>CM024337.1:29216737-29699237 GCA_014170255.2 Drosophila triauraria
TCGAGCTTGAGGTTCTCGGTCTCAGTTCTGAGGAACTTGGTCTTGCTCCGGTACTGCTTGATCTCCGCACGCGTCTTTTCCGCCTTGAGGGCAGCCAGGATGTTTCTGGGCCTGGTCTCAACGAAAGTGGTGGCCGATCCGTTGGCCGAGTAGTCCGGCTGTTGCTGCAATGTGTAATTCTGTTCCATAAGCAGGATATTCAGGTTGCGGAAAATATTAAACTCACTTCCTTGCTATCGTCTACGAACTCGCCGCTGGATATCTGGAATTCCATGTGGTGCTCCGCCCCGTGATCCGGGTTATCACTTATACGAGTTTCCGATTTAACTAGGACAGGTTTTCGAGCTTTGTTGGCATTTTTATCCTCATCGGCTGCATCCAGAATTTGTTGTATCTGATAAGAAGGCAAAAGATGTACATATATACTTATTCGGGGGTACTGAGTTCTTAGCCACTTACCTTAACTATAATCTCCCTTCCTTCGGTGTCGCAGCCCAGGCCGTCTTCATCCTCCCCGGAAACTTGCTGGATCTACGAAAAACATGTATATTTAGACGAGTTCTAAACCATTTCAAGGACTATTTGAGTAATTTTGGTTTCTAGCTACTTTTTACATTGACTTTACCTTGGGTATAAACTCAGAATTAAAAGTTAAATACTATAATTAGTGGATCGATATGAAATACGGTTAAAAATGAAGAAAACAAACCGTGGTGCCCGTATGTAGGGCTTCCCGAGACCTCTATTATTACCTTGATATGGTGCCTTTCCGCTAGTTCCTGTTTCACATTGTTGGGGTGTGTGTACGGTACGACACATTTGCTCCTTTGTTGGTCACAGGTTTGCCTACAATATGCACATTAATTAGTGTTATGTATATAATGTGTTTACATTATGTGAACCATGGATGCTACCTGTGCAGCGATAGGCGGGAGAGCGCGGTGTTCTGGAGCACCCTGTTGCAGGAGTTGCAGGTTGCCGTGTACTTCCCTCGCACATAGCTGGCCGTAAAGCCGTATGTTCTGTTGGAGATTCTTTACAGGACTCATTCACTTAAAATTCGAATACTATTTTACCTGTAGAACTCCTGCGATTTCTTTCGTGGCATTTTGTTACATAGATGTAGATGCGAGCGGCTTGGATTGGATGTACAGCTGTGTATGTATATGTATTATTCACGTAGAGTCGGGTTCTTATCGATGTATCGCTTGATAGCGCTGGTAGCATCAATCATCAAGGTAAAATATTGTAATTGCTGATTTGACGTCGGTCTGTCAAATTCTTAAAACAAATAAAAATATTTATTTGCCTTTGACTCGTACCGCTTTCGATATACTTAAAAATTTTATACTTTCGGAAAGAATAATTTTTTACAGAAGGGGTTTGAACCTGTTTTATTTATTTCTTTATTTTTATACATATCTAAAATATAAAAGAGAAATCGAATATATATTGATAATACTAAGAATTTTATTTAAAAATTAATTTTTATTTTTTAAGAATTCGAATAAAATACCTGTATATTCGATACTTTTAACTAGTTGGTAACCCTGGCCTACGGGTACTCGATAAATGTCCGCTGCAACCCTGCTCATCACATGATAGCTAGGGAGAAGTCTCGGGGAGGAGGAAAGGTTTTTCTTTGCAGTCGTTTGTCATATGATTAAAAGATCCAGCGGAAAAACGAAAATGTTGCGGAATTGCGTGATTTTCTCGCTGTTTATAGCAGCCAGTAAGTAGAGCTACCATCAATGAGTGTGTAAACTGCCCCTGGAGTTGCGGCAGATGGGAAAAGTGCAGTTATTCTGTGTTCCTCGACTCTCGGACTGGGGGTGGTGACTGAGACACCCAAAAGTCTCGAGAGCGATGAGTGTTCCTCATGCCTGCGCAGAATCAGGAGCAGCGGAACACGGAGTATATCTGGCGACGGTCGAAACTAATGAAATACTCTAATCTCTTTCCACAGTCCATGCCGCTGGAGAATTCACGGTGCTGAACCGCCCCAAGGCGATCAGCTTCAAGGGCAACGATGCACTGGAGAGCCACTACGTGGGCGATGTGCTCTACGCGGCCATGGGCAACGCTGTCGTCGGCGACTCCAGCTGGAACGGCCTGACCATCAACGATCCCTTCAACCTGGCCAAGGGCGTGATTCTGGTGCACGTTTCGGGCATCAGCCACGTGACCACCGCCGGCAACGTCAAGTCCTACGAGCTGACCGGTTCCAACACTGACTCCTCGCTCAACGCACTGGCCGCCGAGCTGGAGGCCGCCAACGAACCTGTCTGCGACATCAACTTTGAGCAGTTCGACGATGGCGTAAGTTGATCTCACCCAGAAGAGTCTTGACGTGTGGTTTCCCCTCTACTAAATCCCCGACCTCATTTAATAAAACCCCTTTATTCCCTAGGTTCAAGCCTGGAAATCCTGCTTCGGTGACTTCGAGGCCCCAGCCGCTCAGCCCACCAAGCACTTGAATCCCTCTCTGCACTCCGCCGACAAGCAGTTCCTGCAAGAGGTTGGCTTCATCAACGGTGCCGCGGATCATCTTGCTGAGATGGCCAAGCCCTCGAACGTCCTGCTGATGCGCGTATCCGTCGATGGAGTGTGCAAGGCTCATGGCGAGAAGTCGGTTGCCGTGGATGAGGCCAACAAGCTGTTGTCTGCTGCCATCAGCCGCCTGCTGGCCGCCTCCCAGAAGTCCAGCGACTCTGTTCTCTTTGTCCAGTCCACCGAGAAGGATGCGGCTGTGTCCCGCGCCAAGCGTGACGCTCTGGCTGCCGACGCCTCCAACCCCTTCAACCTAGCCACCTACTACAACAGCGACTACCCGGTGATCTTCAACATCATTCTCTGGTTCATGGTCGTCTTTGGTCTGTCTCTGCTGGCCATCTGTTACGCCATCGCTGCCATGGATCCCGGCAGGGACTCCATCATCTATCGCATGACCTCCACCCGCATCAAGAAGGACAACTAAGCGGTGGAGTGGGACGAGCGAGAAGCTTCCGTTACCCCTTTTGTTATTTCGTCCCCTTTTTCTTTGAGTTAATAAGTTGATCTGCCAACTTTTATTTCAATTCAAAATAGCGAAGAAATTGTGTGTGTGTGTCGCTGTAGTTGGTTTTATAAATAAGTATTAACAAACTTATCCGTTTTCGAAGCAGTTGCGGCTGAGCAATATAATTCCATAGAAATTTGTTACATTTTCCTCTGTTTTTTGTTGTACTTTTTAGGTTCATATATACATAGATACAAGAGAATATGCACAACATACTCGCAAGATCGATCAGTCAGTTCTATGTAAAACTATTCATCATATGTAAATTATTAAAAATGTGAAGTGTTTAAAAGCGTAACGTTAAATATATATAGCCTAAAAAGACAAGATGTTCTTGCTTGTATTTTGGGGGTAACATCAATCGATCAATAACCAGATCGATAGATTGCGTTGCGTGGGATTGTGATTTGAAAGTAAATAGAAACCTACCTTATAATGTCGACGCAAGTTTTGCTTGAATTTTTGTATTGCCTGCAAAATAAAGCAGCATAAAAAATAAATTTTTGAGAAATAAGTCATGGAAAATATCCGCATTGTTCGCTGAAAATTTTCTACCAAATTTTGTTCGCAAACTAATTCTTGTTGAACCAATTCTTCAGTGGATGGTCTATTAATTTTTCAATGGTAATATTTTTACGGTATACAAAATTTACAGAACTTTATTATTAGTGAATTCTTCACTAGAAAAATGTTCACTAGTAAATAGTTCACTAGTATAGTTCGCTAATAATCATGGTTTATAAAAGATACTAAAAAAATACTGCAATGTTCAATTTAAGTCTAGTACTCAGATTAACGAAAAGTGTTTTTCAGCAATGAAAAATAGCGAGAGGAGCGACTATGACTGCTGCTGTGAGTAAGCTCTAAGCCTTACTCAAAAGCTCAGTAGTGAAAATTTCACATTTCGAAAATGTACTTGCTTAAAAAAGTACAAAATACAGAAATACTAAATAAATACAGCAACATTTAGTTTCCTGTAAAAAAATCTTGTAAAAAATGGGTATTGAAAAACTTAACCGGATTTGCAGTCATTAAAAGTCAACACATTTATTCGATCAATGACTTAAATTAATTATTTGCAGTTTGGCCTGCAATTGAAGTTACCGGTTACGTAGCTTACGTACTTAACCCCCATTTGGACTTTTTAAATTGAATTTGAATAAAAGCGTTGGGTCTCGCAGCACCGCAGCAATCGCATTTAAAATGCATTAAAAGCACGGCTCGCAGTCCGCTAATTGGATGTCCTTGGAGCCCATGTGGGCGAGAGGGAGGCTCGTGGAAATGTAATACAATAAATAGGCGAGTGCAGTCAAGCGCAAAGAGTATTGCCCGCCGGGAAATGCGGGATGGCTTTGGATGGATGGCTGGATGGCTGGATGGCTGGCGGGCTGCTGCACGGATGGGATGGGCAGAAACAACGGACAACAAATAGCGAAAGCTACGGCGCAAGGCCGGAAAAGCACACAGCTCAATTTCTGGCCGCCCGCTCTACAAATTTGCTTTTGCACTCCTTTGTAATTGTAGCCATCGCTCTGTCCGCCTTTCGCTTGTGCTTCCTCGGTTCAGTTTTTGGCTTTCCTGTTTACTTTGTCGTGGCCTGCGCTTTGTCCTTATCCTTCGGCACTCCGGCGTTTTGTTTTGCTCGGTCTGTTTTGGCATTCCGCCGCTCCCGAAGGGTGTGTGTTGGACTCGCCTCGCTCTCTCTGTGGGTTCTTCTCCTTGCGGCTCTCTTGCCAAGAGAGAGAGCGAAAACTTGTTGGCAAGGATAATGAATATTTCTTACTTTCGTTGCGTGTCAGCTCGGCAGGACAGGGTTGCCGGGTTGCTGAGAACTAATTCGACTTAAAAAGGATTAAAAGAATTATTTGTATTTAAGCTCTATTGGTTACAAAACATGCAAAGCAAAAGGTGTTAAAAATATATGATGGTGATACGTCATCGAAACACATCGGTTATGTAATAAAAAAGTACAAAAGGGCTCACTTGACTTATAAAAAATTGATAAACTTATTTATTTTTCTAATTTGAAGTAACAAACGTAAGTTTTTCTCTTGTCATCCTAAGAATTTTTCTGAACTTTGAAGTCTAAACTCAATAATCTATTGATTATCCTTCCAAATATCCGCTATCTAGCAACCCTGTCGGCCTCTGGCTTGGCACTCACCGCTGGGCCACGCCGCACTCAGCGGCAGCTGACGGCGAACAGAGAACAGTGAGGGTTGCGGTCTCGTTCAGTTCGCCGCGCGGCTCCGGCAGTTTCGGTCCCAATCCCAGCCTCGGTCACAGTCCCTGTTCCAAGCAAACTTCGGCGGGCAGCAGAGGAAGAAGGAGCAGGAGCGGTGGAGTCCGACCCGACCAGAAAATAAAAATAGACAAAAGACAGGAACAATAACTCGAGGCGACGAGCTAGCGTAGAATTTGTACATATACAATTAGAAGGCGAGCGGAAGCAGGAAGTGGCGGAATAATTAAGGACAAAAACGCAATTTCAATTATCGTTAGTGTAATCTCTTGAATGTGAACTGTGAGAACTCGGTGTCCCTCTGAATGTGGTGTACTTTTTCCCCTTCTCAAGTTAGTTAGTGTGGCCTAATCAAATATATATTTATAGTTAAATCGAACGGTATATACATGTGTTTATGTGCAAGTATTTTTGCTAAATTTATTAAATTGATATTGAATGTACATATACACTTTGGATACGCAAGCAATTATTGTAATTTAAATAGGGAGACTTTGGCTGCTCTGCTTTAGAACGGCAAAGAACTAGAAACGGGATCCTTTTCGCCCCGTACATCAAAGTGTGAGTGTGCTTTTGTCCCGTGGTGAATCTGGGGGTGTGTCCGCAGGGAAACTTGGGAAAGAACTTTACATAAGCAGGACGAGGAGCAGATGGGACAGCCACCTGCGGCTACACGGCGGCTACTCAACGCAGGGTTCCCGTTCCCGTTCCCTCAAACCTAAGCGCTGCGTGTCCTTGCAACGTGACAGCTCGAATGCCCCGACCGGCCGATTGTGTAAAAAAAGTATGCAAAGCAGACCCACATCCCGACAATGTCCCACTTAAAATTGGACACCCTGCGCGTGGAGAGGGGTCCTCGCAGCCCCCGGCGTAGCAGTCCGAGCAGCGGTAGGAGCAGCGCCTGCAGCTCCGGAAGCATCTCCCCGGTGCCCATCATCCCGATTATTGCGATCAGCCACGATGGCGACGAGTCCGAGTCGGAGTCCGAGATAGAGACGGAGCCGGCGCGTCTCTTTCAGCGCCGCATGTCCACCAAGTGCTCCAACAATCTGGTAAGTGAATTAAATTTGCTAAAAGTCAATTACAGACATTTATTTTAATTGAAAAATGAAATAATTTAATTGAATTTATTATCGAATCCCAGAACCACTGACACAATCTGTGTGTTCAGCATTTTATCTATTCAATTATCCTTAATGGAAAGTCATGGTAAATGGTTGGATGTGCCAGTCGAGCAGGGCAAATAATTAATAGTTTCCCTTATTGAATTTATGAACTCGACTCTATCCCAGCAAGCTCACTTGCTTGGTTAATTTCTTAGAATTGTTCAGAAAACTTGTGATTTTTTTCTTACTGTGTGCCGTCAGTCCTCCGGCTTTGTCACAGGAGCTACCATGGCGGTGCAACGAAGCGTCCTCGCTAAACTTTCTGGAGCGGAAGCCGCATGCAAACTGGCAAACGTTAGGGGGGATCCTTAGGGGAGGGACTCCGCTTTATATGCGAGTTGCGTGTGTCGAGAGTTTATGTTTCAAGTACTTTAGTGGCGCTGCACCGCTGCCAAAGGTCACAGGCGCAGTTCAAGAAGCCGATAAAATATTTTAGTGTCGCTGCCGCATAGGTCAGGGGTCAGGCCAGCGATTCCTTTGCCCTCAATCATAATTTAAATGCATTATTAAGACGTAATCCGATGCTGCTCCCCTAAGTAGAAAATTAAATAAAAATGTATCGACCACAGCAAAGAGATGGAAAAAAAGGCGAGCGGGCCATTCACGTATTTTAATTATACGTTGCTATGGCCCCTATGGTGGCCCCGGCGAATAAAAGAATCAACATGATGGAATGGCAAAATAACGAGAGAAAGGCAAGCCCCAAAACTCCGCGAAGCCCGAAAAAAGCCTCAACTAAGTTCTTTATGGTGTTGGTGTTACTTGGAAGCATCTAAGGCTAAGTCCCTGACCTGAGTCCGCCCTATTTCTTCACTTCCCTTTGGGACAACGCGTCGTATGAACAATATTTCCGGGTTGCTGGCCATTTGCTGTTAATTATACGCACCGTTGCACTGATACTCGCCCTCAACTTCGGCCTTTGCGAAAGGATTTTTATTTTTATATTTTTAGCTTCTGTTGAACCCTCCCAAAAAATTACAAAAAAAAAAAACAGCAGCCTCAAATATCATCCCTTATCGTCCGATTGCTAGTCGCGCTTTAAGCGAAGGCATTTATTATTTGTGATTTACGGCATTTGAGGGCTGGGCAAAACACATTTGCCTGATTGTGACAGACAAGCAACATTCGAGTGCTCCCATGTGGAGAGGGGCGTGGCCCCATAAACACACATCTGCGTTCTGGGTGTGCTGTGCGCTGTGTGTGCTGTGTGTGGAGTGGGGTTTACACATGTCAAACCGCAAAACAATAAGCGAACGCCAAACAAAAGCCGCTTACAGCTCGAGCTTGATGGTTAGCGTGCTGCCAACGCCGACAGCGGCGACAATAAGACAATGGCGAAAGCCTCAACAGTTGGCCCACTGTGCGGGTCAGTAGCTTAGAAGCTGCTTCATAATTTAGAGCAGAAAAAACAGAGAGAGTTTTCCATGCAAATTTGTATAAGCTACTAAAAGACAGTCTGGTCTCAACAAATGGAATAATAAAAAAGCTTGTAACATTTAATAATTAATTATTATGGGCTATAAGGAATGATTATATAGAATTTATTTTATTTATTCTTTATTCAGTCAGTAAAAATATAGCTAAACTTAATTTTATTACAAGATTCGATTTTATTATTATTTTAAACAGAATTTCTCTTATTTATTCTTGATTTATTCAATAGAAATATAGCTCAATTTAATTTTATTATTTATATTCTTAAAAATATTTATGTTAGATCTAATTCGAGTACCCAATGTCCTGCCTGCCATTGTAACCATTCTCAGCCATTTAAGTCCAACAATAAGCAAAACCTACTGTATAAACAAAGCCAGAAGTCTTGCCAACTCTTGGCCCCTGCCTCTATGCTCGGCTCTTCTTTAGGGGGGTCCCTACTTCAGTTGGCAGTAGGCTGTTGCCGCAGTATCCTTGAGACCCGCTCCTTGCCTTGCCACGTGCTTGGCAGAAAAACGTTTGAATTATTTACGACTATTTACACAGACAATTGGCCAACTGTTTTGCGGCTCACGTGAGCCATCAAAGGATTCGCTCATTCGTTAGCTAATTTTGTGTAATTTCTTATTTTACTTATTTTTAAAGGTGAAAAGTCAGTCAGAGGGTGAAAGGGAAAGGAAAACAAAGGCAAAGCAAAACTGGGAAAAATCATGGCTGGGAAACTCTACGTTATGTTTACTTCCCGACTGAGTGAGCAGCACCAGCAGCAAGTCATATCCATATCTATGGACCGGCCTTTATATTTATCTTGTATCTTTTTACCTGAGCAGAAACGAGGGACAGACAAGGGCAGGGATGGCGCAGAAGAAGCATTAAATCAAAATCAATACCCGCCTAACGAAAAATTTCAAACTTGCTTATCATCATCCCCTGGCTGATGGACTCTGGGCTTTGTGGGCTTTATCCTTGGCCACTTTGGCGTATACTTGATGTGTCAGCGATTGGCCTCATGGCCGTGCCACATGATTGATTGACGATGATTAATCTCGGCATGATAGCCCGTAACTTTGATTTTTAGTCACAGTTCGGCGTTACTCTTAGCGCCGGGGGAAGTTTTCAATTTAATTCAATTTTTGTCTTTTTTTTTCGGGGGTCATTGAACTTAATATAAGGACGTCCGGTAATGGTTAATGCTAAAAGAAATGTGTATAGAGAACTAGAATAAATCCGAAGAATTGGAAACATTTGTATATGATATAAATATGAAAGAATGTTTGATGTTAAATTTTTTTAAGCTTGATAAATGCTTGGTTAAGTAAGGAATCCTTGTAACCGTTTTAATTTAGTTAAAGGCCAAACGTAAGCTTTAGATAAATACTTATTACCAATGAAAACAAAGACACATTTAATGTAAATCGTGTGAGTAAACTTGTCCCGTGGCTAAGTAAACATTTCCGTTTCCTCTTTTCCATTTTGCTGTGCAAACACAAAGCAAATGGAATGGCTGCAGCTCGACAACTCATTGCAATGTCCGTTGATTTTTCAACGATTTTTTTCCATTATTATTTGTCGCTGAATTTCCTTTTAGCCGGGGGGGCCTGACCTCGCCGCAAAACTTAAACGGATCGGAGGATTGGGACTTTGTGCACCCAGCCAGCGGCATTCGCTTTCGCATTCGAATCGATTTCTATGGTCGCCGAGAGTTCGGTCGAATCAAAAAGTTTATTTGTCGTATAATTGGCCCAGATTATTGTCACTTTTGTCGCCTTTGGTGCCACGCTTATTTACACTTTCATACACCAACAAGTACGTGTGAATAGAGCGCGGCGCTGTGTGTGTCCGAGGCGCTTTGTGTGCACAATTGATTGCCGGCCATATTGACACCCCCACTTTGGCCTTTGTTAGCCTGCAGCCAATTATTCGTGGACATCGAGCTCCAGATTGCAAGTGACGGGGCCCCGCAGAGAGAGAGAGAGAGTCCCGGAGTTGCTGACCCAAGTCCAGTTCAGTCCCATCTGTGTCCTGCATGCATGTGATGCCTCCTCTCTTATTATTATTATCCCCGGCCCATTGACTCCGGCTCGTGCAGCGTCAGCTCATCAATTGCTAATTGCCCTGGGCCCGAATTGTTGACGGAGTTCCCTGACAGGCCAGCTGAGATTGCACTCACTTTGTTTAAATGTACTCTTTTTTTCAGGCTGCCATCATCAAGGAGGGCTTTCTGCTAAAGCACACTTGGTCCTTCCAGCGCTGGCGACGCCGCTACTTTCGCCTCAAGCGAAATATGCTCTTCTACGCCAAGGATGAGAAGGTGGGTACACCATAGAATTAATTAGTTTAGTTCTTTAATAATTAAAATAATTAACTACAGAGTCAATAAATAAAGTAATTAAAGGTTAACTAACTTGGGTTAAGGACAAATGAAAAAAACCCAGTGTTGAGGGCTTACCTGGGGTTGCATTAATATCCATGCAACCCATCCGGATCGAAAGACCAAAGAAAATTTTAAATCTTTGTTTTTAGTGTTACTAATGATCAAACTTTTGAAAACTAAAATTGTTTATACCATTTTCAGTTTTCCGCAGTTTTTCGTTTATAATATAAACTGAACTTCAACATATAACACCCTTTATAGAATCATTCTTGTTATTTTGCACAAGGAGTGCCACGAACATTTCAGAAACGCTAATTAACTAATTAAAACTCATTTGGTTACATCCCGATACCTGCACATTTCGGAAAATGTGGATTCGGCGGCAATTAAAGGGAATTCGATGCAGTTAGTCAATTGGTACTTCTCATTTCTCATCGTCCGCCGAGGAGTCCGAGCCCCTGGGTTTTCCCACCTGACCCCTCACATTTGTTGCCTGCGGACCGATGGGGTCCTTGCGTTTTGCCATCTCAAATTGCTTTGCAGCAAATTGCAGGATACAATTACGAAATGAAATTACCGCGCAGCGCGAAAGCAAAACAATGTCGAACGACATGCAAGAGGGGTAGGGGTAAACGACAGGTGAGACAGACAGCAAATTGGTTTATTGCGTGCCGTGCTCTTTTCATCAATAATGAACCCTTTTAAAATGCCCGCCATTTGGGGGACGAGGACGACGACGACGACGCCTAATAGAATCAGAATGTGGGAGAATTTTCGTTGGCGATATTGGGGCCAAAAGGTTGCGGGCTGCTGATTGCAGTGGCTTTTAGTGACTCAATAAATCGAGTCGAGTCGAAGGCGCCTCCCCCCCGTCAATGTCAAATGAACTCAATTGTGGCCTGCCTGCCATTAATCACATTAACGGAGCTAATTGCCTTATGAATCAATAATTTATCGGCGGTCTTGTAGCGCTTTGCTGGCTTTGAATTACACAAATCAAGAGCCAGTGGCTTTAAACGGATTACCCCAACTCAATCTGGCTTGAATAAGCTTTTGGAAAAGTGAATTTTACGCCATGCTGATTGACGTCAATCTCGGCCTGAAGACACGCTTCAAACGCAATTATTCCAAGAACTTTGTAACACACACCCAGCACTTCAGTGCTGATTCTGTGCTTTGCATTACGAAAGAGCAATGGATGCGTTACGTATACGACGCCGTGGACGGCTTTCATGGAACTGCAATGTGAAGCATGAGAGTGCAATCGGGCCTTTTGTTGAGCTGAAATGACGCATTTCGATTATGCAGCGTGACTAACACGTTGCTAGGAATTTAACTAAGCTCTTTACTAGGATGGAGTACAATAGCGAAGGCTTCCAGATGGAATTTAGGTTTTAATTATTTCATGTTGAAACGCATCATTCCAAGACCTACACCAGACACACACCGGACACTTTAAAGCTGATTTTGTGCTTGCATTACGTATACGTCGTGTGTGGCTGTCATGAAACGTTACACGGAATTTAACTAAGCCCTTTACTGGGATGGAGTAAAATAACAAGGGTATTTAAAAGAAATTTCGAGATTAATTAATATTATTTAAATGGAATTAGTCCGATAACTTAATAACATATAGCCGACACTTCAGAGCTGATTCTCTGTATTATTACGATAGAGCTGTGGGCGAAATACGTATACGCCGTATATGGCTTTCAAGGAACTGCAATGGGGGTCTGACTAAAACGTTACTTGGAATTAAACTCAGCTCTTTACTAGGATGGAGTAAGATACCGAAGGTATTTAGAGGGAATTTCCGTATTAATTAATATGATTGGAATGCAAATATTCCGAGAACTTTGTGCCAAACACCCGACGAAAGAGCTATGGGTTCATTACGTATACGTCGTGTATGGCTTTCATGGAACTGCAATGGAGTCTGACTAAAACGTTACTTGGAATTTAACTTAGCTCATTACTGGGATGGAGTAAAATAACAAAGGTATTTAGAAGGAATTTCGGGATTAATAAGAAATTGTTCCGAGAACTTTGTGACATATACCTGACACTTCAGAGCTATTACGATAGAGCTGTGGGCGAATTACGTATACGCCATGTAAGGCTTTCATGGAACTGCAATGTGAAGCATTTGTGCTATTTGTTGTGCTGCAATGACGCAATTAGGATAGCGTAGGAGTTTAGAGGGAATGCAGGATATTATTGTGAAATTCAGAATTTAATTGTGAAATCCAAATTAAATCTGTACTAATTTGATTATAGAACAATTTCCAATGAGTTATAACGAAACGAGTTATTAAGTTTCGTGTTGTCTTATTGAAAAGATAAAAAGTTCCTTTTGTTAATACTTTTAAGTCTTTTAATAAGCTATTTTATTTCAGTATACATATTATTAAAAATCAATTTTTAGCGAATCTAGCTCTGACAAATATCTACAGGGTTACAGGAAAACGGTTCTTTAAATTCTTAAAAGGAGATCAAAGTCATATATATATCAAGGTACCGAAGAGGTGACTAATTGTCTACGCTATGGCAACCCGTGGAATGCCCCTGGTAGCCAAAATGATTAGCCCATTAGCGCTTAACGCCGCCCCCATGGGGAAGTCAAACCAACCAACCACCGGCATTTATTTTGATTAAAAATTCTGTTTGATGCTCGATAAATAGACCTTAAGGTGGCTCTCTTTATTAAAAGGTTAATACTGCCGCCGTTTGCATTCCTTGGCAGACCGAAAAGTGCCTGGGAACTCATTAAACGTAGTCACGAAATTTCAATTATAATTACGCATACGCCATGTTGCGCGCCAGCGTCTTCAACGGTGGCCAATTTGTTGCCTGGGCGTCCGCAGTAAACTCTAATAACAGCGGCAAGATGATGGAAAAACAAAGGCCGAGTAACAGAGGACAGCTGAGAGAACTACGCGTGCCAGACAAATACGCGGCCGCGTCTAAGTCGGTTCTCGGTTGAGGCACAAAAGGGATAAGCCTTTGGCGGACTGGAAAAGAAAAAAAAAACAGGAGAAACCATTTTAAGCGCGCATTAAGGGGACGGCTAGCTGATGCTCATGTTGATGATGGTTGTGCTGCTCGTAAAAGCGCAAATTTTTGTTTGCATTGTTTTCATCGCAGCCTTCTCCTTAGACCTCCTGAATTTCACCCTCCCTTAGTCCTTCTTGTTTTGGCCCGAAACTTTCGAGGTTCCCTTCGGCTGGGTCCTGCCTCTTCTTCGCACTGCACGCGACCCGGCAACAACTACAACAACAACCACATCTGGCCCAAACGAAACCCACCACAGTTGTAAAGTTGTAGGACACGGCTTTTGGCCATGTGCGCGCTCCCAAGCCAAAGGATGGGGATGCTGGTTTTGTTTTGAAACGTAAAAGCTTAGTTCCCCTGAGAGAGAGAGAGAGATTGTGCCAGGAAGAGCGAAAAAGCTTTCGGGATTCGGGTTACCAGGCTATCCGAAAATTAAATCTCTTCAAAGGAATATTATTTTGTTAAAGAATAAATATTTTGGTGCCTAAATTGCAAACATGAGGAAATACCTCATGTTATTCAAAGCTGGGTTTGAATTTAATGTCGATATATCGATACTGTTTCGACAATTGGTGCGTAGTCCGATATATAAAGCGATTTCTCAGAAAAAATCGATGCTTTTGATGTATCATAACCATAAAAAATAACAATTTTCCTTGAATAACTTGAATAATTATTTTAATACTGAAACTAAAATGTTAAATCAAAACTTCAAAGCCCTGCCAGCATTTAAATAATTTCTCTCAGTGCCAGCTCAAGAGAGCTTTGGCCCTAGAGCACCCACCAACCACCCGCTCAGCGCACCTGTAAATATTTGTATCCTTTCGAGCGCATGGCTGGCAGATGGAAGGAATGGCAGGCAGCCAGCCAGCATGTCTGTGCGTGGTGAATTTCGAAAGACGGCCAATAAAAGCGACGGCACCGCAGGACCTTAGCTCAGTTCGAACTCAACGAAGCGATGTGCCACAACTCAGCGAATTCAGCAACACCAGCATCCACATAAACAGTCATAGTCACAGTCACAACATCACAGAAGCCGAGGAGAGGGCCTAACGGGCCGAGTAATTAATTATTTAACCGCCAGAAAACTCAGCATCGATAAAGTTACATAAAACAATCATTTACGTTTAGAAGACGGTAGAAAAAAAAAAAACATAAAAACATAAATAAAGTGAAACAAACAATTAAATATTTAGTTTCGAGGCGGCGGCACGGAGGCATTCGTTTAGGCCGTTGCCAGCGCCTAAAGTTTTGCGCGTTCAAGTGAGATGTGAGCCCAAGGAACGCAGGAGAACTTTCCGGCGGAAAAGCAAAGAAGCAACAGTTTCCAAAAACCATAAACTAAACGCCCAAGTCACCGCTAAATCAATATTCTGTGTGTTATTCGGGGTAAGTTAAGCCCGCTTTTATGCCTTCTTCCATTTCCGTTTCCATACCGCTTTCGGCTGAATAATTTGTCCGGGTTATAGCCAAGTTTCCAACGGCTTTCATTCGCATTAATCCCGGTAACAAATACACATTTGTATGTGGAGATTTGTGAGCCTGCCAAAAACTTTTAATTGGCTAATTTAATTAATGTGCGCTAGTTGAGCCGATGTTCGATTTGGGGGCTTAAGACATTTATTTAAACTTTGCCGGAACAGGCAGCTATTTATATATTCGGATGGAGTGGTTGTGTGGAGTGAGCATATCCCTCCTGGTACTGGCTGGGGCTTAAGTATAATATCAGCCGCAGACAAATATCTAATTGACTCCGAACAGTTAACGCAAACACACGCAATCAATCCTGTGGGGAGCAGTGACCTTTCGTCTGGTCGGGATGTCTGGCTGTGAACTGAGAACTTCTCGTTTGGCCCGTTCCCGTTCCCGTTCCCGAGCACTTTCTGGCTAATTACTAGGGCACACAGACACACTACCGGGCGCATGAGGAGCATATGCGTATTAAATGGCAACAAGAGGCTGCCAAACAATCAGCCAAAGTGACGTTTCTGCCAGGATAATTGTGTGCATATTTATCAAGGGGCCCGGCGGAGGGCAGTGAGCAAATTAAAAGAGGAGGCACAAGGACATGTGTGCCACTCTGGAAGCGATACAAGAGCATGCTTTACTCTCCCCCGATAATGGACTGTAGGTATTACCTGGAACATATTGTCCTGCTTGTTTCTACACTCGACAAAACATCTGTTTTACTTTTCTTTTCTCATTTTAACAATATTTTTGTATTATCTTGAGTTTCTAGCAAATGTTTTGTTATAAACTTAACAGAATGCTCAGAAAACATTGTCTACTTTAATGCAAAGCATAAGCATTTACGTTTAAAAGCTTTTACCGTCTATAGAAGACTTCAAAGTTGAAACATTTAAATCGCAATTAAATGGTTCTGGGAATTATCGGACTGTTAAATGTAAATTGGCTTCAAGGGAATTAAGGTGAAAAAAGTATAAGGACTTTTCTTGCTAAATGACTTTGCTAACGCCTTTGGTTTGTGTTAAAGAGAAAACTAATTTGCTAAGCTGTTAAAGGATAATAGAACATTTATATATTCAAGCTTAAAAAATATACAGACAGACAAGCAAGAAATAAAGTAACTCTCAAGCAAAATAACTCTTTCTTGGGGGGTCCGTTTAAAATTGGCAGGATAAATGCTTTTATAATTGTTATCCTTTTGGTACATTCTTCCAGTGCACATTCTTTTGTGTATGTGTGCCGTGCCTGCGGCAAATGATTGCGTGCCTCGAATGCTATCAGCACTTTTGTCCTGACATGTGCGTGTTCCACACACTCACACCGAGGCACACCTACACTGAGCATGATGTCCTGCGGCCGTGTGCAAATGTTTATTGTGCTTAGTGTGTTGAAAAATTTACATGGCGCCCGCTTCCCTCGAGCAGCAGCTCGTGTGTGTAATGTAAGCAGTGGACAATGAGCACATTGCCATTTCGGTGTCCTTTCGGTGCTCAATGCTTTCAGTACCGTATCCGGTCCAGGTGGTGTTCCTGTGTGTCTGTGTGCCTGTGTGCCGTGGAGATTAAGTTCTCCCGATGTGTAGCACTGCCTTTTCGTTGCGTTGGTATTAGCCAATTTCCTTTCAGGCTCGTAGGCCCATAAAATTGGCAAATCATGTTTGGATTTTATTGTTAGGCAGCATTAAGAACCAGAATAATTAGAGCGACAAAAATCGCATGGGAACGTTGATGAGATAATGGACATTAAGATGAGTAAGGAATTACTTTTATGTTATCCTGTATTGATGTGTTAATCTTTTAATTAATCATAAAAATAAGGTTTTAAAAACAATGTTATATATCTTATTGTAAAGTTTCTTTACGTCCTTTAAGACATAATGAATTCTGAAGTTTCTTGCCGTCAAGGTAGTAGCAATGATTATTTTCTTATTTTAAATACATATGAATAAACAGACATTTTTGATTATTTTGTGAAGAGGATTTTGGGGAGCCATATTATTTAAAAAGTAAAATGAATTCTTAAAGAATTTACTAAAAAATGTGTATGATGAATATTTTGCTCCTTATTTTGGTCTAATAACCCATTAATAACAACCAATATTTATTTGTTCCAAGGAAACACAGAGAAACCTCTGTTTTGTCGCCATTATTATTGGTAATTAATTTTTAAATGGACAAACTATTTGATTGAAATTGAAATGGCACGTCAAAGTGCAAATAAACATGGCGTAACAGCCTTAATTGATGTATTTCTGTGTAATCCATTTCAATTAGCAGCACAGCCATTTGCCTATAAAGATGTAATTATACAAACAAATTTATTTTTTGTAAAGCTATCCGAAAATGAGGCCTTTTTGTTTTTTTAATAAATGCCAATCCGGCATAATTGAAATTCCATTAAGACCCAGTGCGGCAGGATAAAACTGCAGGATAATTGGAACTGCAAGCACACAGCTATTCGGATTCGGACTCGTAATCACTGACGTCAGCCGTTATTGAGTCCGACACTATTCCCATTTTCGTTGATATTTTTGGCCTTATTTTTCGGTAAGTCCGATTAAGTTTTCATAAACAAGCAACTTGTTTTGCCCGCCATCCGCCATCCATTCGGCTGTGGCTCTAAAATTAGACACAAAGGTCGAATATATGGCCTGCAAGCGGAGGTCGAAAGTTTCACATTTGTTTGGAAGGTTCAAGGGGCAAAACGGGCTGTCAGAGATTTTAAAATGTGCATTTCTGAGGAGACGGAGGAAGACAAATGTTGACACAGCCAGGTGGGCCAGATAACCCCACCAGACTTTGCACAATTTGCGACTCAGACTGACACACAAATCCCCCAGAAAAAAGTGGCGGCATTTATAACCATAAGCCTTGGCCAAAAGTTCTTAGCCATCTGCAAGCAGCATAAGTTCAAAGCTGGATACAATTCACTAGAAAACAGTGGGATCAGAAAATGAAATGTACAAATCGTAGGACTCGCACAGTTTTCATAAGGCCAATTTGCATTTTATTCGAACATTTTCCGTCGGGACTCACTCGGTGGCAACAGCTGCGAGTGCATAATTTGCCGGCTTAGTTTGCGAAAAGGTTTGCTTCTGCCATAGCTGGTAATTTATGTACACCCAGTCCCCGGGCGAATCAAACCCAATGAGGTCACACATGGTCTCCTTTAGAGCAGTCACGTGCCGAAAGCCCACAAAAAGGGCAGAGGCAGACATTTGTTTCGCTTTTTTGGGCAAAATCGATGGCCTGATATGGGTCTGTGAATGTGAAACAATGGAGGCAGCCACATGTGATATTTTGACAAACTGCATAAACAAACCGAGGATTTGGCATGCACGGAGCATCGCAATGAATTCAAATTAATTCCACAAAAGTGATTTTGAGTTGTTCGAATTTCGAGTGTTTGGAAGGTAAACATTTACACTGATTCACTGGAAATAAAAATGTAAAATAATATTAAAGCGCCCGGTAATCTCACTCTTAATGGGATTTTGTGTTAATTTAAATAAACGTTTAAACGTTATTAGTCTTAAGCTATTTTCATTTAATGTTTATCTGTGTAATTTAAAAACAATTATTCCCCAATAATATACTCTATATTTTAGAACCAGAATCTGGGGCTTAAAGAATTTTCTTGATGGTAAATCAAAAGCTTATTTAAAGACTTTCAAGTCTATTCCCTTGTATGGCCCAATTGGCTCTTATCTCTTGACCATGTCCAACTTTTCGATTAAACAATTCTTCGCATGCTGGCCAAGTTATCTTCTGATATCCGTATCCGTGTCAGTCAACAATCCCGCTTAATAGAGAAAATTGTCAGTCCACCAATGACGGACCTGCAGCCAAATGAAAAATGTCAAGGAGAGATGGCAGCGGATGTGAGCCGGCAGCCGGCAGCTGTTGGGGATTGCTGAGGGAACCTCGGGCCAGCCCCAGTTTTAGTTTCAGTTTCAGTTCCAGTGGCAGTCCCGGTTTAAGACCCAGATTCATGCCGAGTCCCCGTCCATGTCGCACTACCAGTTCCAGTCCTTTGTTCGCGTCAGGCCCAGCTGTCGTGGATGTGTTGTTTGCCTTGTGGCAATGACACGAAAAAAAAACGTTTTAAAATTAATGAAAAAAGTGTAAAGTTTGGATAACTAAAGCTGTCCTAGAAAATGTTTAAATATGCATTATTAACCCAATAAGGCATTAAATTATGGAAGAGTAGTATAAAGAAGGCAATATTTTTAATTTATTATAGTATGAGTTCAAGTATTTCGCTCAGTGCACTTGAGGAAAGCTGGCAGCTTCCAGCTACCGCCAGTTGGCGCTAGTTTAATCAGCATAAATGTTACCCTCGCATGTGGCGCCGCCTGGGCCTACTCATTTTGCCGTTTTTGCATACCGGAGGAGTGGCTTTACGGACTTTAATGACTGCATAAACATCGACCCAGAAGTGGCGCGTTTGCTCATCTGCCCGGTCCCTGCGTCCCTGCGTACCGCCACATCCTGCACTTAATGAACTTGTTCATTTGTTGCACGTGAACGGAATAAAAGCCTTGAGTGTGTCGCACTATAAGGATGTCTACAGTACGTATATTTCTATATTTCTCTTGTCATTCAATGCTACGTGACAGGGGGAGCTGGCAGGGCGATAATGACGAGGAAGACGATGGAGATGTAGGTGGAGCATTGACACTGAAGGCTGCCTGCCACTCGGCCCGTTTTGTATTATCTAAATTTCATATTTATTTAGGTGGGTTTTATGCGGCTGAAATCCCCACTAAACCATTGAACCGTTGAACCTTTGAGATGCTGCATTGTGTGTGATATCTCAGGGCTGTTATCCTTCCGAAGGAAGGCGGATATTAATATAATCAAAGGACGAAATGAATTTGAGCGCGAACGAAACAAATCAGCAGAATAATTCCCGGGATGACTGTCAGAGGGAAAACTTGTCGAATTAATGCGATAGCCATCACATAAATACACACACAACACGAACAATGGGCAGAAACCAATTTAAGGCGCATTTGAAATATTACGCATACCACACGTTGGCACACGCACACGCACACGCTGCCCCTCGCCAGAAGTTGGATTAATTCGGGGCGGACGAAGAGAGCGAGCGGTCAATTGCCATGTCCTCTGGTCCTGTCCCCCTCGGGGATCTCCTCCACTCGTCATAATGCTTTGGGGGGCTTGGGGGGAGGCTTAGCCGTCATTTATGTCGGCGACATCTGCGCCTAGCTCACTCGTTAAATGCCTCAGGTCGCCTAATCTCCTGTTTGTATGCAGGCCGCAGGATCAACTTTGTTGGTGGCGAAAACTTTTCCTTGCCCGGGAATTAGACGGAAGTTTCCCTCTTTAAGGCGATAGAATTTCCATGCAAATTAAGTTAATGTCTGTATTACGAATCGATTACTTTAAGCTTCTTATCTGCTTTTCTTTCGAATCAAGCGTCAGGCACTCACCTATTTCCCCCGGTGCTTTCCGTTTTAATTTCATGAATTTTACGTAATACCCAGTAGGTAGGTGAAAAATCTGCCTCCCCCAGCGCGCTGGCTTAGTATGTAAATTTATTCAGATATGTGCTGGCAAGAACCTTCTAAGAGACCGAGGACAGTTTTTCCGGGGGCAAGGCGGTCTCAAGGGTGCATTAAGCTAACAAGCGTACTAAATGTACTACAAAACGTGGCAACAACAAACCGCAGAGACAGTGACGTCGGCGCTGAAGTGTTGCCAACACTCTAGAAACCTCAGTGTGTGTGTGTGTGGGGGAAAAACTTATGCAATGAAAACTGAAGCAAGAAATAAATTGCAGGCTGCGGCGGCAGCGGCTCTTCTTGTAAACATGTGCTCATTAGTTGGCTGCCTGGCAGCCTGGCAGCCTTATGGAGATCCGGAGATGCGGTCACTGCGAATGCAATTAGAAAAGGCCAAAGGGCAAAGCATACACTTGGCACACATCTTAAATTAATATTAAATATTTGGTGGAACATTATCCAGACAGGTACCTTTAAGTTTCTAGAATGTACAAGCCTGGGGCTGCCACCTGGCCGGAAATGGAAAATGTTCTAGCTGAACGGTCTTTGTGGTCGCCTTCAGGTGCAGTTTGTGAAATGCGGTACTTCCGCTTGGCTCTTCCCTGACTTCCAGGGAGTGGAGCGCTTTCTGTACACTTAAAGTTGCCATGGCAAGTATTAAAGGCGATCCAAGCCACGACTGCCATTAACATTCTCATTTTGAGTTATGTGTGACTAAATTGACATTTCACCTTGATTAATGGTCATGGAGGTAGGGCCTGCCTGGCACCCGGGACAGCTCCATCATGGCGCCCGCTTCCAGATTCGGTTCGGTGGCCATGAGCCACGAGCCAAGTTCCGAGACGAGGTCATTGTCTTTTGTGTGCGGCTCGAAATTTATTGTAGCGCATTAATTCGCCAGCGGCGGATAGGAATCTTTTTAAATGGAAAGCAATTACGGCCGGCGGATCGCAGCTTTTGTTTTGCGGCTCATCTTCGCCCCGGATAGCAGCGCCTACATATTTGATTCATTTGGAAATTGTTTGGCCAGCAGCAGGGCAAAGGGTTAGCGGAAAGTTAATGGTCAACGCTTGCCGGCTAACGGGGCGCATGAATATTTAATTGAAGCTCAGCCCTCAGGCGGAAAAAGGTGCAGGCGCATGGCTTTTAAATAAATTCTGCGAAATTTCCCAGAGAGAAATTATTTACTTCTATTCTGCCCCCTATTACTTTAAAACTTTATTTACTTCTTGTCGTTTTTTGCCAAGCCTTTCTTTATTAATTTATCATTATAATTTATACGATTCTCGCTTGTTTCATCTCTGTCAGCGAGCGAAAGTTTCTTTTGAAAATTTCCCCTATTCATGAAAGGCAAAACCGAAGTTTTAAATAACGCAAAATCGAGACTCAAAGAGGCATAAATTTGGGGCTCAAAAGGGAAGACCGAAACGGCTTTCGTGCCCCTCGTTTCGGCGCCAGGCACTCGTGCGGCATCGAAGTACTTAGCTGAAAGTTTTCGGCCCAAAGACAATTTCGGCCACCTTGCTGGGTGAGCTCATTCATCGACAAAAGGTAACGGCAGCAATGGGTCGTAACATAGGCCTTGCTTTTGCCATTCCCTTTATTGAGTGGGAATCCTTTGTGTGACACAGTGTCCTGTGAGGGGCGATGGCCTTCTAAAATTTCCGGCCAGCGTTGCCATGGTTAGTCCGTAGCCTGTCAAAAAGGAAATCTTTCCTAGGCTGACACCCGAGAGTGGGGGCTCCCTGTAATGTGCCAATTATATGGCCATTTAGTGTAAACGAAATATACTTGATTCGATTTACTTGTATCTCGATACGAAACTTCGCCGCCTGCCAATTGAGTTGTCGTAAATCAATCAAGGTGACCTTAAGTGGATATATTCTCAGCTAAAATCTAATCAACACGAAATGCATTTATCACATCAGTTAAGTGTGAAGAAAATGTAAGGGAGAACTTTGAAATTAAACCATTTGCAGGCTTTCAGCTCTTCAAAAAACAAGCTGGCAACTAAAATAAACTAAAAGTAAACCTATTTGCTTGCCTTTGGCATGCAAATTGAAAAACTGTTTTCGCATTTTAATTTAAGCCGCCATAAACAACAAGTTAAAATAGAAAATAAACAAACAGAGCTTGGCCAAACTTTGCTGCACACGCACACGAACCGCAACACCAGGTAAATGGGGCAAGTTATCATTAACACCTTGCTGATCCCGGCTTCTTCTCGTCCTCCGCTCAGGACCCAGGAATCCAGGGCAGCCCTGGAGAAATTAAATGGGGGGCCTAGAAAGGTGTTGGCAGTCGCTGTGGGCGCGTGATTCCCAAATTGATGGGCGGCACGGCTCGGCAAGGCACTCTCAGGTTACGTGGCATCAGCATTTATGCGAGGATTTACGCTCGAAAATAAATCCTTCACGTGGTATTAAGGAGATGCGTACTCTCTGCGGCTTGGACTCCCCTTGGGCTTGATTTTGGGCCCGGGTTTATGCACATTTTATGAATATTTCCTTTTTAAGTGGTTTATGTATTGTGCCCTAATGGTAAATGTCGCCCGAAAGTTGTCCGAGTCATTGGCTCCGCAAACACCATCGTTTATTGAAAAAGTTCCGGGGTAAGGCTTTTGGGTTGGGTTGGCTTAAAGAACATAAGTCACTATTATTTAGGGCACTCGAAAAAAACAGGTAACACTTTTGGCACTTTTGTTTTACAATAAAATAACAAACTAATCTTTTAATTAAAATTACAAACAAGTTGAGAACTAGGGATTGCTCATGACCTGTGGAATTTAATAAGTCAAATGTAATTTATTATTATTTAAATATAAAAAGTACAAATGTATGTGGAAAGTACCTGCTAAAAAGTGAATAAAACAGGAGTTTGTTAACAACTATTTTAGACATTTTTATGCCAAAAGTTCAGGGTTTAATTTCGGTGTTTTTTTCCGTAAGAGCATGCTGACAAAACTTTGCCTTCGTGCTGGGGGAGGCAGCACAAAGTTTTTTACTTGTCTAGCTAATAATTTATTGGAGCACCGCACCGAGCACCATATAAGTCTTGCCGTCTGCTGGCTGTGCATGTTTTAGCAGAGCCAGAACAAGTTGCCATCATAAATGTTTAATTTATAATGTGCAATCTTGTGCCAGCGAGGCAAAAGTCAACCTTTTTCGCCAAATTAATGCACATTTATTTGGCTGCCAGCGAGGCAGAACCGGAGGTCAGAGTCCGGCGGATAATCTCTGGCCAGTGGGCTCTGGTCTGGGCCGGAAACGTTTTATTTTTTTTTTTTTTGGTGGTTATCAAGCACGGGAAACATCATTTTATCAAGCCCGAAACGAGGTCATGTGGGTTTTTCGTCGAAAACATGTTGAATTGCTTTTAGCAACCATTTTCCACATCCTTGTGCCTTCTTTTTGGGCACATAAAGCGAGACTCATAAATTATGTTGCATAAATCACAACGCCGGCAGTCGCTCGGTTTCGACATTTTGTTGGAATATGTTGTACACCAATGGGGTTCCAGGAGAAATGTTATTAATAAAATCGCAAAAGCTTGTTCCGGAAAGCAATTAGCAAATTAATAAGCTGCTTGTCCAGCGAAATAAAATTCGCATTAACTTATGCCAAGGAAATTTCTGCAGAATTTATTTCTTTATGCCCCTCTTTTTCTAAACAAATCAGATTATATCATAGTTTTTTTTATATTCATTTCACTTTTCCTACGTTTCAGCTTTGCTTACTACTTCTCAGAAATTCTGTCCTCTTTATGGAATACTGCATTTGCTTTTTAAGATGCAACGTTTTCATATCACTTGAGCACACATAAAGCAATCAAAATGCATATGAGATGCTTAGGATTTAATATTCCTCAAAACCAAACAACATTTTATTCCCCTCAATCTGTATTAATGGAATTTATTACGCAGAACTCTCGTCTCAAGCTGGAAAAGAATAAGCCGGGAAGTTGGTTTAACCAATAAATTTTAATAAAGAATCCCGAGGAGATCTCTACCCCCTTATTCATCAGCATTACTTGTACAATGTCACAATGGGTTTCCTTTTTTTTCGGTGGCGTATACGTAACGTGTTTGACTGTCATGAATACTTACTGCGCTTGCTCTCAATGCCACTTACCGCATCGAAACGGCCTGATAAATATGCGCTGACGCCCCAGCGCTATTAATCACAATTATTGTCAGGCAGTCTCAGCCTCATCCTCGCCATGAGCCGGGCTGGGAATCGGGTCACAGTTGTTATCCCTGTACCAGGGACATGACAAATTGCGCCTTGCCTCAAAGTAGGTTACATGGCTCCTCCTCTGGCTGCTCCCACGCTCCTCCTGCTCCTCCGCACACCCCTTTCTAAACGCCTCTAATTGCTGGCGGGTCCATTGTGTTTGCTCCTTCCCCTAAAACGCATGCATGGGTAAAATGCTCATTTCGCAACGAGTGGGTCACATGTAATTGCCGGCTTGGCATGGATGATACGTGGGCCAACTGGGGCTGACTGACTGACTGCGTCGGAACAATCAATAATGCTAACTACCGAAGGCCAAATTACAAACTCTGCGATTTGTAATCCAAAGTGCTTGGGGGGGAGCAGCGCACTCAGCCTTACGCAACCCGGAAAAATCTGGGGCTTTACGTTGATGATTTATGTCTAGATTTCTTCATTAAAATGGAATTTTGTCTGGGTAGGAAGGGGATTACTTAGAAAATGTAAATTTAAAGCTATGGAGATAGGTGAAGCTTAGAGAAAATAAATGGTTTGTTGCCATTTTTAACTATTTTCTGATACCTTGGGTTAAAAGAATATTTAAAATAGACTTTAACCTTAATTTGTATACTATTATTTTTTAACTTGAAGGATTTGTAAAAAATTGTTGATTCAATTAAATAGGAATTATATTTATTTACTTATTATAATTTTTCTAAAAACTCGTTTTACTTAGTCACAAAAAAAATTGTTTATTGTGTAAAGTCCAGCAGTAACATTGGCAACAAGGGCATTATTACTTTGTGAGTATTTAAATATGGCGCTCAGCAAGGATTGCCGGAGACCAGCGGGTGGTGACTGGCGATGTTATGGCACATTAATAACTATAGGAGCGGAGCGTTCCGGGTGGGGTCAAAGGAAAAGGGAGCTCTTAAGGTTTTCAGGGGGTGCGGCGAAAAGCAAGTTATGCCATTAAAATGTCAAAATTTCAAGCTGCGCCACTTTGACACGCCAAATGAAACGTGGCACGCCCACGCAGACACCTACGGGCCACGCCCCCCCAACAAACACCAGCTCCCCCTGGCTTAATTTCCACCAAGGGGGTAGCCGAGGCTATTTAATTCTAATTAGGCCCAAAACTGGTAACACAACTGGGTAACAAGGCCATGTTGCCAGCAACTGTGGCAACTGTGTGTCTCCTTTTCGCACTTCTCTGCTTGTCTTTCGTGCTTTTCTTGGTTTGCACACAAACTTTGTTGTTCTCCAAAGAATTAATGGCGAAGTCAGAGGCAAATGGCTTTAATGTTTGCCCTTGCCCCTTGTCCCTGCTCTCCCTGCAAATAGTTGGAATGCAATTGCCAGCAAAAAGTTGGCGATGTGACATTTCAAAGGAACAACTTTATCGGCAGGAATTCCTTGGCACTTGAAATGCGAAAGTTGGATGGTGCGACATTGATGTTCCCATAAGAGATTCTTGCTCTGGCCAAGTTTTCGAACCGATAACCGATAAGATGGCTTTGATTTGCCTGCAACTTTCTTAAAGTAAATCTGTTTGAAATAGCGCTCAATTAGTAGGGCTTAGGCTCCGTCAGCACTAAATTCTAATGACTGCGAGGATTTCCTCATTCCTCCCATTAGGTGACTTGGCGTGCAAAAAATGTGGGGCCAGCCGAAATGGTTCAGAAGTAATGCAAAGAAATTGATATGAATGGACCCAAACTTTTCTGCAAGCTGTACACACGGCAGGCAGAAAAGGAAAGAAAAAATAAATAAAGAAATAAGTAAAGGGCCAGGGCAAGACTTTTTGTGCGCCAGGTGGGAGAATTCCGAAGGATTTGAGCCGAGCCCCGGACCCTCGAAGTGCGCAAATTAATGATTATTCGGGGCCGTTTTTCCTTTTGGGCAAAAAAAAAAGAGAGAGAAGAAATCTCGGTATAATGCAATCAAAGTTGGGTTAATGCCTGGGGGGACCGAAGCTGATAACACAGAAAATTAGCAATTTGCCTTAATGTGTCTGTGATTGACCCCAGAGGATAGTCCGAGCGGGAATTGCAATTCCCCCATGTGTCATGTGTAAAAAAAGTACTGAGAATTTGTGAATCCCCTTTTTATTATACATTTTTCATTACTTTATTGATTAAAAATATAATATAAATCAAACACGCTGGCATAAGCACATATATGTATATGTATGGAAAAGCAGAGAAGCTCTCAAGATTTGCGATATCCATTCAGGCGGAAAATGTCTGTGCTCACTTAATTTAACAAGTGCGGAAACGCGTAGCAAACAGGAAAACTCTGGCAGTCGCACATACAAACGCTCTCCTTCCCTCGGATTCAGGGAACGGAAGCGCCCAGAGAGAAATGAGTGAGCTGGGAAAGTAATACGAAGCTTGAGACACTCTTGGTGACTCAGAAAATACTCTGTGATATATTATTCCAAAAAAAGAGCAAAACATATTAAATAATTTTAAAGAAGCTTGCTGGGAATTGTGCCAAAAAACTATTAAACATTTTACAAAGCAAGTTTTAGCAAAGAATAATAGAACAATAAGATGGGTAATGCCATATAATTTTAATGCACTCCAGTCTCTCTTAAAATATTATTCGAAAGCGAGAAAGAGATTGTTATTTAAGACACCTTTTAAAGTAATTTTAAAACCCTAACAAGAGAGCGTAATTTTAGTCATATTTTAAAGCGAATTACCCTTTGGTTTAATCTCGCTTTTCCCCTAAACACAGTGACCCTTTGGCAGGGAATCTGTAAAATGAGCTGAAAGTTGGAAATGCTTTCTGGCCAACACTGTGAGTACTCGAAAGTACTTGAAATTCTCGCTGATTTTTTAACGATTGCTCGTTGCGTCCTCCATTCACGTCCTGAATTCACTGAGCTTTGCGAACCGAGAATTGCGGTGGCTGTACTCGAAAATGTCTTGTAATGCCGGCCGAGAGTGAGTGTATCTGTGGGGATTTCCGACTGGCTGTGTATACGTTTAATTATTGTAATGCTCACTCTGCCGGATTAAGCCGCTCCGTCATACATATCCACTTGGTTTTGAGTGATGGCCTTGTTTTCAATCAATTATGTGCCAAAACAACTTATTATGATTACAGCCTTCGCCTTCGCCTTCCAGTTGGCGGCATTTTCTCAGAAGGACACAAACAAAAAAAATCAATGTGACGATGGCTCTCATCGAGTTTTCCTGGAAACGAAGGAAAGGTATCCTCCAGTATTTCGGGAGGGTGTCATAATAAGTCTTAGGGTGGCTCAAGGCGAAAGCTTGCAACCTGCCACTGACACAATTCCGCAAAAACAGAGCCCGGAAAGTCAAGAAGAAGTTGTGTCTTCACATGAATAAATTATGCCAAAGAAAACAGTCGAGTACAAATACGAAGTTGACTAAAGCGGGACCGAGTAAATACTGTGGAAAACCGCCAGGAAAACCCCCGGCTTAGGTTCTGCATTAAATTGATTTTGGATCACTTAAAGTTTTCGGCAAGCACAGTACTCAAATATTAATTGCTGTGGGAATTGAGACGAATAAAACAATATACATAAAAATCATACCTGAGAGCTTGCTTGTCTGCCACTTGGAGGCCAGAGGCACTCCACCTGAGTCGCCTTGGGGGCGCAAACAAAATCAAACTTTTTGAATCACTCGAGTCGAAAAAGAAAACCAATTTCTGACTTGTTCAAAAACTACTTGAGCACACAAACCTTGGCGCTTCGATGGCCTCGGAACCGGACTAGGACGCGGACATGGGGCTGGGTTTAGGGATTGAATTCGGATACCGGCGCTCGGGTTTCCCTTCGTTTCGGTATTGGCATCGCCTTGTTCTGGCCGGGTCCTCCATTGTCACATTTCTATTATGTGTGTTTGGGCCCGCTGGCCGGCGGCCTTTGTTGCCTGGTAAATATCCATTTATTTGCCGGCCTGTGTGTGTGAACATTTCAATTTCCTAAAGGACCTGCCGGCCATGGCCGTCCCAGAGTTTGAGCCACATCAAAATACCCGCCGGCTAGCTTTAAGCATTCCATTAAGGCCGAAGACAAGGCGAAATGTACTAGACCATGTATATGTTTTTTTCCTTTTATTTTTCTCCCCGTAACCTGGCTCAGTGCCAGCGCTGTAGACAAAGGCCAAGGCGATGCAAAACCGCAAAAGGAATGTTTACCGCAGAATTAAAAAATATTATGTGGCAGAAAAGGGTTATAATCCCTATGCCTCCTCCCTGTTTATCTTACCTTGCCTTGATTATTAATATTTTCTCTTTATATTTTCATGTACTTGCAGTGCGATGTTTTCGACGAGATTGATCTTTCGGATCTGTGTTACTTTGAGTGCGGCATCAAGAACGTAAATCATAGTTTCCAGGTGAGTTGGAGGTGCCCCAGTTGTATTTGAACAATGCCAAGCCATAAAAATTTAATGGGAAAAGTTTGCCCTCGCTAAATATTTTATTTACCGCCGGCTACGTACATACTTTGCCTTGGCCCTAATTAGTTTGCCCGTCTGGCGGCTTTCCAAGTTATTACCTATTAATTTGGCGCAAACTTCTAATAACAATTTGAAGACATCTGCCTTCGCCCTCCGCCGAATACATTTCCAGGACGTGTGATAAGACGGCGGCTGCGAAAAGTAAATAAAACTCGAGTCGGCTTTGATATCCTGATGACAGAAAAATATGCCACCAAAGCAGGAACTTCCTGTTTGTCATTGTCTGCCATATCGCATATACACACACAGAAGGTCTCGGTGCCATTTTCCTTTTATTTTCACATCAGCTCAAGGAAAAGGGGCAAGCTGGGAGAGCAACAAGGCAAAAGCCAAACGGAAAACAAAAGAAATCGAAGCAAAATGTTTGCTTTCGACGCGCGGGCTGCATGCCAAATTAGCATAAGTAGGCAAACTCTTGCCAATTTCTCCTTTTTTTCGCCTTTATACACGACCGCGCAGCATTCGAGGCGGGAAATCAGAGCATTTATATGAGATCTTCGGCAGACGGAATGCTTAGGCCCCCAGAGCTTGTGGCTCAGTCGCTTGAGCCGCCTGGCCAACAATAAAAATCCCTATATACATATATTCTATATATCTTTATAATATAAATAATAAATTTTACGGTAGCCTGAGCACGGGAGAAAATTGCCAAAAGGCTTTCTCCCATTCCCGCATTTCTTTGACTTTTCCTCTTCACTTTTTCCCGAAAATGTTATTAGCGAGGGCGGTGCCCATCATCGTTTTTTATTGTCTTTTATCAGTTGAGTTTCCACGGCTGTTGGCGTGATTCCAAAGTGCCCTCAAGCCCATATAGGTACGGGTATAAAAAAAGGTGATGCCTAAACGAGCGGAAGGAGGTACATATTTCGCGATTCCGCCACTTTTGGGTGGTTGAAAATGTAAAAAGTCTTAAAGCCGCACTGCTACGCTTAGGTTTTTCCTAAATAAGCCGAGGCGGAGCAGAAACTAAAGCCTTAAGTGGTTTTTTTCGCTTTATTGCACCAAATATAAATTCAATTTGATGTTGTGAGCAAGGACCGCCCACATAGCAAACGTCCTGTCAATAGCAATGCACTCTTAGTCAACAATGTCACCGGCACTGTAAACCGCAAACAAACGCGAACACTCGTTGCAGCGTCGTCAGTGTCACGGAAACATAACTGCAAATAAACCCAATGAGTGGAATATTCAATAAAAAATACAAGCCTGAAAACAATTTCGTTGCGAAAACCAATTTCCCGTTCAAAGACCATAAAAGTTTCCCATTCGTCTTGCTGCACTTAAGTGCAAAGGGATCAGGTTATGCGTGGCCAGACATGGCAAGATGTATACACACTTGGGGCTGGACAAATAGCACACCCAAGGGAGCTTTATAAATTGAAAAAATTAAAAAATATTTAGAAATAATATAGTAAAGTAAAGAACATATTAATATAAACTTATTAAATCATTGTACCAAGTGTTTGACATCTAAATCTAAAGCGAATATAATTGTCAAGAAGTTTTAGGTATAACATCATTTAATTTTGATTACTCTTCATACAGCTTACGTAATATTCAGGAACATACGTATAACAATTCCATCTCTTACGCTTCTTTAACGACCTTAGCTGTTCCCACCATACTTCTTTCAAAGTGTCAGCCCTTTAAACTGATGTTCGGCATTTAGGGCACGTAAGCAACAACTTACTTGCGGCCACGTGCCTCGAAACTTTGCCACTTTTCAGATACAAATAAACAATGACAGAAAAGGTTTAGCAGGGCTTTAGTGCAGCAAACGATAAGCGGTAAGCGCATTGTTGGCCAATTCCCCAGCCAGAGGCTGTAGCGTTTTGAGGCTTAAACCGATTGTGGATGTAAGTACTCATGTTGTTTACAGCTTGCATGAGCCTGCAACGGGGCGTATGAGTGATGCGGGAGACGCATAACGTCAAGCGACAGCCGCACCAGCTGATGCTCCAGTTCCCATTTAACTTTATATAACCGAAAAAAACTTAGACACCGAGTTGGCAGGCAGCATTGTGAATAACTTTTGCTCTCTTAATCATCAATCTTGGCCATGTTTAGGCAAATGGGCTCAGATGGCGCTTCATTGTTCGCTGGCTTGGCTATTGTGCGAGTTTCAAAGAAAAACCTATTTCCATGGCATTATCCAATCAAAGATTTCAATTATAAAGTTTATGCATTACATAAGCGCTTGAGTGGAGAGGAGGTGTACTTGTGGGTAGCTAATTAACGATCCCCAACCACTTGCCTTGAACTATTTGGAATTCCGATGACAAGGGACAATCAGGCGTGACAGCAGTAATTTACATACTACACTTACCGAGCAATTTTCAAGTGCCCCCCAAGCCCGGCGGCAAACTTTCCGGGAATTTGTAATAGCAATCAAGTTGATTGATTGCCCTTGCCACACACACGTACGCACACACCCATCGTTCGCAGGCGAACAAGAAGCTGCGGCATCAATTATGCAAGTCGAAGCTCGACTTTGGTTAACTTCGCACCCAGCCCCACGCGGCGTATGCGTAATGCGCAATATAGCCGGCCCTTGGCCCCTTCTGCGCTCTCTTTTGCAAAATGAACTGCCAGTCATTGGGGTTTCAGTTTGAAAAATACGCAATATCCTTCGATCTGCCTAGCCAAGAACTTAATTGATATCCAAGAACAACAAGAGCAGTCATCAAAGTTCTTCCACAGCGTCAAATATTTTCATAATTGAGTATGGCCCCGCAGTGGCCTCTGTTGTTCTTTGGCAAATATCAACGAAGACGAAGACTTCGACGTCAGCGAACTCAACAATTGCCTTATTGTTTCATTAGATTTGGCTCTGATTGGGTCCTGAGAAATTGTTTATTTTCGGATTCGGATTTTAAAGGCATAAGGTCAAAAGTTGGATTACACTCAGCGTGCGAGTCAGAGTTCCTGGGAAAATTAGTCAACTCGGCAGAAGTTTGTTTGCCATTCTTTGGTGGTTAATAAGGGGTTGACATTTAGAGCTGTAGCGACAATTCCTCGAAATTCTTAATGAATACATTGTTCACAGAAATACATATTTGCTTTCAGAGATTAAATTCATATTCAGGCTTACTTGGGTTTCAAACGCCTATAGAGAAAAGGTTCTTCGTTGTTAAAGCATACATAATAAAGTTAATGCACGCAGGTTTCCAGGAAACATGTTCAAAAGAAAAATAAATGAAAGCACACAAAGCACCGAATCCTGGATTATTAGTTTTCCTTTGCTCGACCGACCAGGCCCCCCTGGGGCGTTCGGGACAGTTGGTAAATAAGAATGTTTAAAAACAATCAAAACAAGTGTAGCAGGCCGGTACCAAAATATGCTTTGTGTTGGGTGTTGGTCCTGTTCCAGGTACTTTCAATGGACTCCTCACAAACATGACAAGGTCTGAGGCTGAGAAGCTAAGGCTATCCTGCCACACGTCCTTGAACTTTGAAATTTCCCTAGGGCACGCGGAAACTCGTAACATTTGAGCCATATAAACGTTAATGACAGACCGACGAAATAAAAAATAAACGAGATCCCAGACATGGAAGCCAACTTGAAGGCAGTCTAACTTTAATGCCAGGTTTGTTTGTTGCTCTGTGGGATCTTAGCTTAGTCCGGGAAAAAAAAACAGAAACAAAAACAAATAAAAGGTTGCTTAGTCCGAGGCAACACAAAGGCCTTTCTATTCTCTGAATTAACAGTGATTACTATTCACTGGCTAATGCAAATGAGAGCCTGAAGAAGTTAAGTCAATTAGAGAAGAAATAATTCTTTTCATTTCCAGTTTGCATATATAATTGCGCCTTACAGAAATCCCCATTTGAAATGCAAACCATTTTGGCATTGAAACATTTTAGTGAAATTAAATTTGAAAAACCAGCGTAGCACAAGTCGAAGTCGAAGTTTTGACTATACATTTTGGTCAAATGGCCGGGGGAAGGCTATTAATATTTCAAAAGTAATTTCCAAAGTTATCGCTCGCAGAGGCGAGTCGTTTTCTGGAATACTAAGTGCAAGACTGGGAATATGCGCACATTTATACTTCATATATATATATATAATATATACTCTTAGTGTGGGCCTGGCCAAGACAGCCAAACGGTTTTGATGTGCTCGCTGGGGGACAACGCGTCGTATGCGTAATTTGGCTGTTGCTTCTGCCTCGGCTCCGGCTCCACTTTGCGCTCCTGCTCCTGGCTTCTGGTGGCGCTGCTGTGGCTCCCTGTCATGAATATTCGGTCGAATGAGGCGCGGTGAGCGCCACTTTGGTGCTTCGCGTAATGAATTCTGTCATATGTCGTCTCAAGTGGGAGCGGCACAGTGGAATGTGCTCTAAAGACAGGCTAAATTGCCAGCAATAAATTATTGGAAATTATAGCAAGAAAATGAATAGGAATGGTGTTTAAAATTGTCGCATTTGGATGAGTAAATACTAAACACGGTCAGCAATTTTCTTCATCAAAATATATTAACCTAAAGTTTAAACAGACATTTTTGATGTTTATTCCTGACAGAAATGTAAAAGATATTAACAAAATCCTTGTCGAAAAGCTTTTTAAAAGGAGTTCTGGCTAAAATCCTCTTAATTGCTTAAGACAGTTACCTTTTCCCATATCCTTAAACTCTACACACTGTCACCTACATCTTAGCGGTTGGGTTTTGTTTATTTTTGTGATTGGAGTACGCGGTTGGAAGAATTTTGAGCTGATGCTGAGACCTTATATTGAGACTGAGTCTGCGGCTGCGTGTTGTGTCTGCAGCTGAAGGCGATATGCGGCGCACAGCCAGGGAATTTAATACGATTACTTAGCTGACGCCTGTCTAAGAGCTTAATGGATAAAATTGGCAATTGCTAAGCTGAAAACTGCTTGAAATTCAAAAATTTAATTAAGGCAATTCGCTCGTGATGAGTGCCTGTTCGAAATGCACTTCAATTTGTTATTTACTACAGACAGAGAGAGTGAGAGTGCATTTCAGTCTTCACTTTTGGTAAAAACAAAGGCCCATTAATTTACATATCAGGAGTCGTAAATAAATTTATTGATTTTTTTTATGAAATATTGAATAAATTTTCGCTCTGTCCTGCTGGGAAAAGGGGAGACGGGAACTGTCGGGTGCCCTTGCATATTTCCAGATCCCCACGGAGCCGGAGAGTCAGCGACATCTGTCGCTGCCATTTTATACCGCTGTGTGTTTGTCCCGCTTTTATGGTTCGCTTTTTTGTGCAAATGAAAACCAATAGCGTTGGAGGAGCGAAAAAATGCAATCCAACACGGCGAGCGAACGACCGAATGGCTCAACAAAGAACTAGTCCTGGCCAAACAGAAATTTATTGCTCCGCAGATTGGTTTTCCACCCGCTGATTGGTGGATGCCCCGAGGTGCCAGACTTTGGCTCATAAAAAGTGAACAGCCAATGAAATATGAAATGGTGATTAACTGCAAATGTGATGGCGATGAAGTAATCCAGCTTAAGTTCTTTAAAACCTCTCCAAATGGGGAGTCATAAAGCCAGAATGGAGAGGGTTTCTTATTGCAACAGTAGAAAATGCATCTATGATTTCCTTAAAGGCCTCTAAAAATAACAAGAGTTGCAATTTAAATGGTTTTATTTGTATATTTGTTTAAATAACTCACTAGAGTGCCCGACCAGAGGCTTAATGGGGCCAATTGACAGCCAAGAGCAGCTTACACAAAACTGCAGTTGACATTTCCCCAAAAAAGTTTATAAATACCCCATTAGCCGGCTGCCGGCTGTCAATGCTTAAAAGTAAATCCATGTTAGCAGGCATCAAACTCTGAGAGGAGGTGGGAGAGACGTCAATCCCAATCCCTGGCTCCCAGAACCTCCCACGCCCGCAGGCACCTGCATTGGGAATAAGTTAACAGGTACCCATTAGACTAATTGAAAAACAGGAGAAGCCTGAAAGCCTGAAAGCCTGAAAGGGAGTGCCAGATGGATGGCGCTGATGCCAATGATGTTGATGATGACGTTGTGGTTGCGGTTGCAGATTAATTGCAACATCGGATACGCATACCGGTCCGGGCCGGATCCCTTTGATTGAAAATTCTGGCTGACTGGCTGGTTGGCTCAATAAATGCGTTTGGAATGTAATTAGTGGCTCTTGTCGGAGAGACCTATCGTTGGAAATGTGAAGGCCAAGTACTGTCGCCACTCTTGGCCAAGTTCACAACTTGGCTGTCTGTCACAACAGGCCGAACATTGTGCGGTTTATGGCACGAAAGTGGCCAATATTGCTCTGGCCTCCAACCTGTAACCTGCAGCCCCTGGCCCATAGCCCCAATTGTCGTGTCAGCTCATGACATTGGCATGTCAACTGGCCATTGTCAGAGCCGGAGTCCTCCTCCTGACAGAGATAACTACACTTGCATAACTCGGAGCTCGGAGGAAGATTCCTTCTCTGATTTATGGCAGGTCATCTGGCAACCTTTTGCAGGGGGAGAGAGAAAGTTAATTAGAAAATCTCATTAAGCTTGTCCGCTCACTGAAATTGATTGCAAACAAAGTCATAACTTGGCTGTGTCTAGACTCGGTGTCCTGCAATTACAACTGACCGCAAAAATGCAAAACAAGGGCAGGTAAAAAACGCAGAAAAATTCGCAGAAGGACATACATGCCATAAATTAGTTGGGAATTAATACGAGCAGCGGTGGTGTGGCATCGCCATCATAATCCAGAAGGTCGTGGGTGGGTGGGTCGGTTATGGCTTATGGGTTATGGCCACTTGAATGGGCTTAAAGGGCGGTTCGTCCTACTTACGGGCCTTGGCCCGCCTGTCTGCGCATTATCGTTAACGCGAACAGCATTAGCATATTAATGAGGCCGCACAAAATACATAATAAACCCTTATTTGATTACAAAACTAATAAACAGGACGCCGAGTGTGTGTTTTCCAGTTGCGGGATAAGTGCAAATTAGGTTGGCGAAAAATTAGGCACTCCTAAAGGGCAAACATGGATATGTCTTTGCTCTATTCTTATCCTAACCCTTTCCAATATCCATATTCTTCTAGATAATCACACCCACTCGATCACTGGTGCTCTGCGCCGAGTCCCGCCGCGAAATGGAGGACTGGCTGGGTAGCCTGAAGACGGCCACGGCGCCGCAGCGGCCGAGGGGAGACAGCTTCCTGATCGAGCAGCATGACATCCTGTCGAACCACCATCACTGGTATGCCACCTCGCATGCCCGACCCACCTACTGCAATGTGTGCCGCGACGCCCTCTCCGGGGTGACCTCGCATGGTCTCAGCTGCGAGGTCTGCAAGTGCAAGGTGCACAAGCGATGCGCGGCCAAGTCCATTGCCAACTGCAAGTGGACCACGCTGGCCAGCGTGGGCAAGGACATCATCGAGCAGGCGGACGGCATCATCATGCCGCATCAGTGGATGGAGGGCAACCTGCCGGTGTCCTCGATGTGTTCGGTGTGCAAGAAGACCTGCGGTTCGGTGCTGCGGCTCCAGGACTGGCGGTGCCTGTGGTGCCGAGCCACCGTCCATGTGGCCTGTCGGCCGCAAATGGCGGTGGCCTGCCCCATTGGACCGGCCAAGCTATCCGTGGTTCCGCCAACGAGCGTGCACTCCATCAGCACGGATGACGCCTGGGATGTGGCCAGTCCCAAGGGGAACTTCTCGCCTCTGCTGGTCTTTGTGAACTCCAAGTCGGGCGACAACCAGGGCGTGAAATTCCTGAGGCGCTTCAAGCAGCTGCTGAACCCGGCCCAGGTATTCGACCTAATCTCCACGGGTCCGAGCCTGGGACTGCGGCTCTTCCGGCACTTTGAAATGTTCCGCATCTTGGTCTGCTCCGGCGATGGATCCGTGGGCTGGGTGCTCAGCGAGATCGACCGATTTAACATGCATGTGAGTCCTGGAAAAATATTAAAAAAAGAATCCTGTAAGCTTTATTATTTCCTCAACCTTTTAGAAACAATGCCAGGTGGCCGTAATGCCCCTGGGCACGGGCAACGACCTGGCCAGGGTCCTGGGCTGGGGCTCCAGCTGTGACGATGACACCCACCTGCCGCAGATCCTGGAGCGTTACGAGTCGGCCAGCACCAAGATGCTGGACCGCTGGAGCATTATGGTCTTCGAGAAGGCCATCCCGGTGCCCAAGACGCCCAAGATGTCGATCACAACCGAGCAGGAGGCACTGCTCACCGGCATGGTGACCTCGGCCAATCATCACCTGCGCTTCATTGTGGAGACCAACGATCCCCAGACGCTGATCAGCTCGACGCGGAATCTCTGCGACACCGTCGACGACCTGGTGGCCCGCATCTCGGAGCACCACAAGGAGGACGAGCAGCTGGCGGTCAAGTGCGACATTCTGAAGCAGAAGCTCAACATGCTGCTGGACGCCCTGCAGGAGGAGGAGATAGGTGCGCACAGCGGCGACGACTTGATAGCCACCATCAGGAGTCTGATTGCCAGGAGCATTCCGTTGACACCGGGAACCAGTGCCTCGCTGCTGTGAGTACCAGAAGTTAAGAAATCGAATTGTGGAGGATAAACCCTTTAAATTATAATTATTTCCCCTCATCCTTGACCAGCAATCCAAACATATCAATCGAGAAAACCGAAAAGGACCAGATCAATTCGAAGGAGCGCCGGAACAGCCGTTCCCTTAGGTCCAGCGAGAAGGAGGCGCTCCAGTGCCGTGCCAACAGCGTGAAGCGAGCCATCTACAACGTGGTGGAGCACTCGGAGCCAGGACGCCCTAAGCGCTACCAACGCAAGCTCTCGATCACGCCCTTTGAGGCGCTGAAGCTGCCCACCACCAACTCTGGCGAATCGACTCCCTGCAGCTCCCCCCTGCCCATAATCCCCCCGATCAACATAATCTCCCCGACCATGGAGACGTCACGGCTCACCTGTATTTCGCCGCTGCCGGATACGCGACGCGACTCTGTCGACGAGAGCTTCTTCAACAGCATCAGTCTACCGGCTCCGCGGCAATTCGCGGACAGTCGCCGGAGCTCCGGGGTGGAGGTGATCCAGGAGATCGAGGAGGGGGCCAACGGCGAGACGGTGTACCGCAGGAGCCGCATGTCCTTGAGCGGCGGCGCCAACATCGATGATGCCGGAAATCGCTTGTCACCCTGCAGCGATGGCGGCGAGAGCACGCCCACCGACCGCAAGGTGGACTTCCTGCGCGTGCCGATCATCACGGGCGAACCGATCGTGGATCCTCTGTCCGACTACCGACCCATTGAGGTGTTTGAGCGCACCTACTACATGACACGAGAGATGGACAAGGACAAGGACAAGGACAAAGACAAGGACTTGGACCTGGACAAAGATAAGGGCAGGGACAAGGACTTGGACAAGGAGAAGGATGTGGAGAAGGAGGACAGCATGCCCACCGAGAAGCAGGCGCTGGTACATACTTGTAACCTGCAGGTACCCGGCATTGTCGTAACCCCCAACTCCCAAAATGTTTACACAAGCGCCAGTCTAACAATCATTGATACCGATGCACAGACCACCACCGTACGTGTCGCATCCCGGGATGAAAGCTAACCCAGAGATTCTAATAACGATCACCGATCACCTTTCCTTGACTCTTTTAGGAGCAGTCCTCCTCGGACGATCTGGGCGGAGAGGCCAGCGACGTCCTGTCGGCCATCAGCAACGAAGAGTGCAGCGTGGCCTCCGAGATATTCGATAAGCAGGATACAGGCCAGACTTTGGGCGATATTATTCAGGTGAGTCCTTGAACTTTATAGAATGTAGAAAGATAATTCCTTAATTCCTTCACCTAACTTTTAACCAATTTAATCCAGAACCTGGACGCCAGCAACTTCACGCACATCGATTCACCCGAGACCAGTGACGAAACGGAGGCCATGCCCGGCGAGAGCATCATGGACGACATCAGCTCGGTGCTGGGCCATGACATAACCTACGCCCTGCAGGACAGCACGCTGACCGATGACACCACCACTCTCTGCTCGGAGCATGTGGGTCCCGCCAAGCCGCCGCGCAAGAAGTCCCTGAATGCCTTGGGTCACTCGCACTCGGGCGTGCACCCACGCCGGCGCAACTCGTCGCCGCCGAGGATGCCCCGCCTGGCGCGCATGGACAGCGACGACAATCCCCAACAGTTTGGCTTCGAGAACATTGTCTTCGAGATCGACAATCGGTGCGACGACCAGAAGATGCGGGAGCCACCGCGCTACTGCAGCCTGGCGCAGTTCGTGGAAGGTAACGATATAGCGCGTCAGAGCTTCAAGGTATGTCATAGTTATAGTTATAGTTATAGCCGTGTACCGCCTAGTTTGTATATATATATGAGTTATATCGAGTGTATCTAGCGTTGTTCTGTTTGGTTGTCCAGAGTGCTGAGAAATGGCCACTTATAGTGAACTCTTTGTTGCTCTCCGTTTGCTTATTTCTTCAACTTTTCTTTGTCGATACCGATACCGATACCACCGATAACCAATAACTACTGAAAACTAACCCGCCCAACATCTAAAATCTAACTAAAAACTACTAAAACCTGCAATGTACAAACTCCAACAACTACTAACTACTAACCAACCTGCTCCCGATGCAGCGTCCCAAAAAGCGCATCTCTTTGAAAAAACTAAAAACCACTTCAACTTCAATCAATGCCATCGTATCTCAACAGCAGCTAATGCTAGATCAACATCGAAGCAGCGACAACGATAACGGAAACGGAAATAGCAATCGCGATAACGATAACGATGACCCCGATGCCGTGCAAACGCCGACGAATAACCCGGCCATCGGCCATTTACTGGCCCCCACCATCAGCGAGGACGAGCTGTCCACGCAGACGGCCATTAAAATAGAAATTCAAGACGTTGATGCCACTGTGCGCAATAGCACGGCGTCTAGCCACGGCAATAGCAACTCCATTTTGACCACGTCGACATCGCCCACCAAGAAATCGGGCCATGGACAAGATGTAAAGCGCATTACTTTTGATGAGTCGTGTAAGAAAGAATCCTTTGATGATGTAAATCCCAACTATCCACAGATAAGTGTTGTTGTGAGGCCGCCGACGCCGTTGCGCGGCGACTCCGTCAAGCTCACCGCGGCAGGTGCAGGTGCGCTGCTGCCGGGCGGCGTCATGTCCTCCGGCGGAGCCATGTCCATGTCCGTGACCATGGGCTGCTCTGGGTTGCTGGGTGTGCGCGCTATGAACGCCTCCGAGATCAGGCGTCACTCGAGTCACGCCCCAGGGCTAGCTGTCCGCGAGTTCGACAAGGACAAGGATCGCAGGCATTCGGGCTTTAATCCCAACCAGCTAACGCTGGACCCGGAGCACGCGCGCTTCCTGAGCAGCTCGCCGGCGGCCAGTCGCCGCATCAGCTGTGGCAGCCTCTTCAAGGTGAGTCATCCATGTGCAAGCCACGACCTTCTTCTCTCCGTCTTTCTACGACTTGAACCACACATGGCACACATCTTAGGTAAAGTGGCACAACGCGGGGTTTCTTTAATTAGATTTTAAACTCAAAAATTCGTAAAAGGTTTTTTAACAATAAAAAAATAAAGTAAGGAAAATAATGAAATTAGAATGATGTAAAATTTGTAAAATACTTACTGATATATGAGACCTCTTTTCAAGATTATACTGCATTACTGCATTAAAAACTATATTAACAGATCTAGAAAACTTAGTTCATTCATGGATTAACTAATTAGTCTTTCCATACAAATCTAAAGGAACAACTTAGCCATAATTTAGGCAATTAGATTATATTACAATAAAGATCATAGCTCAAAGCATTTCCACGGTATCAAAGCTGCATGTTATCAAGGCTTAGGTTAGTTTTTTACTCCTTTCTCGTCACAAGTAGACCGAAATTAGCAACACTTTTACACTTTTTAACAACTCACTAAATACTCAATAAAAACACACAATCTGACCAAGTTGTGCCACTTTAGCTGAGAGCGTGCGACATTTTCGATTCACATTGGCACCGCATCGTCGGCAGTTGCGAAGTACTTGAGTTTTGATTGTGTCAGGCGAGCAATTGGTGTCAAGTGCAAGTGCAGGTGCAAGCGCAGGTGCTAAATGCAGAACGCACTCCTCATACAGCCACACACTAACAACAGCGACTGTAGGTAATGGTTCGTACAAGTAATGCCCAGTCAACCACCAACCAGCAGGGAGTTCTGTGAAAAAAAAAAAAAAACAAAATGAAACTGGATTCAATTCCAGGTACTCACCCGTTTTTAGTTTGCAGTTCACACAAAGTTTGGTTTTTATTGCGAAGCATTTTGTGCAGGTCCTTCCGGAGCTTCGGATAATGTTTCCCAAAGAGCCGTAATTGAAATTGTTTTAAACTCGTTAAAATTACGCATAAACCGAGCTCAGTTTCGAATTTAATTGATACTGAAATGAAGTAATTAAAAGTTGCTAATGCTGAAAAATATTTAAAAACCTCACAAAATGCTTAAACAATTCTTAACTACATTTTGTTTGCCACCTTATGCCTCTTAACCTAAGTTAACTCTTTAGTTTTAACAACAAATTGAAACAAAACAAATTAAAACCGAATTAAACCATGTATATGATTTACAAAAAGCACAAAAACAATTGGTATGTATTTCAAAATTAACTCATATATATGAACTTTTGATTTAGATATACTTTAACCGACACTCACCATCACGTCACACAACACAGCTTTGAACATTTTCAGTGTAATTAATAAATTTCCACTTACATAACTCACATAATGTAAATGCCAACACACACGCTCAAACACACGAAGCTAAACACGATTTTTAAAAGCAACCTTGTACTAAATACATTTTCCTAGAAGAAAAGCCAAAAGGGGGCCACCAAGCGCGGCTACGGATTGTTCAGTGTCCGGTTCTTTGTGGTGGCGGAGCCCGATATTCGCCTGGCCACCCTGGCGCTTATCAGGCCGCTGATTCCTCTGGTAAGCCAGTCCATAAATCCGGGACGGGGTCCCAAGTGCGTCCTTTGTGTTCTGATCCCCCAGCCGTTCTGCGTTCTCCCGTTCTATCGATGTTTCAATTTCCCCAGCAAGTAAAAAAAAAACAAGAAAAAAAAAAAAAAACTGGAACTATTGAAAAATATTGAGTGATCTTCGGATTTCCGAGGTGGATAAACCCTTTACAAAAAATATATGTATTTAACTTTAAGTATTTTAAGAAAGTCCGTTCAGAAATCGAAGTTTTCCATATTTTTAAATGCAAAAATGGATATCGTATCGATAAAAATCGATGTTTATTCAGCTCTATCAACAGAGCTGTAATTTTATATACATTTTAGGTCTTAGTAAGTGCAGAAAATACAGTAAAAATACTGTATAATTTCGTTTTTAAAAGGTGACCAATTTAACATGAACTTATTATTAGACAAATTACTAATTTCCATTATTATTTTAGCAATATTTTCTATATTAATAATAAATTTGTTGTAAAGGGTTTCTCAAACAGCTTACAAATTGCAATAAATCCCCTGTATAAAGCGTCTCCTTCAAGTGCCAGTTGCTGTTCCGTTGCCGTTGCCGATCCTTAGCACCTGCGTCAGTTGCGCTTTTGAGTAGTGTTGCAAAGTTCCAAATAAAACAATAAATCAACAAACACCGTTAACCAACACCAAAACTAAACTAAACTAAAACAACAGACATACGTAGCCTCTGCTTAAAGCCCGACCATCTATGATTTGATTTTGATTTGTTCGATTTACGTAGTGCGCTGCCTCCTATGCTCTCTATCCTAATCTTACTCACTCCGCCTCTCAGTAACTCTCTCCTCTCTCTCTGATGTACTTACCAACCCTGCGTCAGTAATTGCAAGTCACCCAACACTGGCACACTCACCCACAAATCCACACTCGATCACATCCACATGTTTTCTTGTATCGTAGTTAGTGCTGACCTTCCAGTTGCTCTTTGACACGTACTCGACTTTCCCGGCCGCCTCTGTTACCGCGACTGATCGCCGCCTCTCTCTTGCAGCCGAACGAAGCGCTCCCGAACCTCCAGACCCTCAAGGGCTCCAAGTCGAGCCTGTTCATGGGCTCGACCCTGTTCGGCTTTGATCATTTCGCCGCCGCCGGGGGAGACAAGGATAAGGAGGAGAAGGCCGGCAAGGACAGGGAGAAGACGCCCACCGAGGAGACCAGTCGCAAGTTGCCCATCATAAATCCCCTGGTGCGGTTGCCAAACTGGCCAAGTAAGCTTAGATTTCTATAATCCTTGAAGGAATATTATTTAGTCACTCCCTTTGTCTCCCCAGACCTTGCCAATGGCGGTGGCTTCATATCCAAATGCCTGCTGGCCAATGCCGATACGCTCTGTGCCGCTGTCAGTCCCTTGATGGATCCGGACGAGACCCTCCTGGCCGGCTACCATGAGAAGTGTGTGATGAACAACTACTTTGGCATCGGCATCGATGCGAAGATCTCGCTGGACTTCCACAACAAGCGCGAGGAGCACCCGGAGAAGTGCCGCTCCCGGGCCAGGAACTACATGTGGTACGGAGTCCTGGGCTCCAAGCAGCTCCTGCAGAAGACCTGCAAGAATCTGGAGCAGCGCGTGCAGCTGGAGTGCGATGGCCAGCGGATTCCATTGCCGGAACTGCAGGGCATTGTTATCCTGAACATACCCAGCTTCATGGGTGGCACCAACTTCTGGGGCAGCAGCAAGAAGGACGACATCTTCCTGCCGCCGAGCTTCGACGATCGCGTGCTCGAAGTGGTGGCCGTCTTTGGGTCTGTGCAGATGGCCGCCTCCCGGCTGATCAACCTGCAGCATCACCGGATCGCCCAGTGCCAGAGTGTGCAGATCAATATCCTGGGCGACGAGGAGATACCCATACAGGTGGACGGCGAGGCCTGGCTGCAGCCGCCGGGAATGATCCGCATCCTGCACAAGAACCGCGTGCAGATGCTGTGCCGCAACCGAAGCTTGGAACTCTCGCTGAAGACCTGGCAGGAGAAGCAGCGCCAGCACAGCATCTCGATCCAAAGGGATGCCTCTTCCACGGCCTCGGAACACGCCATCTCCACCGACGAGGTGATTTCCGAACGGGAATGCTACGTGCTCCTCAACTTCATCGAGGCCGTTAGCTCGTTGGTCAAGTGGGTCAAGTTCCTGATCATCTCGCATCCGGCCCTGCAGCACGATCTGTACGAGGTGGCCTGCCGGGCCAGCGAGGCATTGGAGTCCATACATCCGCAGGGCAAGCTCCTCGAAGGTCCCTCCCTGCGCACCAAGCTGGTGGAGGTCATCGACTCCTCGCGTCAGCTGTATGACGATGCCTGCACTTTGCTACGGGATCGGGGTCACAGCCTCATCCTGCGGGAGGATCTGGAGACCAAGCTGAGCGCAGCCCTGGCCAACATGGAGATGGAGCTCAAGAAGTGCTCCGTGCAGAAGTGCATCGATGGCAAGCTGCGTGCCTACTTCAATGTCCTGGCGCCCAATGAGGATGTGAGTTAACATATATTTAAAATTATTTATAATTTTTAATTATTTTTAAACCCTTTCACAGCCCGATGGCCGCCGGAAGTCACGACCCTTCTGGGTGCGGCTACGTTCTGGTTCTACGGCCGGCCAGCAGGCCTTCAAGCCACCTTTGACCAACACCCGCGAGGCGGCCAACAACTGGAGCGTCAACGAGGTGGTCACCTGGCTGGAGACCATGCAGCTGTCTGAGTACGTGGACAGTTTTCTCAAGAACGACATACGCGGCAAGGAGCTGCTCACCCTGGGGCGCCGAGACCTCAAGGACCTGGGCGTAGTCAAGGTGGGCCATGTCAAGCGCATACTGCAGGCCATCAAGGACCTCAGCGAGAACTAGAGGGTTAGCTAGCTGCACTAGCTCCAGCGTACCCCAAACGGCTAGTACAAACTTAACAGTCTTCGAATTGCGCTCTAAGAGTTGAGAAAATAATATGCGCTGCGGGAAGTGAGTATTATATGGGACGACAAATGCATACAACAATCACTAATTTATAGGCTAGCTAAGCTAACGAAAAAACACACACTTGAGCGTATATACCGAAGCTGACATGGATCAGTTTCGGTTGGAAAAAAAAAAGAGGAAATATCGACTATAAAAGGGCGACAAGTATATTATTAACAATATAACATATTTAAGCCCAACTGACGCGATTTATATATTTAAATGGCCGAGAACTGTGCCATTCTTCAGCTCTCCTAGCAAGTAAGTTCGAGACGGAAACGAAAGACACCTGAAATTGATTTTCATGTTTTTGTGTACTTACTATATGTTGAAATTCAGTAAAATCTGCAGTTAAACGAATTTAAACGTAGTAGCACTTGCGATACTAAACCAAAAAAAGCATTAGATCTTAAGTGTTTAACTCTCAACTTACGCTTATATTAAAGAAACTCAAGAACCCAACCCGAAACCCCGATGAAATCCCAAGTAACCGACTTGCCCCATGATTCTAAATTTATAAGCAATTTAAATTTTACAACCCCAAACCACTCTCCACATTATACAAATTGTATTTATACACATACCCTATATATATAGATATTCGAAACTAAATTTAAATGTTTCCCCCACTATATGGTTAAGTCGGAATGATTATTATTAACATTATGTATATGCATTGGGCGGGAATCGAAACTCGTAATTGCAACAAAGAAAAGTCTGTTAAACGTGTCATTTTTTGTGGTAACCAAAAGCAACTCTATCTTGTTTATTTAAATAAATTTAGTTGATAAGTCCAGGATGTTTTTTCAAGCATAAGTTTAGGTAAGATCCCCCTAGGGTCCTGGTGCCGGCTGCCGGGACCCGGGGATATTCATTTGGTACTATATACAAGCATATGGAAAAATCTTAGCTAGCATTGGGAATACCCGAAGTTCGTGCGGTGTTTGGAACCTTTTTGGTATACCTTTTAATTGTTTACATTTAAGCTAAATTAAAAACTTTTATCAAAAAAAAAAATGTAATATGTTAGGAACGAAATTGTGCTAAATTTTTTATAAATATCAGTTACTCTGTCTCTCTCTCTCTCTGTATAAACAAACATATAAATATAGCTGCATATGAGTAGGTTTAGAGCAGACTGGCTACCTAATCTGACCCCTCCCTTTAATTTTTGCCCACTCTCAAATGTTTGCTCAAGTTGCCTCCAATTGAGTGAGTTTTTGAAGCGGCATAGCTCTAGGCGAGCGTAGTCTATAACAAATCACTTGAGCGACGTCTATAAATTATATTTTTTGATATATAAGTATAAATGAGCCCAGACCAACTCGATTGATTTGTTGTGATCCAACCGGAAACTTCTATTCAAACCACAACCGCACCAGTAGCAATCCAATCCGATGAATTCTAAATATTTTGACACACATTTATGAAGCTATTTACGCTTACGAACAACCTAAAAAAAATGATAAATAAAACTAGAATTAAATAATGAAAACGGAAATCCTTTGATATAATATAAAAAGAATAACCTAAAATAATTAAAAACACATTGAAACATTTTTTCGACACATGTATTTTCGAGCAAACTTTAAGCGAATTAAAACCAAAATTAAACTAAATAACATGAAAACTAAAAAAATTTATAAGTTTATATTAAAAGAATAATTCTGATCGGCATTTGAAATTTCCACAAAAAATGTGAGGTTTTTCGTTCTCTCCCCCAGCCACCTCTTATCATACCTTATACCGTATTGTTTTTGTTTTATTCTTTTTAAAAATACTGTGATAACAGCTTTCTATATTCCTGTAATGAAAATCTAAAGAAAATATAAAAAAACTAACAAATTAATTTATAATATAAATCATGAAGTGCAATGAAAAATTAACTATGAAGTCTTATAAATAGTTCGTCTACAATCAGCATATAGGTAAAGCCTACGAAAACAATTTACCAGCAATAAATGTTTAACAATATATATATATATATATATACAACTATTTTACTTACTTCCCAAGACCCAGAAATGACCCACAAATGTAAAAATATCTGTGCAATCCTCTCCAGATTAAACAATAATAAACCGATAATACAGTTAAGTGAAAAGTAAACAATAAATCAACAATATTTCCTCTCAAACATAATACATCAATTTATAATAGAAGACATTTTCTTGAAGAAAACCTAATAACAGCAATAATAAAAAGCAAAACAAAACAAAAGCAAAACAAATTTATTTTATTTTTTTATAAAAATTCTGTAAAGGTATGTTTTATATTAAAACAAGTAAGTAAGTATTAAAACAGAAAGCCGAAGTTTACATACCCTTGCAGGTTAGAAAAGGCACAACTAAGCCAAAGTTGCATTTATTTCAATTCAGATAGCTTCCGAAGGAGGTATAAAAACTTGCAATATTTTTTGAAACAAACCTAGAAATTAAACACATCTTTTAAAACGTTTATATGCATTTTTCATTTATTCGATTCATACAATGTTATAATCATTTTTACCATCACTTGTTTTTTGGTTTTTCTATTTTATCTTTTTAAATTTGTTGTCTTTTATATGATTCTGTTACTTCGTTCAAAGTACATTTATAATTATATTATATCGTGTTATTTAGCATTTCTATCAAGGCTATTTGGTGTGCCTTTTTAATGACAATTCAGAGAAATTATCAATTGGGTTGTATTGTTGTATTGCATTTCTGATGAGGCTCTTTAATTCATTAAAATTGAAGGCGCATTTAGGCGTGAAAGTCAATGTTTAAAATTGATTTAATTGATTGGTGTTTTTATTTCATCTGTTTTTATTTTTTGTTTTTAGCTCTGTGACTGAAACGGAATTGGAAAATTCTTATTGTTTTTGACTTTCATATAAGTGTCTATAAAAATCGATTTATTATTTTCCATTTGGTTTTCGAAGAAGCCTGTGCTCGTGCGCCTTTCTCGGAATCGTTTACGGGGTATAATTTGTTAGGGATTAGGTTTCCATTTGCATTTATTTTCCATTTCATTTCCTTTGTAAACAAGCTAGAATATATATATCAAGTTCGTTCTTAAGTAGATTCATATTAAAGTTGCCTAAAATTTGTTAAGTACGATATTTAAAACTAAATGAGTTCAAGAGTCTACCATTTGGTTGTGTTTTCATTTATCATTTTGTAACTTGAAATATAGTTCTTTTTGTGTGTTGTGTGTGAGTGTGTGCATTTCCTGTTTGTTTCGATTAATTTGGGTAATTTCGGGTTTTACTTTGGGTTTCAGATTTCTTAAGATTGCCGGAGAGAGCTTAGTTAGCTTAGCTTATTAGTCATTTCTAACTAATGCAACTGACATGATCGGATCGGTGACCATTCTAGGACTGAGCGTAATAAACAATTGTTGTTCTTTGGGGCACTTGATAATGGTTTATATTCGATAACTATTTATAGGGTTCAGTAAATCAACTCATCGATTTCCACTAACAAACAGGTCCTTTCATTGAAAAACATATAAAAAATATTCAACTGTTAATAAATACCATTGACGTGTCATTATACTTCTTTTTATTTTTTTGTTTAGTTTAGTTTTGTTTGTGTTTTTTGTTTTTTATTAAAAATATATATAGGCAAGCAACAATTAAGCTCAATACTGAAGTTAATCACACAACAAATGGGCAATGAAATCTTAACTTCGGCTTACAAAGTTTTCTTTTATTCTTAGAGAAGTTTAACATTTGGGCTTTGACCTTAGCAAAACAAAAGGATCTGCCAAAACTGAGCTTCAACTGGTACTTAGTTTGTACTGAAACGCTGTCTACACTGAGAGGAGATATGAAGAAATGAAATCTAACAAAATTCTCGTACAAATTACATCAACTTTCTCAAAGCTATTGCCCCTTGGGAAGCATTTGTCTTATTCATTTTAGCGCTAACTTTACTCAAAATATGATTAAATCGATTAGGTTTTATGTTTTCCTTTCAAATTTGTTTCCATTGTGGTCTCTCGACTATTTTCACATACACATATTAGTTATTTAAGAAGTGTACGCGAGTCTGAAACTAGTTTCACAGCTTTTCAAAGCATTATCTTAATTCATTTGCTATTTTCCATGTAATCTTGTTGTGTTTTATCTGAGTGTCTGTTTGGTGTTAGTTTGTTTTAACCATCAGTTGCCTTAAGTTTCGTATTTAGCCAAAATGTATCTTAAATTATTCTTAACATCATGTTTGTCGTAATTGGTATTTTTTATCCATTTTGTAATTCATGTGCAAAATCTATTATCAACTCTTGGTTTTTGACGGATCAGCGGTATATAGCCTAGATCACCTTATGCATTACCCAAATATATACGGCTTGGCTTGCTCAACTAATGAAAGATACAAAAACGTGAGTATACCTCCGGTCCGGTCGAATGGCCTCACTTTGTTGGACGGGTCTTTGCGGTGATGTTTGTCCCATTTAATATTTTGGTTTTCACTATGACTCGAATGACATCGAAATATTGCAAAGTTCTCGAGGCTTAATTGCAAAGTAAACAACACTGGTTCGATATTTTTTGTTGTTGTTCTTTTTCTTGTTGTTGTTGGGTAACAGGCAGTGAAAGTGTCTTACATAAAAAAATTGTGGGTGTAGTGCTCGCTCTTGGTAATGGGGCTAAAGCTAGCTAGACATTAGATGACATTTGGCCTGATTTAAGAATTGCTTGCAGCAGTCGGGGAAACTGGGAAACCAAATGCGAATTTTACCATGGATTCAAGCTTAGTCAAAACGAGATTTTTTCTTAAGCTTATTTCCTGATTTCAGTACAATATGGTTAACTATTAAAAGTTGTATTTAATAATATCTTAAATAATATTATTCTGGCTATAATAAAACCTTCCTTTCACCTCGTGAATAACCGGAAAATAAAATAGTTTTAATAGCAGGCTCATTATTACCTCACAATAAATGCCTTGTAAAATGTGTTAATATAATTCTGACTCAAAGGGATTACTTAATAAAACATTTTTAATATATTGGATATTTCATTAAACACTTTTCTTGTAAAAAAGGGTTTTCGAAAGTACATTCTTCTGATATTTTATAAGATTTTTAATATATTTAAATCAATTAGAATCAAATTGAAAATATATATTTTTTTTTTCTTCCGAAACCTATTAACTTTTGAATGGAAAACTGTATTATACTGGAATCAGGCTTCAAGATTTAGTTAGATGATGTATATTTTTAGGGTATTGCATAACGTCTATTACGTATCTTTATTACTTTCAAGGGCCAACTAACTGCCTTGGGGAATACATTTTGCACTTGACAAGCACTGCTTATTGGTTGTGGATCTGCAAGGATCTTCTCGTCTAGACGCTCTCCTCCTTGCTGGCGCTGCTGCTGCCCCAGAATCGATCGAAGCGGTCGCGGGCCTTCTCCAGCACCTCGGCGGCGGTTGTCCGGGCGGTGGACGCGGTCGTGTCCGGCAGCTGCTGCTGATCCTGCGAGGCAGTGCAACGCACGGCACCGCCCGGCGGCCCGGTGGCGTGGGGCGTCAGCGTTTTGCCATAGACCGCGGCGGCGGCGCTGGTGGTTGGACTGTTCGACTTCCAGGCTGGGCGTCGTGGATGGCAGTGGTCGAGAGGTGGGGGAGGGGGAGATATTGTGGAAATAGTGTTTTGTTATGTTACCAAGGTCTAGGGTACGTGTACGGGAACGGCTACAATGCTATGTGATTGCATTGGCTTGCACAATTGCTTTTGGCTTGATACAGAGGAGAGCGGGGGAGCTTTGCTTTTTATTTACGCTTTTCGAGATTTTGGCTTGATTTGCTGGTGTGGTTTGGTTTTTTTTTTTTTTGCTTTTTTTGGATTTGAAGAAGTTGGAGATTGGCTAACGATGATACGATTTTTGGATTTTTGTTTTTTTTTTTTGAGATGATGGTTGTGAGTAGCGATACATACATATACATATACAGATACATATATTTAGATACGAGTTAATATATAAATATTTGTAAAAGCGATTCGACTTGTTTGGTTTTGTTTTTTATTTTTTATGTATTATTTTTTTTATTGGTTGACTTCGTTTTGGGTTTTGCTGATGCTTTTGGTATGGAAGTTTTGCGGTTTTTTTATTGAAGCGTGCTTAATGGCTTACCGTCCATTTTAGCCTGTTCGGTTAGTTGTGGCGGTGCCGATTGCGGTGGCGGCGGTGGCTTCTCCACCGGTGTCGACGCTTTAATCTCGCTCTGAGGTCGGCTGTAGTTCTCCCCTGCGGACAAAGAAATCGTTAATTAATTAAGGGAATTTAATTACAGCATTTCGGATGACATGTTTCTATGCGAGAAAGTCTACTTTACCATCCTTGACATTCTGCGTGACCGTAAAGGTCTTGCCAGTGTCTAGGGGCACCGTCCAGTTGACTGGATCGGGTGAGCGCATTATGATCTGCTCCGGCGACTTGACCCGGGTCGGCTCTGGCGGGGACTTCACCAGCGGCTCCTCGGGCACCTCCGGCACTGGCGGCTGTGGACTGCAGCTGGAAATGGAAATTGCAGTCTCACGGCCGTCCTCGGCATCGTCTGTTGGTGGTTCAAAATATCCAGGAGAGATTATAAATTTCAGTTCTAATCAAAGGGGGGTTGATAATGCTTTATGGAATTAACTTGATTATTGTAGGCGCATTATATGTTTGAGTTATATCATTATGCTGCCGTAGCTGTTGATCTTTTGTCCTTTTTTTTTTGTTTTTCTTTTTGTTAAGCAAATTTTGTGTTTGAGTTTTACTGGTTAGTAGTTGAAACGAAAAATTGAAACAAATAATTGTATTGGTAACTTAGTTTGGAAACCAAAAACGGAATGGAACTTAGTCAACTTAGGGATATTAAGCTGGAAGCTTAAAAGGCAACAAATTGTTAGTAGAAACCAAAGGGTTTATTTTTATATCTTAATTCTTTTTTTTTTGGTTTTTTTTTATATAAAGCGCACAACATGAGAAACGGCATGCCACAAATACACAAACAGACACGCAACATGTAAATGCGGAGAAGAGTAAGAAAACTATTTTATGTTTTTTATTTGATTTAGAAAAATGTTTAAAAATAAGGAATTGTAGTTTCTTTATATATTTTTGTGGCGCTTTTGTTTGGTGGTTTGTTTTCTTAGAGGCAGGCAACAACGAACGCATCGATGACAGCTGGCAAGCAATCTTGTAGTTTTACCTTTTGATACCTGTCACTGGAAATTATAACAAAATCTACAGAAGGTGCCCTTTAAAAACTTTGTATTGGTAACATTTCCATATTTGAAAACACTTAAAAATGTTAGTAAAAGCTAGTAACTATTCCGTTTTCTATTAAGTCCTCTTAGACACCATATGTGTGGCCCCTTTTGATTACTATTATATATCATTAAGTATAATAACTACTCTAAGCTATATGTGTGTGGAGTGTGTGAAAGCTATTTAGTTCTATAGAAAATTGCTTTAATAAATTTTTAATCAACACCTAAATGGAAACCCTTACTCATTCAACTTTTCCTATAACGATTTCCTTCTTCAACTGTTTAAACTAATTTCTAACTGGTGTGTTTAGTATTGTGGGTTTTGTGTAAATTTGTATTTTTGGTAAACACACACTTTCTAAAGGGAATCTAGAGTAAAAATGCTTTAAAAATACATATGTACACAGAGAAATAAGGAAGATAGAGTAGATAGTAGTAGAAGTTCTATAAAAGTGATTTGATATCATGAAACACAACAGAAAAACAAAATCTACAAATGATGAGGCGCAGGTGAAAACAGTATTCTAATACAGTTTGCTTAGACAGATATATACGGGAATACACAGACACACGGCTGGATATACAACATTTACAAACATTGATAACAACAACAACTAACATTTAATAACAACGCACTTTTTGTCTTTTTGGGTTTGCCCACAATTTCTAGCAATTAAGAATTTGGAATTTTGTTTTTATTTAGGTTTTTTCTGAGGTTTTTTTTTAGGTAAAGGTGACTTTTCACGGGCAACCAGTGGAATAACGAGGTTCTAACTAGGTAATAACAATTATAAACTACAATTTTGTACAATTTGTAAATGCCAATCTAACACATGATTCCACATGGCTCCGCCAGAGAACTGAAAATACACTGAGAACACACACTAGTTCATTCAATTGTGGGGTCCAAATGGATGCCAATTGGTAAATCATAAGCTTAATCACTTTTGCACTAAATTGTGGACGAACAGTTTTTTTGCCAAGGTGTAAAATGCTGGAGTTAATAGCGTTTTTACGAGTTTCTTTTCATAATTTTTTTTTGTTTAAAGTTTTACAAAAGTTGCAACACAAACAATTCGCGCATCAGATGTACTTTTACAGCATTTTCCGTGTAAAATTTTGTTTATAAAGGATTTTATTTTTTATTTTTAGAGTTTTTTGGGTTTATTGCAGATTTGATTTGATTCGATTTTTTGTTCAAGTTCAAGTTCACGTTGAAACTTTACTCACTTTCAGCCAATTTCTTATCCTGACCTGGTACCGTTAGCCGTTTGATGTTGATGGTCGCAGGACGTTTGGGGTTTTGGGCCGATGATGTTGCCAATGTTGTAGCCAATGTTGCTGATGACGATGATGATGTTGCAGCAACATCAGGTTCGGGTTGCTGTTGCGGTTGCTGTTGCTGCGGCTTTTGCTGAGTTTGTTGTTGATTTTGCTGTTGTTGATTTTGCTTTTGTTGTTGTTGTTGCTGTTGTAGTTGTTGTTGCTTTTGCTTATTCTGCTGATGCTTGACACTATTTGTATTTGTATTGCTACCGCTACCAGCACCAACTTGACTACCATTACCAATGCAACTAATATTCGATCTATCTTTGTCTTTCTTACGCATTTGCTGTTGCTGTTGCTGTTGGGCGGCTGTTGTTCTGCTGCTGTTGGCCTTGTTGCTGCTGCTCTTGGCTTGTGATGATTGTGATTGATTGATTGCATGATTGATAGCGCTTGAGGCCGATTTAGCTGCTGTTGATGCTGCTGCGCGGGCTGCTGCAGTTGCTGGCGGCGCAGAGGCTACTCTACCATTGGGCGGTGGCAGGGAACTACTTTTAATGCGGGATTGGAATGTTGTGGATAGGGTGGCTATAAGAACGTAAGCGGTTTTCGGTGTTTCGGTTTTTCGTTTTTCATTTTCGATGATTTTTTGTTGTTGTCATTGTTTTTCGTTATTTTTGTTTATATATTTTTTTTGGAACCGAAAACAAAACGCACGTGAAAGAAATTATTAAATGTATTTTCATCAGAAATGTTTTTTATTTGGAATTTGTGACAAGTCGAGAATGCATTCAAAAGCAAAAGCTTGAAAATGTCCCAACAGAAAGGAGTTTGAACGAAAGGAAAAGCATAATTAAATCAAACATGAAATGCTGTTAGTCAGAGCACGTTCTACCCCTTTTCTTTAATTTGTGGTTAGTTTTGTTAACATTTTATAAGGGGTTAGTCTACTTAAATCAAGTTGGTAACAACTTAGGTTTGCAGCTATTGAAAGGGGGGATACATTGCTGGCTTTAGAACCCAAGATATGAAGGCAGGAAAAACCTTTTCATTATAAACATTTGTTACAGCTATATCCAGGATGTAAGCCAACAAAGTCATACTTAAGGTTAGTTGGAGGTCAACGGAATACAAACTAAAAACTCGAACGACTTAGACACAACACTGAACTGGTACTGTTAGTTTTTGTTACTTTTTTTACTTACAGATAAGTTTAAATTGGATTATGGTTTTAGTTAGTGTTTTAGTTAATTAGTTATTGAATTTGCTGTTAGTAATGATGGTTCACTCAACATGCTTAACTATAGATTGTTATGTTACTCGAAAGACCAATCAAACGCTGCATTACAGAGAGAGAACAGTGATCGAAACTCAAGTGGGCAACGAATGGGAATTAAAACCAAAAATGTAACTGCATGACCAGAGACTAAACTTACAAAACTAAAGGGTAATTTGTTAATTATATTGTCAACTATGTTAAGGTTTGTTATTGGTTTGTTTAGACACTCAACTAGACGGTCGCTCGAAATAAGTTTTAGATTCAGAGGAACGCACAAACTGGCGACGTGAGATCGGTTACTTAACTAAACTAAGAACTAAAAACTAAAAACTAAACTAGGACCAAAACTGGCAACTAAAACCGAATGAATGCGAACGAAACGAGGCAACAAAGGAACGGAGAATTAACGCAATCTAACCATTAAGACATGACATATGCAAACTAGGACTAAATAAATAAACGATCCATCGAACTGAATTGAGTTGAACTGAGTTTTGGGTATTTGGCGGAGGGATTTCGGTTGGTCTTTGCCTCCGCTAATTATGGCTACTTACATGGGCGCGCCTTGCGTTCACTTCCGGTTACGGTGCCGGTTCCGGTTCCGGCTATTGGCGTCTTTTTGCGGCTCGTGGGCGCCTGACTCGCCGACCGGATCTGGCGCTTCGGTGACTCATTTTCAGCAACGCCCGGACCCACGGATTGCGAGCGGGCTGATCATGGACACACATGGACACATGGATGATGAATCGTTTCGTTTCGTTTCGAGTTTTGGTATTTCGTTTTGCATTTCGATATTATTTTTCGATTTTGTTGTATGGTTGGTTGGTGGTGGTGGCGGTTTGATTGATGACAAAAGTACGATTTGTATGTTTAATTTAAATTCGCATTTAGCTAGAGAATTTCTTAGTCGCTGGGTGTGTGGCTCTCTACTGGTGATATTTGTGTGGGTGTTTCAGGTGAATTATATTACAGGATTCTCTCATGGCAATGAACTACAAATTAGGCTTTTTCAGAAACATATGCTTTGGGAAATTCTGGACAAAAAAAATATATATACTCTGTATTTCAGTTGTTTGGGTTTGCTGTTTTAATCAGCAGTCTTGCGTTTCTTAAAGCTCAGTCTAACAATTATATTAGATTTTGTGTTCTGTTCTTATTTTAAGCCCAAAAAAATATGATGATAAACTGTGTAAGTATTGCTCTTCTTGAAAATACTTTCATAAATTCCTATAAGTTCTTAACCAAAAAAATATGTAACTATTAGTTGAACTTAAAAGACATCTAGAACTTCCTAGAACTCAACATTAATATGGTTTTTATTAAAAAAAAATTTAAATCTTATATCGTAGAATATTATTTATAAAAGCATGGTTTTCCCGAGCAAGCTGCTTGTATCCAAAAAAATAAAGCCAGGGACCAACTGAAGCCATATCTTACATACATATTTACACAACCCAGCACGTACATGATATATACATAAAAGCAATGTGAATGTTAGATGGGGGTAGTCTCCTTACTGTCTTTAGCAAATAACCTTAACTTTCAAATACTCAGGGAGATGGACTGCCCATACTTAGCTCATAAGTTTCTGGAAAATGGCAAGTCTAGGACATGAAATGCAACTTTCAACTGATTTTAACAAATAAATCCATGAAAAAAAAAAGGAGATAGAACATATTTAACAAGAAAAAACTACATAAAGAGTGTGCACAAATCTCACATAGCCCAACAAGTCTTCGGTGCACTCGACAAGGATGAACGGCGGCGAGTCGACACTCCTTCGACTCACGGCGGGGAAAAATGCAAATCAAACGGTTGAAGCATTTGAGCAAACTATGGCAAAACGGAAATCATACTTGGAAAACCAACCAAATCAAGTCATCGAAAACGGGGCGTATACTTATTGTTGGAGCGTGTGTACAACTGTTCTGTTCTGTTCCCGAACTTGTTACTCTCTATTGGTGAGTGCATTTTGTGTACTTGTGTCATTCTTGCTTAGGAATAAAATTGGCTATTCAGCTATGGTTAACTTTGGAGTAGGAATTGGAGCTTTTTCGGCTTCCTATATAGTATGTGTGTGTGGATCTTCTGTTGGAAATAAGGCAAACTACTCACATTTGAGGACCTTCTTGGGGCTGCCCTTCTGGGGACTACCCTTCTGGGGCGATCCGTGCCTGGACAAGGCGGTCTTCTTGGGACTGCCGCGCTGCGACTCCGACTCCCGCTTGGTGATGGCCGGCATCAGTTTCTCGCGCGTGGGCGAGGGCAGCAGGGCGCCCTCCTCCATCTCTGCAGAGGATTGATTAATCCAGGATTAACCCACTGCTATGCCAGGCACTTACCCGGGCCCGTGGTGCGTTCGAGGTGATGGCGTATATTGCTAAAGCGTGCTGGCAGTGCTGAAATCTCATCCTTATTATCAATCAAAAAGGCTTGGCCAGGAACCCGTGGCTTCTGCCCCTTTTGCAATGGCGTGGATTTCTTATTGTTCTCCTGTTCCTTCTCTTCCTTGGTAATGGGTCTGTAAATGGGTTGAAATAGTTAATAAATAACTATAGAATTGTTGGCAGACCTTACTTATGCACAGTCGAAGCTAGGGAAAGAGCTGAGAGTGAGCTGCGCTTTGAAACCTGATCCCACAGATCCCTCTGCTTCTTGTACAAGTCCGGATCGATTTCTATGCCCCAGCCGCGGCACTGTAAGGGAATAATTATAGTTAATAAATAGCAAGTATTTAAAGATATAAATCAGTCAGCGAATACCTTGTATTCGCCGGCCTTTTTGCGCAGCTCAACCATCTCCTTGAACCACAAATCCAAATTCGGTTTAGAGTGCGGCGGTGCGGAGCCGTTCATGACCACCACCTGGCCCGATTCGGCGGCATGCTGCCGGTTGTCCACCTCATCCTTGAGGGCCGCAGCGGCCAGGCCGGCATCGGCAAAGCCGAAGTTCTCCTTTTTCGTAATGAAGTGATTCAGCCGCTCCTGGTCCATGGCCTGCGAGAACGGACGCGAGGTAATCTTGCGCTCCACAATGGACACGTGTCTGGAATAATCGAGGTTAAGATTAGCCAAGGGAAGAACGAACCGTGCCGGCTTCTAAGAGATCTTTTCAGGGGTAACTGCTGTGCATCTCGATGGTTGCAGCATGCAACACTTGCAACATGCAGGTGCGGATGAAGGGAGATTCTGATATATATTTTTTTTTTGGTGATGCTGCTTTGGTCAGGTGATTGGGCTTATGAAGGACATCACTGAATGAGAATGGCAGAAGCTTTGGAGCAAATCGGTTTGAGCTTGAATTGAGTTTGAGTTTGAGGGCTACGTTAATCAAATGTTCATACTTCTCGTGCGTTTTTCTATCATCCGTATCGCTAACCAAGGGCTCCAACTCATGAAGAGTAGCTGAAAGCACACAGATACGAAATTTAATGCTGCAATCCAAGGTCGGTCGATAGCTTTATACAGATTTGTACCAGTTGGGCTTTGGGTTACATTAAGATAAGGGAAAATATAAGTTAATTGTAGAAAATGCAGTAGGAAACAAAGGTGGAAACAAAGGTACGGGGGTTTCTTTTGCAAAGTGTGTCTCGATTACGCTAAACTTGAACTCGGGGAGAGGGTTGGGGGTTACATTATTGTACAGAGCAAATAAATGAGCCGGAAGCAGCGCCTTGGTGGGGTGTGATTGGGGGTGGTTCAGTGGGTCAGTGGTTCAGGTGGTGGCGAGGTTAGTTGTGGGGTGTAAGGGCGAGGCAAATGCTAACTAAAGACTTTGAAATGAAAATCAATTTGTGTTTCTGGCTGGTTGGCATTGAGTCGAGAACCGAAAATGATGTTAAATGAGGCAACCGTAACACTTATCACTTGATTTAGTTAGTTATAAATTATTTTTAATTTTAGTTAAGGGATAAGTGATAAATATTATCGGTCCCTGTTGGACTGAAGCGTGTTTGGTAATATGATTTCCTTGGGATATGTTTGATCAATTTTGGGTAGCTTTTGTTTTTGGAATATAGAACGAAATTCAAACCAATTATTGTACTTTTTTGTTGTCTTTTGTCTTCTCTTAGATAAAATATGTGTTTGGATATATTTCATATTGATTTATTTGGTTTTTTTTAAGCACTACAACCAATTTGCACACTATGGAAGCTCTTCGCTGGAAGCTCAAGGCGTCGCGCACAAGGGTTTAAAGGCAAGACCAAAGCATTTTGCACTTGAAGCCACTAAGATTGCCACTGAGATGCAGATGCACTTAATGTCTATACAGTATACATATGGAGAGGGTAATTTTTGTTGTAGTTTTCTTGGTTTTTCCGCATTTTTCCATGTGTCTTCGTTTGCCTTACCTATGCGCTTTGCTTGAACTGCAAAATTCGGATAGTATTTGAAGAGTATTATGATTACTGCCCTCTGAACTAACCCCTAGCCTAGCCGATGAAGTGATGCACATATATAGTAGTAGTATGATGCCATATGTTGACTGATTCTGATTGATTGATGGTTGTCTTGTTCTGGTTCTGGTTCTGGTACTGATTTAATACATGACACTATAGTAATTTCGGTTACATGCAACGAAACTAAGGCAACGTATGCAGTATATGTATGTTTGTAGTAACTCCTACGCTTCGATCGAAATGAAAACGAAATTTATCACACAACCTGCGGCCACAACATGCTCCATCTACACTTTGCTATTTTCAATTCGTCAATTCATCACGTAAAATTGCCTTGACACAGCCCGATGATAGTTCGGGATGAGCACGTTTCCGATTCTGGGTTTCGATAATTTTTCCATCAATTTTCGCATAGCAATTCAACGCAATTTTACGCTTGGCAGTAAAACAAATTGTATTGGTTTTTTTTAGCACTAATAGAAAATTAAATTTAGTTCAACACTTACGTCAGCTTTTGGCTAAAAAGATATATGAATCTTGAATGTGTTTAAACAACCTTTTGGTTTAGTTTTTTGTTTGTTTTTTTTGGAAAGGAATTTAGCATAATTTCGTTCTATATGAAATAGAGAATTAAGAGACAGTACAAGTTTGCTATCTGCTTGAAATAAATAAAAAAACAATTATTAGTTCACAAAAGCGCTGAACACAAAACATTGGCTTGTATATACAGAAACAAGGGCGAAATCATAAGCGACAAATGTTTATAATATTATTCTAAATATATAAAGATATCTATCTTAGTTCTGAGCACTGTAGTATACATATTTATAGGTACGAGTACGGGTATTAAGAATTGGTAAGCAAAATTTACGACGACGTGTACATAAAAAACTTGGATTTGGAATTCAATCGAATGCGGCTAGGTGGCAAATTAGCATTTATTTTATTTGAAATAATGGCAGTGGTGAAGAGTAGAGAAAATCTTTTATTCTACGTTCAGTTACCAACACTATTTTACGCTTTTTTCTATGTTTTTTTTTTTTAAATAGATTTTTTGCTCAATGCGGCTGCCACTGCACAAATTTTCATTTAAAAATCTTGAAAAATAAATAGACAGATCTCAACAATTACGAAAGGTTAGTAAACATAAACTGCCGTGAGTCAGTTAGTTAGTTAGGTTGCTTAAGTTAAAAAAACGATTAAAAATCAAATGGCAATTAATTTTTCTTCGCTTGGTTTAAGTTTTTAGTATTACATATATAGTAAGTATATAGTTAAAAGAAACTATGCGCTAATAGGAAATGTATTGTTTTGTTTCATTCGATTTTTTTTTTTGTTTTTTTCGATTTGGTTTTAGGTTTAGTTTAGTTAATTTAAGTAAATGCTTAGCGACGACAATTTGTTGTCGCACCTTCTTTCTGATTTGTTGTACGTTTTTTATGCACCGTGGCCAAGCCGGCACCGGCACCACCACCGGAGTGCCCGATCTGGGCCTGGTTCTGGGCCTGGTTCAGGGTCTGGGTCTGACCCTGGCTCTGGCTCTGGCCGTGGCTCTGGGCGTGGCCGCCGGACCGTAGGGCACCAAGCGATATGGACTTTCTCGGATAGTCGCCGGCGGCGGCCCTAGACGTCGCGTCGCCGCCCTTAATCCGTCGGACAGTGGGCCAAACGAATTGCAGGCGATACTCTGTGCTCAGTTTTGTGATGGTCTTTTTGAATAGGCCATTTGACTCACCCGCCTGCGAAAGAGAAGAGCAGAATCACACACAACGCAGGGAAAAGGAGAAAGGGTTGTTTATAGGACGAGAAACGAGAAATGAGAAAAGAGAAAAGATGTGGAACGAGAACGAGAACGAGAGAAAAGAAAGCATTGCAATGTCGCATTGAGAGTTAGGATTAAAGTTTAAATATATTTAAGTATTATTCGTAGTTTTAGTTCGGGTTTTTTATGGGGACGATCAGAGCATAGTTAACACAGAGAAGAAGAGACCGGTTAGTCATACGTGGAGAAACAGAGAACGAGAAAGAGAAGAAATACACACAATACAAGTATAAATGGAAAATTTTGAACAACTATTGCTAATTTCGAGAAAGTATATTTATGTAATTAGGATGTCAATGTAAAATAAGACCCCAGATATCTCTTAAATGATTAATGCATATATTTAAAACGTATAAAGTTTAAACCACGAACCAAGTTTACTTTTAAAAATTTTTTAACCCTCCGTTGTATACCTTTTCTAAAACCTTCGGTTGTACACCCGGGTCTGGCCAGACCCGGTTGTACAACCGAATGTGTAACTTTTTAACCATCCGTTGTACACCCGGGTCTGGCCAGACCTTTTTGTCTTTGAACGCAAATTTAACACATTTTTATTATAAGTAGCGACTTGGCCGTCCAGGTAACTTCCTAAAATTTTATTTATGCATATGAGGACTTAAAAAGGATCCTAGAACAGGACGAAAAAAAGGATTTAAAAAAATGAAGACGATTTAACCCTCCCGGGTCTGGCCAGACCCGGGTGTACAACCAAAGGTGTAACTTTTTAAATCCTTTTTTTCGTCCTGTTCTAGGATCCTTTTTAAATCCTCATATGCATAAATCGATAGAGAATTAAATTTTAGGAAGCTACCTGGACGGCCAAGTCGCTACCTATAATAAAAATGTGTTAAATTTACTTTCAAAGACAAAAAAGGTCTGGCCAGACCCGGGTGTACAACGGAGGGTTAAAATACACGACAAATTAATTGATTCAACTTAAAGAACAACAGATATGACCAAGACATCTTATGGAAATGTTAGGAAATTCTGAAATTACTTTTAAGTCTCAAAATTAAGGTATTAATAATCTCTTAGTCTTAACCCCAAAAAGTATGCTATAAAAAGGTTACAAACAAGCAAAACATATATTTTAAAAGACAAAATTAATATTTGATATTAACTTTTACTTTCAGCATTCAGTTCCGCACTTCATACACTCACACCGAGGTAAAAAAAAAAAAAACAGAAGGGCAGAACTAGCATAAAAGTCCTTGTTACATGCATTACAAATCACAGCGACAATGCCAACATTTAGAACGGAACAAAAAAGGATACTAAGTATTGAAGGTATCAGGCATATGGCTGGCGTATGAATGGACGCAGAAAATCGATATACAACTTATGCAAATGCTGAAGGGTTTTGCAGATTAAAATTTTACATTCAGGTCGAGAGACGGCAGACTAAGTGACAACTCAATGTACGACAACTCAATGGTTCTTTTGCACACACACTAAAAATCACACGCCCAAATACACGGTGAAAATCTTTTTAAGAATCAATACCTAAGATTTTATATTTATTTTTGAAGAAATATTGAAAAATTCCAAGGAAAAAAGTACATTTAAACTTAAAAATTTAAACTTTACAAAGTACATTACATTCTTGAACATTTTTTGTGGGAAAATCTCATAGTTTTCATTATATTTAAAATTGTTAACTTTATAAAGGACATTTTCTGTGAGTGCATATGAGCAAATGAAATTTTCCCATAGGCGCTAACGGCGGGACGAAATACATCGGTTCAACAACATGTCGTCCTGCACAGGGAAAATTGCCAATAAAACGACTGGAAAAGTTGCAGACAACACTGGACTGCAGGGGGTGGGACATTGAGGGACTGACTGATGGCCAGCATCAGCGCTAATAGAAATTGTTGCGCGCCACCAAGTTCCGGTCCACTGGTCCGCGACGCATCCTATCTCTGATCGGAAATGGAAGACAGGTCCTCTGTCTGCAATACTTTGCATGGCTGAAGCATCTTTATGGGACATCACGAATCGGACTATTGTGGAAAGCAAAATTGTATGGGTCCTGTTTCTGCCTAAGGCATACATTTTACTTTGTAATTTTAAACTATATTCGGGACATGTTTTATGAAAAAAAATAGTATTAACTTTTGCTTACAAAAATTATTAATTAAAAACTGGAAAGAAAATAAGACGAAATGAAAATAAGACTTACTGATTAATGTTATTAAACTTTTATTTACTCTAATTCGGAATTTTACAATAATCCGCCATATCATTCTTTAAGTGTAGTACGAACTTAAAAACCTTGTTAATACATAATAATATTCAAAATAGCTAAAATGCAATGTTAAAATTAAATATAGAAAAGATGTTTTTCCTGCACCCAAGAGAGCTTTTAATGCAAATGCATTTGCGACAAGTATTGGACCCAATGAGCAGCACTGGTGATATCAGCACCGAACAAAAATTCATCATCATTAGATTCATCATGCTGGGGAATTGATACACACACTCACACACACACAAGCACGCGCACACACAGGCACCCAGTGCTAGATTAGGCAATAGACGACTATTGAATTAGACACCCGAGTGTCATCCATCTGACAATTGTGTACCTGTTTTCTTGTGGTTCCATCGATCTCCGTTGCAATGGGATAGGCACGTCCATTGGGCACGACGGGCGGTCCCTCCGATTTGCTGCGGCGCGAAGGTGTGCCCCGCTCCTCCGACTGCAGGGCGACAAGGATGTAAATAAACGAAGAGAAAGAGAGAGGGAGAGGGAGGTATGTATAGTTAATTAGCTGGCCATTAATATTACGCATACGCCTTGTTGACGTGCGTCATCAGGTAAAGTCAATTAATTATGTATTGTCATGATAGTATGTCAAAAGCACACACACTCAAGCCCTGGGGTCAGTGGTGTTGAAAGGATAATTCATCGGGGGGACGTATTTTGAATATATGAAACTAAATGTTTTATTTAAAAAATATATTTACTTCTACCTCTTTATTTTAATACAAATATATTCAATAAATATATAAAAGATTTCCCTTTTAAAATCAACGTAAAATAGGTTTAAGTTAATTTCCACAAAAACAAGCCTTAAAAGATCCTCCGAGGCCCTACAGACCTTTTCTCCGAACGCCACTGATTCCGGCACACGTCTCTCAATGTCCTTGCAACATGTGCCGTTGCTCTGCCTCATTATTAATTAGTCTAGCGAGGAAGAGGAAAAGCAAAAAATGAACTAGGATGGGACCCGAGCTCTCTCATATGGGGCTTTTTGTGAACGACTTTTATGTATTTTCTGTGGCATTTGAGAGCGTCGACATTTTCATGAGGGCCGCTGCTTAAACGCATTAACCCTAATGCCAATTCTCCCGTAAAGCCGTGCCTTTCATATGCAAATAATAATATAGCACACACGATGTGTGTTTGCGAATGGTAATGGAGAAGAATATATTTCCAAATGAAAACTTTAAGTCGAATTAAACTATTTAAAACTAATCTGCGAAACTTTCTAGGCAATAAATACGGCTGGCATGTATGTTGTGCACGACGACGGGTAATCAAATTATAGAGTATACTGAATAGGCAGTTTTCTTTATGCTTTTCTGAATGCATTTCCATTGGCTGCCACACACACAGTCCTCTTCAAATGTCAAAAGCGCATAAAGTTTGTGTGGGCCATAAACTAAAAATACTATTAGAAGCGGAAAGCTGGCTGCTTCCTTACAAATTTTCCAGCTGGCCCATGAACACTGGGAAATGCACAATAATTTTGCCTTTTTTATGTGCGAACATCTTCTCGGCCGCAACTTGTATGTAACAAGGATTTGGTTTAAACTTTAAAGAATAGCAAGGTCAGGTGGAATTTTCCGGTATAAAACTGCGTTTAAGAGGGTTTTCTATAATGTTTTCTTAATTATTATAATTTTATCTATCTTCTTCATAACTTAACTTGGTGTTTACAATTTTTAAAGCTATTTTTCAAGAGTTTCAAGACTTACCCTCGCCAATCGATGTGCACCGGCATCTCGGCGTGCATCTGTATATTCCGATCCTATAATAAACTCGTGCGATTTATATGCTAATTCTGGACATTTTTTCCGTCGCGGCAACGGCGGCTCATTTGTCGGACCTGCGAATGCGGGAAAATCCAATCAGAAGTCGAATCCGAGCGAGATCAATAAATAAGTCCGTGACAATAAGGCGCAAGACAAATGTCCCCTTTGCTACTCACCAACAAATTGACTTGGATTCGGGGCTGGCGCCCGTCGCACAACCTCTGGCCGCGAGTTGCCCGTAAATTCATGCCAACGATAAGTGCTCCGATACTCCGAGTGGAGCTGCTGGAAGAAAGGATAGATAGAGATACGTGCGTCAGGAGTGGTATCAGAGATAATAAAAAATGGGAAAGAATAAGTGAATAAATTAATATTATTATCAGTTGCTCTCCTTTCCCTACTGTAATCTCTAATATTAAATTTATTGTGATAATTAATTCATTTATTGTCTTAACATGGATTAAGGGACTCCCGCTTACAACTATAATGGGCAATGGCCACACTTTAACAGGGATATTAATTACTATGGCCAACGACGTATGACATTTACCACAATGAGACCAACAAAAGCTAACCACTTCCACATATGGTTGCCGCATGTAAATATTTTCATTTGCCAGGGCTAGACTTTGGGCCCAGGGCTGTTGGCCAATTGGTTGGCCAGTTAGTTTCGTTTCGTTTCATTTCGGGCTCTTGGCCAAATTGCGGTTTGTCGCACATTTCAATGCAGCAAACTGTCCACCCACTTTCTCAATTGCAATTGCAACTGTAACTGCAACTGCAGCCATTTGATAATTGCGACAATGGCCAGAGAAAAATCCATATTAATGGCCTCTTTTCCACTGCAACAGTTACTCTTGCTGCCACTCGGGTGCTTGTGTCTATGTGTCTGTGCTATTCAGCAACTTATTTTATGGCCCACGACGACGCATATCGATCTAAGCCCAGGGACTCGACTGGGCCAGCAGAAGTCGTTGCATGTAAGCTGTAAATTGGGTTAAGCGCTCGCACCCCAGGCCGGCTAAGACGGCAAGACAACTGCGGCGACAGTCCTTACCAAGCAGACAGTCAGACAGAAAGACAGACAGTTCCAGGACATTCTCGCGGAGCAGCCAAGCCAGTCGATTTAATTATGGCCAGACCAAAGTTCGTCCTCACCGCCCTAAGGAATTTGCGTTAGCCCTACCTGAGCTTAACTTTCCTTGCCTCGACGTCGTTTTCCGCTCCACTTTTGTTTCACAAATAATTGCCGGCTGGCACGCAATGCCAAAAGACAGTAAACATTATATTAATTATTTGTGACAGCAATTTCCTTGGTATAATTTTAATTTTTAAACAGATAACTAGCGTAGTTAGGTAACTGCGTAACAATTTTATTTACACAATTTTTAAAGCCTCTATTATGTATATGAAAAACTAGAAAAGTTCAACAACAGAAACGTAAACAATAACCCTTTAAACAATTAACCCGATTCCGGGCAGACCTCTTCAGTCTAGACACACTCCAACGAGCTCTTCGCCACTCCAATTAACGGGGAGCCGTGGCAAATCATTCCTCGGCAATCAATAACGCTCACTTGACCGGATAGAAACACGTGCCACGCCCACTCCGCCTCTTTTTCATTCAACGCAATATTTCGGCGGCACGCACCTTTTGCATAATTTAGCAGTAAGAACTCACTTTACCAGAGCCGCTGGAGAAAAACTTCAGAACAGGCCACGGGGTTCGTTTGTCATACGAATTGGCAGTTGATGTCAGGGGCGTCGCCATCGTTCCCACCTTCTACGAGGAGGAAGGAGGGGATCCAGCCACGTGGCATTGTGCGACTGTAGGTACATTTACAACCCATCCTTGGCAGCTGCAACTATTTATCATGTCATGCGTGGTGGCTACCAGGCGAGAAATAAAAACGTATATCTATATATATATGCTTCCAACTGATTTATGCTCGTGGTGGTACAATTGATTGCGGTCACCAGATGCAGCCGCACCCTGGCATAAATATTTAAGTATTATGTACTCGTTTTTATGCAGAGTTTATTAATAATTAATTCCCTATGAAAGTTTAAATATGTTTCGGCTTTCGGGGCCTGCCAAAATAAACGCACCAGCTTAGTGCGATAAAGTTTTGCCTTAAATTTCCACAGGGAGGGGCAACATCCCTCAGCTGGGAGACACCTATTGTATCTCTCCTCGTCGGTGTGGCTGTGCAGTGATGCTGAAATCCTGATAAGCCTGCTGACATCTCAACTATCACACAGCTGACAGACGGGCAGACGGGGTGGCAGTGTCCTGCAGCTGCTGCTGCTGGTTGGAGGGATTTTAATTAAAATTTTAAACACTGAAGAGTTTATGGCTTAAAGGGGCACCGGCACGTATAATTTCTAGTGATTTTTAATGGAGTTTTCAAGAGGTGAATGCCATTTAGCACGTCCACCGATGCCCCAATTTGTGGGGCTCCCAACTATCCCATAAATAAGTGTCCACATGGCACTTGCTGGCCAGCAGTTTATGGTAAGGTTCCTGTTTAGGTTATTCTGTATCCGATGCACGGGTTACTATACTGAAGATAGATTTATGGCTAGGAACTTAGTATTTTTCATAGCATGCTTGCAGGCGTCAGTTTACACTGCAGCATAATCCTTGCCAGGACTCTGACCGCACAAGTGTGTGAGTGTATTCGAGGGGCAGTCGTGTGCGTGTTTAATCTACCCGAAGGGACCTTTCAAGTTTTATGCGGGCAAAACAAGCAAAATGACACCTCGAAGCATAGTTATCGCCTCCGAGATCCTTGTTTTGCGGTCTCATATGTGTGTGTTTGTGTGTATATTGGTGCGCTCCTTTGAAGTGCCAACCACAGTTCTGGCGAACAAGAAAATTTCTTTGTAGAATGCGTTTTGGAGGAGAGCTTGCAAAGTTTGTCCAACTTGATATTATAAGACAAATTCGTAGAAATATTTATAGATGGCGGTTTTCTTTTAGTTCGATTTAGTTAGCTCCAGGTTTTAAATTCCAAGTTATGTATATTTATATTTATCTTTATTAAATAAAAGAGAAATAAGTTTAATTAATTTTTTATCTTATCTCTCAACCAGCTTCTTGTTTATATTTGCACTTCTTTTGTTGCAGCCCTCGTCATGTTTGTGTAAAGTTTTTTTCATTTACTTTTTGTTTACGATGCATTTTTGCCATTTGACACCATTTTGTCTGGCAGAGACAACGCCATGTGTGCATGCGCCTGCTTTTATGGTTTCCGACGGTCCGACCACGACGAGTACACACAATAAACCTGACCAGGTGGGCTACCTGGCCACAGCTCCTCCGTTTTCCGTCCACCGGTGCGTGCCTTTGTGCCGCTCGGCCTTAGTTTACTCGATTGCTCAACTAACGTGGCCGATGGGATGTTTGCTGCCGTTTCTGCCCGCTTGGTCTGCGCCAGCAATTAATTCTCTCAGCATGGGTCCCGGGCCGGCAGCAACTGGAATGATTCTTGTGCCCCCCAAGCCTAATTGCCAGCTGCATTGAAATGAGACACGCCCGAAACCTACGTTTACGGACGGATTGACGCGCAGCTGAGAGTCCCAAGGGGCTAGAGTCAAAAAGAAATTACTGTCCACTTGCCATTTAAGCTAGAAATGGGAATTTTAGACAGACCAATCTCTAATTATATGGAGTTAAGTCTTAATGTCTTTAATGTCCTTTTAGATAACTTCTAGGTAAGCGTCTTCTGGTTTACCTTCCGTTAGTTATCCCTCTGCTAGTTAACATCTTGCTAGGTAACCTTTTGCTATTTAACCTCATGCTAGATGACTTCTTGCTAACCTCCTGTTGGTTAAAACTTTTGCTAAGTAACCTCCTGTTAGTCAACATTCTGTTAGTAAGCTTTCTGTTAGAAGCCTTCCGTACTTTAACCACCAGCTAGATTTTACGTAACCTCCAGTTTGTCTACTTCCTTCTAGTTAAATACCGCTAGGTAACCTCCTTTTACTTAACCTCCTGATAGGAAACCTACTGTTAGCTCCCTCTGCGTTAACCTACTTTTACCTAACCTTCTGCTATTATCCTTCTTGTTGTTAACCCCCGTTTAGCTAACCTCTTCCTAGTTAACCTCCTGTTAGTGTACTTCCTGTTAGTTTACTTTCTGCTAGTTACCTACTGCTGGGAAATTTCCTGGCAGCTAACGTGGTGCTGGCTAGGCATCTTTTAGTTAACCCCCTGTTAGTTAACCTCCTGATACTGTTAGTTACCTTCCTGTTAGCTAACTCCCCTTACGTTAACCTCCTGTGAACATCCTTTTATGTATCCTCCTGTTAGTCAACCTTCTGCTAATTAACCTCCTGCCAACCCAGTCCACCCTGACCCCCGTCCGGGTTGGAGGTCACCTTCATTAAATTAAAGAACGCTGCTCATTTGCATGAGCGCCTTCCTTCCGCTCTCTCAGTTTGCTTCTGCCCATAAATATGGATTAGGTTTCCGTTCTAATAAAAGCAGCACAACATGCGGACAACATTTAATTAGTGGGAATTAATTTACAGCCGTAGCAGGGATTTTTTTTAGGGATGCTTCCAATAGAGTTGAAAAGCATGAATGCAGCGAAAGTTTGCTATTCAATATTAAATTTCGGTTGCACTTGAAAAATGCACAACCAAGCTTAATTGCTGCCAAACTTTGTAATTTTAGTTTGCACAAATTAAATTGATTTCACGCTCAAAAGTTGGTCCTCCCTTCCCCTAAACGCTTCGCGGTTTCGCCACCCGCCGCCCGAACTTTGGACAAACTCGCAACGAGTTATGCAACAATTTAATGTCAACACACAATTACGCGAGAAAAGAGCGCGGGCGAGGCTCTAACGAGTTGTTGGCTCCGCAGGAGCTTAAGGAGCCCGACAGACAGGAAGCAGGAAAAAGGAAACAGGAGCGGAGAGGGCGACATATACCATATGGACGACAGCTGAAAAGTCATTTGTATGCAGCCGCAAATCGAGGGACATTAAACTTTTAAGACGCTTTTATTGCTCGTGGTCCCCTCGGTCTCCTCGACCACGTGCTCCACTTCGGCTGCGTCCTTTTCAATTCTAATCCTTGTACCTTGGCTCGGTCCGCAGGGCTCTGGGTCTCCTGGCCTGGCTTTGATTTGTCGGCTTAGCGTTGACATGGCTGTCAATGTGTGTGCGCCTGATTTATATGGCCCAGTCCATGGGCAAATCTCAGCAAATTGCTTGTGGCAATGGCAGAGCCAAAAAAAAAATAACAAGAACACCTCACTCTATAAATTCAACATAAGTCTACAGCAGTGACATTTTTCTAAAGTTCATTTTATTTCACTCAGCAGGCAGCACTAGCCAGACGTTGCATAAATTGTATTTTACGAAAACATGTGCTCCCTGGCACGTTTTGTTTTAGGGGACCAGGCGGTAAATCCCATAAACACCTTCTCCGGGGGCTTTGCAAATAAAGTGCACTCGGAATGTGGTTGCAGACTAAGTTTATAGAATAATGAAAAGGAGTTTTAAGAACAAATATTTATAATACATTTTTAAAGAAAATCTTCAATGAATTGAGTTCCCTATTCGATCTTTGACCTCACTCTTTCAGTGCAGGAATCTCCTCTATTTTCTCTGCAATTGAACACAGCATCAACCTCTGAGAAATCTCTTTTCGAAAACAATTCAAAATGACAATCCATTTAAGTTATCAAATTCTTTCCCAGCACTTCCAGTCAGCCGCAGACAAAGGCAAACTTTTCACACATACTTAGGCCGAGAAATTGCAGCACTTCCTCTGCAATTTATGTAGGCAAACTTTTCTGACACCTGCGCCTCTCTCGGTGAATTTTCCCCATATTTGTGTGCAAAATGTAGCTCAAATTATGTTGGCTGGTGGGTGGTAAAAGGAAAATGCCAGGCAAAAACAAAGCACCAGAGCTGAGCATATTTAATTGCATTTTCCTGTCTGTCTGCTGTCCTCGGGCAAAACTTCAAATGTCTCTGCCGCCGACAACAAAGATGTTTACTCGTATCTGTGACTGCATATGCTGCTAAGCGTTATTCAATGTTAAACAATTAAAACGAAATTCGATAGCGCTACGGAAAATGAAAGAAGAACTATTTTCCGTCGCTTGTGCGTGCCTTGAACCGTTTTCTGTTGCCGCTTTTCCAAGCGCAGCGATTACCGCACGAGTGCATTCCATCAGTGTGTGGGTGAATGACTTTGGCTCTGTGTGTGGGGATGAGTATCTGTGTGAAATGCTGGGCTTAGTGCACTCATGTGGATAACGACGACGATGACGACGATGACGATGTCGTGAACGCGACTTTGCCATCGATGGCACGCGCTTGGCTTAAAGTACCTCGAAAACGAGTATGGCTGGCGCTTCATCATAATTCCTAGAGCTAAAAAATAAATCATTTGATAACAAATTGTATCCGTGAGGCAAGATTAACTTTATTGCTACCTTAAGTGGCCATATTTCCGGCAGTTTACTATCGATAAAAATCTGTTCAAGGGCAAGGAAATCGAGTAAAGACTTGAGAGTCTCGAAAATTATTAAGCAATAAAAAATATGGGTAGAAAAGTAGCTTTAAGATGCTTTAAGAAATTATATATTTGAATCATAGGTTGTTTCAATCATTTTCTAAAGTCAAAAGAATTTGTTGAGTAAATATTGAAACTAAGAATTTTCCTTCTCCTTAGTTAGGACATTCCAAGAGTTTGCCCTCCACGAAACCCCAATTTTCTTTGCCATATAGCTTCTCCTCCGTTTTCTTGAACCTCTCACTATCAAGCCTCAGAATCTGCTGGCAATTTACAGTTCCTCGAGGCTGCAATCAAAATGCATTCCGAATAAAAATTCCCCCTTATATAAGCACACCAAACTTACGTCAGCCGTTAAAAAGGAACCGAAACGACGGGCAAAAGAAAAATAAGCAAAGGAAAAAAACAGAATTAAAATGCCGCAAACAAATGTGACGTCAACTCCTCCACGAGAACACGGTTCAGCCAGCCAGCATCCTTCGAAAATGACCGCATTTCCGCCGCTGTTTCACGAAACAAAGTCAAGTCATTATGGCGAACAACTTTCGTAGTTATCAGCATTTAGATTGCCCTTCTCGGCCTTTGTTCAGCCAACCCGGAACTTTTCGCTGAGAATCATAAACAAGCAAGAAATGTGACTAAAAATGCAGGCAAGCGAGTGAACTTTGCTCGGCTTTCTTTTTTACCTCTGGCTTTGACGTATCCTGCATTTCCTTCAGCTCCAGGAACATTTGCCTAATTTGTGGCCCGGGGTAAGCTAATTTGATTAATGGTTTAGGCAACAAGAGTTTGAGTCGGGGCAAACTATAAATTACATCACTCATTGCGTCAATAAAGTCGTCGTCGTGGAAGGTTGAATTACCCAATTCTCTGCGAAACTTAAAGATAAACTGCGAAAAGTTTTAACTGCGCTGTGTAAATTTGCATTTTATTCTTTCCACTATTGTGCGTAAACTCCTGAAATTACTTGTTCGGGGGAGTCGAGGCGTTGTCTATTCCGGAAATGGCCAATCGGAAGCGTTTATTTAGTGGTGTGGCAAGGAATGCACCTCTTAAACCAGCCAGAGTGAAGAGGGGAGGATTTTATGTAGAAAAGCTTCAAGTTAAAGTAAAATAAAAACAACTATTTTCTTTGCTTCTGGGAAATATATTCTTCCGGATAATAATCCCTACACTAACCTCAACCATACTGAACTCGAACAAAAGCTTGTTTTCGACAGACATGTCTGGCACATTGCGCAATCAGCAGAACGGAGCTCTGGAGCCACTTAAACCGAGTTGAACTTGGCTCGGAGCAGCGTTGGCTTAGTCCCTCAATGCCGGCAATTGAAAATGCTATACGTTGGTCGCATGCCATTAAGACAATGCAGCATAAAATTGCACTGCAGCATACAAAATGCACATCAACATCTGCTCATTGGATATGTCCTGATGCCGATGCTGATGCCGTTGCTGATGCTGGTGCTTATGCGAGTAAATATCTCTTGGCTGTGCAAATAATTGTCTATTGTGTGCGCTCATTTCTCGTATTCTTCCGTTGGCAGTTCTATTTTAGCCATGTTAGTAGCTGCTGCATATCAAATTGCCACTGTCGCGCTGCACGGCCAAACAATAATGCGACACAAATGATTGTGATGCCACCAAGAGAAAATAATATGAAATTACAGTCAGCCAGTGAATGACAAATAACCAGGCAAAGTTTTTCCCTTGAAAAGCAACTTTGCATTTCAATTTAAGTCAATTTGAGTTCTCAAAACATGGCGAATGACGTGATTGTGGCATGGTAGAGAAATATTTAAAATATTCAAGTCTATTTTGTGCAACTTCTCGATCCTGCAAAATTGTATAAATAATATCTTTTTCAACGTATTTTTCTTGCGTAAAAATATCTAATAATTTGTGCAGATGGCAGAGCTCCGCTTGCGCTGACATCACTCCGATATTTTAGACATTTTATATGTATTTTATATATGCTTTTATTCCCGGCCAATTGGCAGCGACTTTTCCGGCGCTTGCCAAGAGCTAAGGCTAACACATTACTTATAAGCAAATAAGGTCAAATGAGGGGGGATGCGTCCGTCCCTCCATGGCCACTTAAATATTTTACGCTTTTGTATTGTTAAGCAAAAGTTTTTCCGTACCGCCATTCTCATTCTCAGTCCTCATCCTCAGTCCGCATCCTCATCCCGCCGGCTAAACGCATAAAAAATGCATACGCACACGAGTTGCCATATCGTCTATATAATGGGATTTGCACACACACACATTTAGGGTCTGTTTGTGTTGGCCAAGTTAAAAAACAAAAGCGCAGTAAGAGGCAGCACTCGAAGCTGAAAGCGTTCAACATTTAACTTTTTGTGCAAGTGAAGAATTTTTTGCCGCTGCTATCCCTATGCCAGCGGCTGAAAAAGTGGAAGTGAAGCCAAGGATTCTAAAAGGGAATGAAAAAGCTAGATCATGGGAACCAAAATATTTGAATAAGCCATGATAAAAAGCTGAATATAATCATCTTTTTAATTTACGACCGCATTAAGTATGCAAGGATTTTTTCTGAGCGTGGGGGAATCATCAGACAATACGTTTTGCACTCTGACTTAAGGTTACAATAAATTTGCTTTGGCGTAAAGAAATATTTATATATTTTACTAAGCAGCTGTACTATACAGCATTAGGCAAAACCTTCAGTTTTTATATTTTTTTGGTAGCTTTTAGTTGAAAAATGAACTTCAACAGAACTGTAGGAAATTCCTTTTAGGACTTCCCTTCCACTGCAGCCCCTGAACGTCCAATAGAATTACTATTAGCGACGTCAGCATCCACAGCCCCTTTTTTCAAGTTGGTCGCCAGCCAAGATCCGAGAAGGGAAGACAGCCTCAGTGCAGCGACGACAGGCTGGGTCCCGTCTATATAGCATATAGCATACGGTATATGGTACATGGTCTTAGTACATGGCACATGGCACCTGCCAGGCCGTTAGCCCGGCCCTGTAATCCATTCACTTGCGACGGGAAATTATTATAATTGCATTAGTTCAAAGGCAGAAAATTGAAATTGAAATACGTTGGGCGATGTCATGGCACGGCTCTTGCGCACCCAGGATGCTGATGGGTGGATGGAAGGATGGAAGGCTAGATGGAAGGGTTGAAGACTGCAACTACTGAATACTAAAGCCAAAGTTGACGTAATGTGCCAAGGCTGGAAGGCACTGCCATATGCGCCTCCTCACCGGGTTAACGTTCCTTTTTTTGCAAATTAATTAAAGCTAATGAAATCTCAAATTTTTTTCTCCGTGACTTCCTTTTGGGTGCTTCCTTCGTGAAATGAGATAAGACGGAAATCATCAGCAAATGGCTTATAATTGACATTTAATCGGCGTCCTCATGGCAGCATTACGTATACGCCGCTTTGGCCGGGGCACCGAAAGCTTGTGCTTTAATGGAAAAAGTTCGGTTCCGTTCAAGTTCTAATCGCCTGACATTGATGAGCTCGACTTGATAGACATTTCGTGCTCGTTCGACATTCGTGTGCACTTTTTAATGGCTGTCGAAAAGGAAAATCAATACGAAAAGTTGTTGGTGATTAACACGCTAAATATACCAAAAAGAAAACAAAAAAACAAAACAAAAAGTTGCTCTATAATAAAGTTGGCTAGCAAAGCCAATATATTGATTTTGAGTTTATTTTGAATTTAACTTTAATGAGAACATTAAAAAATACATTTAAAATGGATAATGATAATGATATTCATCTGAAAATATGATCGATAATAACCACTGAAAATTCCCTGCCAAGCCAGAAGCAATTATTAAAGAACCATAAATATTTATGCCCAAAAATTCACGAATCGGGGCGAACAAACATTTCTCTGAAATGGAAAAAAGGTTATATGCTCGCCGCATGCAATGCACTGATTTGTGTTGAAAATATGCAAATATCAAAGTGACTGACTGCCAGAAAATTACAATGGTAGAAACAACAAGAGCCCGGAAAAGCGGAAAACGAGGAAAACTCTCGTGCGACATGAGCGCCTGCCTCTTCTCTGCTTGCCTCAAACATTTAACCTGTCAGGTTATTTAAAGTTTTCTGTGTACGCCAGCACAATTGAGAATTGTGCATTCCACTGCCTTTTAATATTAGCCAGGAAAAGTTGAGCTTACATAGGAGTGTTTAACATTTTTGATTCAACACCAACCGCCTCCGAACGAACAGTTGACCCCAAGTAATTAGGCAAGTTTTCATCCAACTTCCAGCGCCGCCACCAAATCCATGGAAGTTGTACATCGGTTTTCAGCAATCACCGAAGAAAGACAAAAATAAAAACTTCCCAGTCTCTCAGTTCCTGCTCCCAAGCGGTTGGTTTCCCCCAATTTTCGGTTCTGGCAGTTGCGGAGATTGTGGCAGAGAGACAGTGGCGAAGGGTGCCAACTGCCGTCGTTAGATGCAATAAAAAGGGGTTTCCGCAGAAGAAGGAGGATGCGGTGGCCACGGTTATTCTCACTCTCTTTGCCAGACAATTGAAGCTTCCAGCTTTCAATTAAATAACCATTCTCAAGGGATATTAAAACTGATTTCCAGAGTGAAAACTGGTTACATAGAAAGAAATTTAAATAATCTGAGGAGCAATAACGAGAAGCACTCTTTTTTTATTTCGAAAAAAGTACCAATTAATAAAACATTTTTGTATAAAAAGTTCTCAGCCCAAATATACTTTTTTATTGAGTTCTTCCCCCCCAATCTATTTTATAAACCATTTCCCAACTGCCAATCAGCCAACACGTACAAAATATGCCCGAATAAGTATTTCGTAAGTCGGGAATAGAGGAAACTTTGCTGAGGATGGCATTTTCCTGCAGCCGGAAGATAAAGGGAACAACAAAGGGAGACCCACTCAGAGCACGCTGCGGATGATGATGTGGGTGGCTATAGACAGAAGGAAACAATAGTGCGGATATAACTGCGAGTGTCAGTGGGAGATAAGTTGAGCGAAACTATAAGAGGGCGGCGCCCAGCTGACTGCAAGCAATCGGGAAAAGCTGGGCGAAAATGTCCTGGTTTGATACAGAGTGTGACTAAAAACTATTAATGAATTGAGAACTCAGCAAATGTAATTGTAATTGAAGATGGCTAATAATTCGTTTAATCTTCGCATGAGAAAATCCTTAACCAATCTCCGTTACAAAAAAATGTTCAGACGACATATTATTGTGTGAGCCAAAACCGAATATATATCTCCAAGAAAAAAGTGACTATAGTGCGGAAATAAATAATGGTGTCGGCGAGACTATAATGCGGCGACGCCCAGCTGACTGCAGGGAACCGGGTAATCCGCGGAATCGTCCTAGATCGATCCGGGGAGTGACTAAGAACCACCACGGCTGGCGGTAACCATATGCGAGCTGAATCGATAAGCGTGTGGCATGCAACCGACGACCGACCGACTGGCGACACTTAGCCGGCACTTGTTGTTGTTGCTGCCGGGTATGGGGATTCGAATGAAGGGGTGGATTAGCGGGCGGTTCGGTGCCTGGGGTGCTCACGTGGGCGGTGGACGGTGCGGGGTAAGGTGTCGCCATAAAAGTTTGACTGCCCTGCGCTGATGTAATACCGCAAGACAATTTTGCCTCGCACGTCATATGGCCGAACAAGCAGTCAGCCAGAAACAACAACAAAAACTCCAGATAAAAGCCGGCTAAAAGTGCTGTCAAGTTCTCCGGTGGCTCAATCTCTCCGGCTCTCTCCCCAAGTTTCCCTAAGTATTTCTCCCGCTCTCTCTCTCTTTCCGTTTCTCTCTTAGAGCTGCACATGCGCGGAAGCTGGAGGAGAACGAAAGTGCTTCTCTACAAATTGTGCAATTGTGCAATCTCTGACACTCAGGGGGGATATCTCTAACAAATTTCGGCTTCCTATTTTATATGTTTACAAAAAATAGTTGTTTTTATTTGAATGTTGATAATATACGATTGAAAATGCCACCGAAAAAGGTCTTAAAAAATGTTCGAATATTAAATGTTTACTACTTTTATTAAACATTCCTTGGAACTCGATATACCACTTCAAGAACTTCCACTGTACTCTCTGGAATGCACATTGTAGTGGTATTTTTTTTCTTTCCAACTACACAGTCCTTCGAACTGTCACGGCAAGTTGATGAATCAGCTGTTTTGCACAGCGACTGGAAGGCGACTTTGGAAGGTTTAGCGAGAGAGCGCGTTCCAAGCGACACTCCGCTTTCTATACTTCGTTCCTCCATCTCCGGCGGAACGATTCGGCACCCGGTCTGGGTCTGGATCCGGCTCCATGTCCGCGTCCGGGTCCGAGTCGGAGCCCGGGTGCGATGTGGCACCCCGGCCGGCCACAGCTGTGGGCCCAAACAAGCCACAAGCCATATGCTATTGATTTTCTGCGCCTCTTTTGCCTTTTTGCCCGTGTTTCTTGTCGAGGTTCCTCGCTCCTACTTATTTTTATTTTTATTTATTCTCTTTTTTTCTGTGTTGCCTTTACTTACTTTAGGCTGACGCGATTGGTGTCGAGCGTAATGCAAGTTAATTTATTCGCTGCCAGCGACTTTCTGTTACTTACTCTGTGGGACTTCATATATATTTGCTCTATTTGGTGGAAAAGTAAGGACGGAAAATATTGCATGCCTCTGGACAAACGTTTGTGACGGCACCAAAAGGATGGCGGCGGACGCAAGGTGATATTGATCAGAGTTATGAAAGCTGCCAGCGAAACGTGGCCAAGGGGAAATCAGTTAAGTGAAGGAGTTCAAGGAATGGTAAACTGTAATCAGGCTTCTAGCAACTAGACTTCTAAAGGAAGCTATGTAAACCCTCCAAGAAACAACCAAATAACACCTTAATAATTAAAATTTTAATTACGAATCCCAAACCATAAGCGACAATCATTCGGGGAATTACTCGCATCATTTTTCAGGCTTAATTTCTGCCGTGCTCCCCAGAGTCCGATTTAACCCTGCAATTTAATAACGCAAATGGAATGTTAAAAATATTCCCCTTATATCAAAAATTCACCCTAATCCCACAATTCTTTCGAGCGAGTCATAACTCAGGCAAGTCACCCCATTTTCGACTCACTGCAGCAGCCCCCTTTCACTTGTCGCCTGCAAGTATGCAATAAAAATCTATTATGTGTCCCTCACACACACACTTGAACACTCGGTAGGACACAGACACGCGGATTCAGACACAACTGTCGTACATAAATCAAACGATTTGGACGCTATAAACGAAATGCGCCCGCCGTCTGCAAACTGGGCTAAGAGGCTAACAGAACCAAGTCCACGGAAAACAGCCTGCAACTTATGTACTTGAGGTATCCGGGGCATTCTAACAATAGGATCTTTTGTAAGGAATATAATTATATGGGAGTGCTACAGAAATTGCTGAAGTTTTGAAATACCCCTGAAAACATGTTCAAAAGTATGCTACAAAGTGCAACAAAAATACAAATTTACACCAAATGCTGTACTTAAAACCTTTTAGTGCATACTTTCAGACGTCTTTTTAATGGATTTACAAACCGTATCAAATTCCTGAATAGTAATATCGAGCAGAGAAAGAGAAACTTAAGTTTTAAGTACATGCCTAGTATTCCCTTATCAAGTTATTGTATACTTTCCAAGCTAATAATGTTTCATACTCTATTGTATCCTTAATCATGATGAATATTTAATTGTATAACGATTTTTAACGTTTATTTATATACAAAATGTGTTTGAAATATTACCCCTTTACTCACCTTGTCTACCGGCATTGATGGGCACGCTCTGCACAGATTCCAGAATGAGCCAATCATAGGGAAATGCTTTTGCTGTTTGCCGAACCAAGTGCCAGAAATACAAATTAAACACACGCGCGTTTGGGGGGTTTATATCAGTGCTCGAAATTCGGCGGTTAGCGTTTGCTTAGTCGTAACAACTTATGTTAACATGGGGGCCACAGAAACACACGCGTTTTGCTCTTAAACTTTAATATTTTTCACCTCTCGCCTCGCTCCCTCACTCGCTCGCTCTCGCTCACTCTCTATACGCACACGCACCTGGATAATGCGTAGCGAAGAAAGTGCGTTTGTATTGTCATAGGCCAAATTGGATTAGACTTCCGCTGGGGGGGAGAAATTGCGGCGTGAGAAAAAGTATTGCATACCAGCGGGCGTTTTGCTTCAGCAATGATCTCATACACACGCAGACACACACGCACACGCACGACAACACACAGACGAATCTTTTACGACCCTCTGAATGTCAGCGTAATTAGCCAATATAATGCTCCGACTATATCGGCCAAACAAGCAACTTTATTGGACATTAAAAAGCTGAAACTTTGTGCGCGAGCCGCTTTCAGATTCTTATTTTTATGCCCTGGCAAATCGATATCTATTTTTTCCCGACAGCCCCTTGGTATGCAATACTTTCTAGTCGCCTTAGCCTGGCTAAAATGTGCGATTTCTCGCCGTTTTTCGCATTTGTTTTTTTGTGGTCGTGGTCACTGGAGCGAATCTTTGTTAAGGTAAAAAATGCAAGAAACTTCAGGTGCACAGAGAAACACACTTTTCAGATGGAACCGATTCTGCTCTCTGCCTGCTGCTCCTCTGTCGCTGCTGCTGCTGCTACTGCTGCTGCTGCTTTTGCTTATTTGTGGGATTGCTGTATATTTGATGTGGGGCCCTTGCGCCAGCTCTTCCGGTTTCAACTCGACGACGTTACGAACACGACTGAGCCTGCACTGCGAGTTCTCAGGAAAGAAACCACCGAGCGAAGCCACAGCGGCGGCGTTGGAGTTGACGCAGGGCCTGGAAGTTTTGGGGAGAGCGCTATGGAAGGCCGATTGGAAGCCCCACTGAACATATGTTCGCAGGGGCGTCGGTGGGTACCCAGACCCAGCTAGTTAATTACTTATTGATCAATTAAATATTCACGAATCAGTGGCTTTTCACTATCAAAATTTACTGTCATTTTAATGATTTTAATTTTTCATTTACCTAATTGCAGGCATGCGCATTGCAGACCAGTAAGCGCGTCTGATGTCCCAAGTGACCACAACAGCTGTGTTGTGCAAAACCAGTATTTCATAAAATACATTTATAGCTGAAATAAAAAATAAACAAAACATTAAAAATGTTATTAATTTATACGTATCATGTAAAATAATAGCTTATGCATATTTTCACATAGTTTTTAAACCAATTTGACTTATGCAGCTACATTGTTGCTTTTTTAAAATGACAAAGAAATGGCGGGAAAGTTTAAAAAATAAAAACAGATACCCAGCTATGTTAAAATAAAAGCTAAATAACAACCTGTTAGATAATGCAATTTTGCATATGAAATTTTCTTTATTTTTATTTTTTGTTTAATTATATTTTTATATAATTATATTTACATATTTTATATTTATATTTTTATATTAACATATTTATATTTATTTTTTAATTTTTCTTTTTTTCAATTTAGCAAAGTTTCCCACCTTTTAATTAAAAATTCCATGCCTTCCCCTTTTTTGTTGTCAGTTTTGCCGAATTTGCTTGCGTTTTTTATTTTCCCGAAGCTGGCCACACTATTTCTAAACAATATACCAAAAAAATACTTTGTTACGAAAATGGTGTGAAGAGAGAACCGGAGATGATTCGCTTACGGCGCGCGATATGTGAACAGGTGAGAAACTAATGAAAAATATGGGTTACTATGACTTACCTGAGCTCCGATGTTGCAGCTGCCGCAGCTGAAGAACGTGTGCCATGCCCTAGAAGTGCCGGCAAAGAAGAAGCAGCTCCAGAACGCCCGGCGACCGACACTGGAATGGATTCTGCCGTCTGCGGTTGCGCAACAGGAGCAGGAGTTGCTAAAAGCCGTAAAAGATCACACATTTGATAACACCTATGTGGAAGCAGTCAATGTGGTAGCCAGCTCCGGACGCAGTGCAGCCAAGGTGGAGTTCCAGCTGCAACCACAAGCCTTTGTGGAACAGCTCCTCCAGGCCAAGCCAAACGCCTTAGACATTGCCACCTCACAGCCGGAACACATTGTGGTGGAGTACAGTTCACCGAACATTGCCAAACCCTTCCATGTGGGCCACCTGCGCTCCACCATCATTGGCAACGTCCTCGCGAATCTACACCAGCACTTGGGCTATCGCACTACCCGCTTGAATTACCTAGGAGATTGGGGCACACAGTTTGGCCTACTAGCCCTGGGCGTTCAGTTAAACAATGTCACCGACCAGGAGATGCAGGCATCCCCCATAGAAACGCTCTACGCATCCTATGTGTCCGCCAACAAAGCGGCGGAGGAGAGTCCAGAAATCGCCCAACGAGCACGGGATCTCTTTGCGTCCTTGGAGGCGGGAACGGATGAAAACATGGCCGAACAGTGGCAGAAGTACAGGAAGTACACCATTGAAGATCTCGCCAAGGTTTACAACCGATTGGGCGTCCACTTCGATAGCTACGAGTGGGAGTCGCAGTACTCCCAAAAGCAAATCCAGCAGGTTCTAGACAAGCTGCGGACCGCTGGTCTCCTGCAACGAGAGCTGGATGGTCGTGAGGTTGTTGTTGTAGAAGGAAGACGCATCCCAGTGATCAAGAGCGACGGTTCCACTCTGTACCTCGCCAGGGATATTGCTGCGCTCCTGGAGAGGCTCTCTAGGCTACAGTTCTCCTGCCATCTTTATGTGGTGGACAATGGCCAAGCGGATCATTTTAATGCGCTGTTCAAAACGGCGTCGGCTTTGGACAATCGCCTGACTCTGGATCAGCTTCAGCATGTGAAATTCGGGCGCATCCATGGGATGAGCACGCGCCAGGGAAGGGCCATCTTTCTAAAAGATGTCCTGGATGAAGCGCGCGACATAATGCGGGAGAAGCGAAACCATAGTGCAAGTAGGTGTTACATACCTAATAATTCATCATCTGAACTAAATATATACATTCTAGCCACCAGAGAAAACCATTCCCTTGACGACGAGCTTGTGTGTGATATCCTGGGTGTCTCGGCTGTCCTAGTAAACGTCTTAAAGCAGCGTCGGCAGAGGGATCACGAGTTCAGCTGGCAGCAGGCTCTCCAAGTAAACGGAGATACGGGAATCAAGCTGCAGTACACGCACTGCCGCCTGCACAGTTTGCTGAATAACTTCAAAGAGGTAAAACTGGAGGATATCAAGCCCGACTGGCAGCATTTCGCCGAAGAGCCGACGGATGCCTTGGATCTGCTGTACGAGCTGGCACGCCTTGACCAAAGCATATGGCAATCGAAGCAGCAACTAGAAGCTTGTGTGCTGGTCAACTATTTGTTTGGATTGTGGTGAGTAAAATGAGATATCATTATCATAAAATGATTAATGATAGCCCCTGATTTAACCCTACAGCAACGCGACTAGTAAAGCGCTAAAACGTTTGCCTGTGAAACTGGAGAGCTGCCGGCACAAGCAATCCCAGCGTCTGCTGCTCTTCCATGCCGCCAAGCGGACACTGCAACAGGGAATGCAGCTCCTGGGCCTTCGGCCACTCGACCAGATGTAACCTCAACCAAAGATGCCTCAACACAAAGCTCTTAACATACTTGATATTTATTAAAACATTTCAAACAAAAATGCAACCAGAGCCAAGGGGATTCACGTGCCCGTCTAGCGCTTCTTCCACGTGTACTTGCGGCGTGCTCCTTCCTGTCCAAACTTCTTACGCTCGCGGCGACGATAGTCACGTGTCAGCAGGCCGGCTGCAAGCATAAATTGCAATTAGCGGCAATAATCCAAAGGAGGGAGAGGAGCTCTGTTTGCACACTTACCCAGACGCATTGACTCAATCATCTCTTGATCGACAAAGCTGCGCAAACTCATCGCTATGCCCCAACGGATGGCTCCAGCCTGACCGGAAGGTCCGCCGCCCTCCACATTGGCCTCCACATCGACTTTTCCCAGCAGCTCGCTAAATTGCAGCGGGAAGAGCAACTGGAAAAATCGAGATAACGAAATTGCGAATGAGAATTGGAATTGGAATTAGAATTAGAATGAGATAATGTGCTGTGTGGCCACCGTTAGATGTCAAGTTCGAGCGCCCGGGGCAGCCATTGTACGGATCACTCTCTGTGTATATAAAGAATGAGGTTGCGATAGCGCTTCCTGTACAACAATGCGACTAGATAATAGCAAAATCGTTAGCCAAATTAAATATCTGTGGCCGGTAAACTGCAACAAATTGTTGCATGTCCGCCTGGCAATTAGCGAACCCGCACGTCGTCGTCAATCGAGTGGGTGGGAGCTGAAAGGTTAGTTCTAGGTGTGAGGCAAATTATAAGTGCATTATAGTATTGCATCAAGTCGGAATAATTGCAGAGCCGCAAGCTATGATCAGCACGCGCTTGGCCGTTAATGGGTTCGGTAACAGTTTGGAAAAGTGTGAAAAACAATCACTTGAAGTTGAATAAAAGTATTTTTAGTTAAAAAAAACATTGAACAAGTGTTAAGTAATGGATATGTACGGGTTTTTATAAAGCATATACACTATTTGGCGAAATTCAAGGATATAATGATCATGTTTACATTTATAGCTCAAATGAACAATAGGATAAGGATTCAAGATCTTGAATCTGCTAAGATGCAGTAACTTTATTAAAATTATCTTTAATTAATGAAACAATAACTTCCCGCTGTTAATTCCAATGAATCCGCTGTTAAGAACAAATCTGAGATATTAATAAATCATATAACTTTGCATATTAAATACCCCTGACGCCAGAGACAAAGTTCACAATTTCCATTTTTTGTTGCCATTTTTTTCGGATTCGACTGCGTGGGAAACAAAGTCAAGGGGCTTGACAAACGGCACGACGCCTAACAATGGTCGGGGGTAGCACACTGACAATAAACGTTATGATTAAAAAACAATAAACAATAAAACTACAACAATCGAACGGGGACTAGCAATTTTTTCAACTTTTTGTTCTTGTCTGTCTGTCGCGTTTTTTGGCAAACCACATCGACAACGGCCATCAATCAGCGAAAGATTTTTAGAGACAGAGACAGGGAGAGAGATTTGATTTGTTTAAAAAAATTGTCAGATGACTTCACGCTACAGTAACAACAATAATAAACATAATAAAAGGCTTATACACACACAATACGAACAAGATTTCTGAATTAATGTAGGTACAACACAATTAATGCGAAAGCCGAACGCCGAATGCCAGAAAATGCTTAATTGACGTCGATAAAAATAGCAACAAGTTTGCAGATCGTTGGTGACGAGGCAAGTCCGAAAACTGGTTCCCCCAACTTCAGGGTTCCCCGAAATCTCAGCTCAGGAAAGAAAACAATCTCTCGTTCTCTGGCTTGAGGGTGGTGTGGGAGCCTCAGGAGGCGGACAACCTACCGGCATCTCAGACTCGGCGCTTCAAGAAAATTCGCGGCAACATTTTATTATGATTTAAATGAATTTTATCGTTTGACACATGAGAGAAGACGGCGAAACGACAAAAGCCCCGAAGAAGATCTCGCTCGTACCCATCTGTGTAACGGTGTCGTGTACTAGGGATACATATAGTATATATACTAAGTGTCATCTACTTCATTGGCGCTCGCTTTTGGAGACACATCATCACATATCGTGTACGATATCACTTCGGAGCAGTTCTTCTTTATCAGTCGATCCAAAGTCGTTGAGCGCGCGCCTCAAGTGTCGGAAAATTTTTACATCGTTCGAGAAAATATTATCCCTAAAAAAAAACCCACAAAGGATTACTTGTTGGAGCAAAATGCCGCGACAATTGATTACGCGCTGGCACTGGGCCTGCCACTAACAGGAGGCGGATAGTAGATCAATGTAAAGTGGATTTCCCCAAAACTAGATTTTAAAAAGGAAAATGTAGCTAAAAGTTCTAGAAGAATTCGAATAGAACTATTCAGTTTCAAGTGTTTTAAAGTGTACAATTAACACATTCATACGTTAAATAATATATGTCATTTTGAGTCCTTAATGGCAAGAAGTTCTCGCAATAAATTGCCCAGAAATGTTTCGAATGATTTAAATGCTGTAATTATTGTTTACTTTAACATTTAAATCTTGAAACTTATTGCCATATTATTATTTTAAAAATATATTAGAATACTAAGCTGAAATACTACCTACAACATTTTTATCTAAAGCTTTTCATAAGCCATTTTTATTCTAATCTGGCAAAAGGCTACTCTCAATCTGTTTAGCTAAATATTTTAAACTTTTTTTTAAAGAAACATAATAAGCAGCAGATAAAGTTGAGATATTTGAGATTCAGCAAGCCAGAACTGGGAAAACATAAAACCTTAAAGCCTATTACTGAAGAATTAAACTGTTTAAATATATACACTTAAACTAATTTGAATTTAAACTTTAGACCACAAAAGACTTTACTCGATAAACAATTCGACCAATAATTGATTAAATTATAGACATAGGAAAAATAGTAATTCGAAATTCTTTGCCTAAGATTCCACAAATTTCCATTAAACAAATCAACAAAATAAGCGATCTCTATAACCGAGAGCTCAGCTCATGAATAGCAATTGAGATTTGTTTACACTCGCTGCCTGGCTTTTGTCGACTGCATTATCCTTTAATTCGTGAACTATTCACGCTCAAATTCAATTGCAGCTGCATAGGCTGGCAAGTGTACATATAAGAATCGGATCTAGTACGACGTAATGTGGGCAAATGGGCAAATGGGCATGCGCTTCAGGTTCAAGGGCATTGTGAACGCAAAAATAAAACCTAACTCAGCCCAATGCGTTTAGCTCACATAATAAAAAACCCCTTAAAGTCCACAAAAGCGCGAGTAAAACGAAGAAAAATTCTCAAATTGATTTCAATTATAATTGAATCAACGCGCGGCGACAAGGAATACCCGAGAAAGTAACCGAGCGAACGAACGATCGCGAGGGAACGTTCGGGGAATCGCCATTTTCACCTCTCTCTCTCTCTCGGTCGGTAGCGATGGCGCAGTTTTCCAAAATGGCCGATACTAACGGGTGAATGGCAAGTGGCGCTTCCGGGCCGTCGGAATCAACAAAAGCGTGCCGCCACCATCGATACAGCCTTTCTCCGATCGCTCTATTTAAAGCAAGAAATTCTCATATTTTTTGCAAAGGCAAAATATATATAAAAAAAAAACGTATTAATTGACAAGGCGATTTCCAGCAATTCACACAATTCTGTAATCACACGGGGGCGTTTTTGAACAAATATTTGCTCGGCGAGTTAGCGACTTTTGGACCTCGCAGACTCCAGTCATAGGAGCCCAGCGGATCCAAAACAGGTTTCTCTCAACTACGCACAGAATTTGATTAATTTGCTCGCATAGTTTAGCCCGCCGATGCTTGTTTATCGCCGCTGCCAGCCAGATTTGTTTAATAAGCCAGGCAGCGGTCTTTTATTTTTGGCCTTTTTGCCAATCAAAGAAAGTTTGTCATGCGTTGTCGCCAAGCAAACAGAAAAATACCTTCTTATTCATTCGTTTTGCTTTTCTTTTGTTTATATTTTGCAAACAAGTTTGGAAGATTCCCAGAATCGCTCGGGAATTGTTGTTTACGGTAATGTGATGCCGAAAGTAAATGCAGCAAATGGAACCTAAACAAGCTTAACGCTTCACTTACTAATTAAATCTAATGTAATGCCGTGATTTGATAGTTTCCCCGGAGTCGTGAGACTGTTACCGGTAATTGCATAAGCTGGAAAGGCAGCACAAGCCCCGATAAGACATTTATTTCCTTGCCAAAAACAGATGTGTGACAATCTCTATGCTGAAAATTAAGGCAAAACAATAAATACGTAAACAAAAGCTAAAGATTAAGGGGTAATGTCAAACAGAACAATAGGAGTAAATAAATTTGAAAAAAGAGAAGGGTTAAATAAGCAAAAGTCCCCCTTTTTTCTAGTTAAATAATATTAATTAAGGCTAGCAAATAAAATATATACTTTATAGTTATAAATAAAATATATTTAAAATACTGGAAGATCAAAAGTTAAAGACGGAACCGGTCCTGAATCTCTAGGCATTTGCTTACACGCTGGAATGAATGAGTCCGTCCACTTCTGACGTTGACATGAATTGTAAATAATACGAGCAAACAAAATCAAGCAAAAAGTAGGCAAACAAAGGCATGGGTGTGGCTGAAAGGGGTGGCTTATTAATATACTATTTACTTTCCAGAGAGATAAAGCCAAAAAACACAAATTTGAAAGATTTTTTATTCTTTAGAGGAGCCTAAAAATATTTACCCTATTAAATTGTGATTCGTGAAACATAAAGAATTAAATCCTGGAAATAACACTGATAAAAGTTAATTTTCTTGGCAGAATAGACTTTATAGACTTTATATACTCAATCTTAATGTAGAAAGTAATCACGGAACACGAGACATATAATACTAATATTATACTAATATCAGTAAATATATTAAAATAGTATACCTTTTGTTTTTGTTTCCTTTTAACCATATCTTAGTTATATTTCTACCCCTCTATACACCCCAAAACCCCCGTTTAAAGCCCAACCGAAACCAGTAGCTCTTTAAGATAAATCCCCAGATAGTCTGGCGATAATAGCCCACGATAGTGATGATGGGCTTATCGCTGCGTCAAATGGAAGCCGCTTAGATAACTCCAGCCACGAGTGTCGCATCCAACGCACGCAGAGAGGAATCTTGGAGGTAGTCCATACATCCGGGCAGGCAGGGAAAGTCAGTTAGTTGGAGGAGTTAGCCGGAGGAAAAGTGACGCAAAAAATTAATATATGTGCAGATATTATTGTGGGCTGTGTGGCATTATTTAGAAAGAGAGTCCTCTCAAAAGACCATAAGCCATCATTGCAGCAGGCTATCGATAATGTCAACGAGCCGTTGAAATTGGCCTATAAATTTTGGCGCTGATATTGGAAAGTTACTTGTTTTTTTCTGCATATTTATAGCCAAGCGTCGCCAGTTTGCAATTGCATCGAGTTTTTTGCGCATATTTGCGCGTTTTAATTGCGACGACCGACCACGAAAGCAGCAGCAGCATTGACACCGGCGGCGGCAGCAGCAGCACCTTCGGGCCGTCACCATGGAGAATCTTGGCTACAAGGAGGGCAGCACCAAGCCCCGCCGCATGACACGTTCGATCAGCGTCGTTACCAAGACCGAAGTGGAACAGCCGCTCACGGAGAATAATGCAAATAACCGGTAAGTGCCAGTTGAAGTTGCCAGTTTTCAGCTTTTTGGGCTCTCGACCAACGCAGAGCAGTTGCAGTTGCAGTAAAATATATATCTGGCTACAATAAAGTGTTCACAAAATATATATAGGTGTGATTGCCCAGCCCCGAAAATTTGTGACGCGGAAGCATTCCGTGATTAATGATTTATATGACAACTGAATTGGCAATGCGCGTTTGGCAAACATATTTCGCACAAGAAAACTCTGCGGATTCATATTGATATAATGTAAGCATTATATGATTGTAAAGGGGAGTAAACAACTGTTATTTTTTGCCAGGAGAAATCAGCTTGTTTTCACAAAATTACATCTGATGATTATTTTGCGCAACTCAGCTGGCAATCTATTTAATTATTTCACGTGTTTGAACAACGAAATAATAGAAATAAAGTATAATTGTTTTACAAAATATAGAACGAAAGCAAAGCAAATTAAATAGAGTAAAGGAAATGGTAGAATAACATATTGAAAGGAGTGTTTAGAATAGGATCAAGAATATTAAAGGTTTCAATTAAGAAAAGGATTTAGAATTAGAATAAAATATAGAAAGAATAGTTTAAATTAATTAAAATAAAGGTTGTATACAAAATAAATGGGTAAAGAATTAAAAAACTTAAAATCAAAAGGAGAAACAACCAAAAAATATAAAAATTTACCTAATTTAACTTTACTGCTTTAACTGCTTGATAAAATTATCATTTTCTTTGCAGAAAGATCGAAAAATACAGTTTTGTTATTAGTCTGCAAGACAAAAATATATTCCAAGTGAAAAATAATAAAATGTTGTATTTTTAGGTGTTTGCCTTCAAATTTCAAGATCAATAGATTCCTAAAAGGGGATCTTCCCATTTTTCTTGTGAGGAAAAATACCTGAAAAGACTTCGCCCAACATACCCAACTCCGTATCAAAGATGTGCCCAAGTTTCCACTCCCACTTGCCGCGAAACCACAGACTTTTTGGCAATCGATCACGCTCACCGCCTCTCCGGCGCCGTCTCTCTATAAAACCTCACTCTCTAGTTTACCTCTCTTTTCTGATCTCGGTCTCGACGTTGGCTTAACCAACAACGGCTTACGGTTTTCCATTCGGGCTCAGTCGGTTTTGGAACAACAATGCAGGCGGACGCGTTTGTGGCTGGCTAAAACAGTCAACTAACTAAGGCTAGAACGCGTTCGTAGTGATCGTAGTTGCTCATAACAATATCAGCTGAAACAACGTCCGAAAAAATCGACAGCGCCAGCAACAGCAACAACAAAACGGAAGTGAAAAATTCGCGTTTTTTCACACAACATTTTTGCATTTTCCGCCCGTTAGACACAATTGTCTAAGCCCCCACAAAAGGCCCCCATTGTGAGGCACTTGTCCCGTTCCAATCCGATCGGATCCGATCCGAACCCATTCCCGTCCCGCCGGTCCGTATTTTGCGGATCGGACAATCAGTCGACGGCCGACCGGGCGGCTCTCCCATGTATTTCGGAAATGAAATTAGAAATTGAAAACAGCTCATTGGCGAATTGGCATCATCCGTGGATATGGCTGCAAACGGTGTACGTATTCAGTCCAAGTCGGAGTCCCGGATCCCCAGCTTTTAAGTGCCCAACAAAAGGCCATAGTGTAGTTAGTCGCAGTCGAGCCGTAGCTCTGGTTATACAACAAGTGCACCCAGCCTCTTCTGGCCCTGGACAAGGTCTAGATTTATGCAGCGGAGCCACTATGCTGAGCAGATCTCAAATAAAACAAACCCAGCCGGCGCAGTCGGCAAATCCATCAACGTACGGCAACTAGTGAATAGTGAACAGTAGGAAAATAAATAAAAATTAATACAAAAAGCGCCAACTTTGCATAACTCTGAACGCAAAAACAAATAACACACACAATAATTATTTAAAATTATGCATGCTCGAAAAGTCAACAGATCTCGAACTCTGCCGTTCAGTGCCATTTAAGCAATGGAAAATATATGTTTACAAAAATGTGTAAAAACGTTTCAGTGTGCGTCAAGGGAGTGGAGACAAAGAGAAGTGCGAGAGAGTCTCTCTAATGGCTTTGTCTAAATTTTAAGCCAAGTGATTCAGGCCGAATTGGTAGAAATTCGGTGGCCTGAGCCTTTAGAATAATTACAAGTTCTTACGGAACATTAAACGAGTTAAAAATCCTCAAAAACAGTGATATCTAGATAGGATTCTTAATTATGACAAACGTACAGCCATTGTCCAGCTGACTAGAATGATGATTTAATGATGTGTGCTAAATAAATTAATGAAACTTTCCCAGCAATAAAGATGTTTGCTAATTCCCAGACGTTATTGATTGTTTGAATCTAAATCCCAAAGATAGCTCTTAGTTCACACTTCCTAAAGCTACAAAAACCAGTTATGAATTCTAAGTTTCAGCACTGAAAATGTACTTATTTTCAATATTGTTAGCATCTCCATAAGACAGATTCTCTAGAAATTCTCTGAGCTTCTAACTGATAGAATGACCATTAAGTTGTTAATAGAAATAAAATGATCAAGATTTTTAATAGGAATAATACTCATTCCAAAGGTTCTTCATTAGTTTAAATTTAAAAAAGAAATAAGTCTTCGATATATGCATTTATAACCACTTTTAAATCAGTTTTTAATGGATTTTTGTCCAACTTTGTGATTAATAACTTGATCTTTGTAGTAATTTTATTAATATTGTATGCAAGATGGAAAAAGTAAACAAAAAACAACTACATTTTTAAAGCATTGATCCTTTTTCAATATCATTTGTCTTAAAAATTAATGAGGAATTACTTTACGGCGAATAAAAAGGCAAATAGGGTTTTTGCTGAGATTTTTGCACCGACTTTGTTAGGAGCTCCAAGACTGCATACAAATTATATAATTTTAAATTCTAAGTAATTTTTCAAAGGAATCCCTTCAAAGGAGTACCCCCAACTTCGTGAACTAATCAATTTAAACATATTTATATTATTAAAATAATAATTCTTATAGTATTAAGATCGAATTTATCTCTCCTCATTTAAGTTCCACAATTAACCTTTCCCTATTAACTGTATTCCCATTCTCCTTGGACAGTTTCAAATCGATTCCACCCAACCTGATGGTGCGATGGCGAAACAACACTGACGCCATGATCGAAGCCCAGTACCCGACCGCTGGAGAATTCGAATACATGGAGTGTGGACCGTCACCGCCGGCGGAGAGTGCGCCGAGCATGTACGACAGCTTCGAGGAGCCGACCAGCGAGCTGAGCGTCCAAATATGCAACGACACGCTGCGAATAAGCCTCATCGACCAGATGAAGAGTGCCGCAGGCCGTGTGCGCCTCTTCGAGGACATCGAGCAGGGCAACGTGGTAGCCGAGAGCATCCGGACGCACTTCGAAGCGGCCTCGAAGCTGGAGAAAAATCTCAGCTACCTGTGGGCCGCTTACCTCAAGCGCTGGGATCTGATCGAGAATCTGTTGGAGGCAGGAGCCGAGCTCCACTTTTGCGATCAGAACGGCATATCCGCCCTGCATCTGGGCGCCTTCAGTGGCTGCTTGGCCACGCTGGGTCTCCTGGTGGCCAAAGGCCTGAATGTCAATCTGCAGTCCAAGTGCTATACGCCCTTGCACTGCGCCGCCTTTGGAAATGCGGCCGAGGCGGCCAAGTTCCTGATCAACAATGGCGCCGACATAACCAAGGACACTAGCAAACCAAATTGCGAGGAGAGCCTGCTGCACTGCGCGGTGAGATCCAACGCCCTGGAGTGCCTGCAGATCTTCATCGGCGAGGGCGCCGACGTGAACTCGCTCAAGCCGAACGGCACCAATGCCATTCACCTGGCCGCCGACCTGGGCAACCTGCAGTGCCTGGAGGCTCTGCTGAACGCCCCGAATGCGGATGCCAATGTGCGGATCTGTATCCGCGAAAAGGAGTCCACCGCCCTGCATCTGGCAGCGGATGAGGGCAATGTGGAGTGCGTGGACCTTCTGCTGGCCAAGGGTGCGGATGCCAAATTGAAGAACCACCGAGGCTTCACGCCCCTACACCTGGCGGCCAGAACCTCCAGCTTGGAGTGCGTCGAGTCTCTGCTGAGGAACGGCAATGCCGATGCCAATGCCGAGGACTTTGATCATCGCACTCCCCTGCATGCGGCAGTGGGAAAGTCGGAAAATGCCTACGACATTATGGAGACTCTTATCCAGTGGGGTGCGAATGTCAACCACAAGGATATCTATGGGTTTACGGCTCTCCACTTGGCCGCATTGGACGGCCTGGTGCAGTGCGTGGAGATGCTGATATTCCATGGAGCGGATGTGACCACCAAGTCCAAGAAGGGCACCTCCGCGCTGAACGTGATCACCCGGAAGACGCCTGCTTCGGTGGCCATGATCAGGCAGAAGCTGGACGCGGCCATCACGCTGCATCACTCGCAGGTGGGTTCGGGACTAATTCTTTATAGTCTGAGTAAGATCTAACCATAACCGTATTAATCATTATTTTAGGACCCCGTGAACCGTGAGGTGGAGCTGGAGCTAGACTTTCGTCAGCTGCTGCAGCACTGTCATCCGCGCGAGATCAGCTACCTGAACACGTTCGTCGACGAGGGCCAGAAGGAGATCCTGGAGCATCCGCTCTGCTCCTCGTTCCTGTACATCAAGTGGGGCAAGATCCGCAAGTACTACATCGGCAGGCTGATCTTCTGCTTCAGCTTCGTGCTGTTCCTCACGCTCTACGTGCTGACAGCCTTGGCCCACAATTGCTACAATGGCAGCAAGGATGACAACACGACTATCCAGGCGCAGGAGCTGTGCCAAAAACAGTCGATCTTGGGCGATATGCTGAGGAACAATCCCTTCGTGATGGAGATGCAGTGGTGGGTGCTGGTGGCGATCACCATAGTCGAGATATTTCGGAAACTTTACGGGATAACGGGCTACTCCTCGTTTCGACACTACGTGACGCAAGTGGAGAACATCATGGAGTGGTTCGTGATCACCAGCGTCTTTGTCATATCCTACATCTACACCAAGCAGACGTACACGTTCCAGAATCACATAGGCGCCTTTGCGGTGCTCCTGGGTTGGACCAACCTGATGCTGATGATAGGACAGCTTCCGGTCTTCGATGTCTATGTGGCCATGTACACGAGGGTGCAGGGAGAGTTCGCGAAGCTATTTATGGCATACTCCTGCATGCTAATCGGGTTCACCATCAGTTTTTGTGTGATCTTTCCCTCGTCATCTTCGTTTGCCAATCCTTTTATGGGATTTATCACGGTGCTGGTGATGATGATCGGTGAGCAGGACTTGTCTCTGTTGATTAACGATCCCGACGGCAAGGATCCGCCCTTCCTACTGGAGGTTAGTGCGCAGATCACCTTCGTTCTGTTCCTACTCTTCGTGACCATTATCCTGATGAACTTGCTGGTGGGCATAGCCGTGCACGATATCCAGGGATTGAAGAAGACAGCCGGACTGTCCAAGCTGGTGCGTCAGACAAAGCTTATAAGCTATATAGAGTCGGCACTATTCAATGGCTACCTGCCCACCTGGCTGCGTAACTTGCTCCACTACACAGCGCTGGTGTCTCCGCAAGCCTACAGAGTGGTTCTGTGTGTCAAGCCGCTTAATCCAAGCGAGAAGCGATTGCCCAGAGACATCCTAATGAAGGCCTACGAGGTGGGGAAGATGCGCAAGCAATTTGGGCACACAATATCCTCGAAGAATCCCGCCGAGAACTATCTGTCGTACAAGAACAAGTACAACAATAATAATGGCTGCACCAGCTCGGGCTACGTTCTGCCCGATGCCGATCCAGATGCAGGCCAGTTCACAACGCTGACCACCAAGATCGATGACAATGCGGAGCGAATCGAGTTCCTCACCCAGGAGATCCAGGAGCTGAAGCAGGCGCTCATCTCGCAGCAGCAGCAGGCCAGCAAAGTGATCGACAAGCTGCTGATTGTGATTTCCAATCAGCAAAAGCAGAATCTGCGCAAGTAGCAGTAGCATTTAGTGCACACACCGTGGAAATTTGAATATTTATAAAGCAGAGTTAGCTCCTTCCTAGACATAAGGCGGTTGCGGGTCGTCTCGTCGGCCCCCAACGAAATCCAGAACATTGTTGATATTATATCGTAGCAGCGAGTTGTAGTTAAACAAATTTTGATATCGATGCGCCTGGCGCCCTATACATACGTGCGCTATATAGCCATATACCACACCATACTATTATCCATACAAATACTATTATAACTAGCGATTAGTTAAACTAGAGGCGAGCAGTTGGCTGGATTGATTTGTGGCTGGTTTCAGGCTGTGTTGTTTTGGCGTTGTCGTCAGAGAATCGTGTACATCATACATACATAATAATTTAATGCAAATTATATTCTTAATAAACTATATGCTATATCTATTGTTATGAATTTGAGTAGAAAAGGCTTTATATGGGTTCTGGGATAAGCCAATGCCTATACCTGTCGTGATTGTAATTGCTAAACTTCCTGGAAAAACTGTTTGGCAAGATTTCTATACAATCGGACGGACGGAAACATTGTAACCCTCATTAGACTCACCTGTTCCCTGCAGTTTTCCTCTTCAAAGTAGGAGATATCCTTGCCATTAATGGTGATCTTCCCCGTACCTGGCAGTCGGACGGTGACATCAGCTCTCGCTGTCTTGCGCAGGCACTCGTAGGTGGTTATGTACTGACGTCCCTCCCCATCGATCTTTGGCTTGGGAACTTCCAGTTGCTTGGACTGGTCCATCAGCGGCTTCAAAAAGCGTTCTATAAAGGCCTTGCTCTTGTAAGCATAAGGCGAGGCGATCAGACGATCCATGGAGTTGCAGAAGTTGCCGTACTCAATATCCGCAATACTCTCCACTAGCAGGAGTTCCAGCTGATCTTTAGGCATCAGCTGAAAGCCAGCGATTTCACTAGAATATATAAGGAACTGTCTTAGCAACTTTTTCAAATTACACAGAGTCAAGACTTACAGCTTCTGGTTTTCATCAGGCTTGTTGCCGCGACGCAGCATGCGCTCCTCCAGATCCGCCAGCTTGTTGGTTTCCTCTACAATATCCTAAAAATTAGAAAAAGCAATGTTAAACACGTCTTAATTAAATACTATTAATAATAACTCACATGCAGCAGCTGGAAAAAGTTTGGCTTCCCGGTGTAGAACATGCTGTGGAATGGCCTGCCCGTCTCGTCGAACTCTGCGGCCTTGCGTGCTGGGAAGACTACATCCGGCGATTTCATGGCAGGTCGGGCTTTTGGATCGTACAAGCCCGAAGGAAAAAGATAAGATATCGCCTCCTGCAGATCGTAAAGGAATTATATTAAGTGATTTAGATTTCCCTGGCCATGCTATTTACATCGACATCCTCCTGGGTAAAAGTCTCTGCATCGGCGCCCATCATATTGGCCAGGTGCCGCTTGCCGATCTGGAACTCCAGGTGCTGGGTCTTCATGAACTCGTCGTGCTCGTTGGCTCTCTTCAGGTACGCACGCATGGCCTTACTGACCTTCTGCTTCTGGACAGCCGCCGGCGCAGCCTGAACGGTCACTTCTGTGGCGAATGGAGCCGCCGCCGCCTGTCGAGTTATGCAAACGGTGGAAGGGAAAATTTAAATGCGGCACATTTCAGAGTGTACGCTTTTTGGCAATATATTTTTTGCTTACCATATAGCCCGCGGGAATGGCAGGTGACTTAAATCCATTTTGTAGCAGATTCCTGTTAGTTTTCACTAAATTTAAGCCAAAAACACGCAGCGCCATCGCGTTAATTTAGTAAAACGCAGCGGAAAGAAGCAGACACAACAGCTGTTCAATCAGCTGCACATTGAGCATGTTCTAGTGTTGGAAAACCCATAATAGAGACAATCGATAAATCGATAACTTCAGCTATTTGTTTTGGTTTTATTTTTGGCGGCAAATTAAATTCAATTCAAAATTAAAACCATTAACAGCCGGCTGAAGTTCCTGATCCTCTCCAGAAACTGGCCATTTACAGCCGGCAGGGACTGATCGCCTCCAGAATCTGGGAATTTATTATTATTATTATGTTGTTGTAGTTGTAGTTGTAGTTGTAGTTGTTGTTGTTCTTGTTGTTCTTGTTGTTCTTGTTGTTCTTGTTGTTCTTGTTGTTCTTGTTGTTCTTGTTGTTCTTGTTGTTCTTGTTGTTCTTGTTGTTCTTGTTGTTCTTGTTGTTCTTGTTGTTCTTGTTGTTCTTGTTGTTCTTGTTGATGTTGTTGTTATTGTTCTTGTTGTTGTTTTGACCCTATTTGGGCTTGTAACAAGCCTAAAAGTATGCTACAAACAATTTTGAAAATAGTGTAGCATACTTTTACGCTTGTTAATATAAGTAGCCCAAATTTGACCCTATTTAGGCTTGTACCAAGCCTAAAAGTATACTACAAAAAAAATTTAAAAAATAGTGTAGCATACTTTTAGGCTTCTTACAAGGCAAATAGGGTCAAATTGGAGCTATTTTTGACCCTATTTGGGCTTGTACCAGCCTAAAAGTATGCTACAAAAATTTTTGAAAGATAGTGTAGCATACTTTTAGGCTTGTTAATATAAGTAGACCAAATTTGACCCTATTTAGGCTTGTACCAAGCCTAAAAGTATACTACAAAAAAAAATTTAAAAAAAAGAGTGTAGCATACTTTTAGGCTTGCAACAAGCCTAAATTCTTGCAACAAGCCTAAAAGTATGCTACAAAAAATTTAATAAAAATAGTGTAGCATACTTTTAGGCTAGTTACAAGGCAAATAGGGTCGAATTGGGTCTATTTTGACCCTATTTGCTAAAAGTATGCTTCAAAAATGTTGAAAAATATTGTAGCATACTTTTAGGCTCGTTAATATAAGTAGCCAAAATTTGACTCTATTTAGGCTTGTACCAAGCCTAAAAGTATACTACAAAAAATTAAAAATAGTGTAGCATACTTTTAGGCTTGTTTCAAGGCAAATTGGGTCGAATTGGGGCTATTTTGACCCTATTTGGGCTTGTAACAAGCCTAAAAGCATGCTACAAAAATTTTGAAAAATAGTGTAGCATACTTATAGGCTTGTTAGTATAAGTAACCCAAATTTGACCCTATTTAGGCTTGTACCAAGCCTAAAAGTATACTACAAAAAATTAAAAATAGTGTAGCATACTTTTAGGCTTGTTACAAGGCAAATAGGGTCGAATTGGGGCTATTTTTGACCCTATTTGGGCTTGTAACAAGCCTAAAAGTATGCTACAAAAAATTTTGAAAAATAGTGTAGCATACTTTTAGGCTTGTTAGTATAAGTGGCCCAAATTTGACCCTATTTAGGCTTGTAACAAGCCTAAAAGTATGCTACAAAAAATTTTGAAAAATAGTGTAGCATACTTTTAGGCTTGTTAATATATGTAGCCCAAATTTGACCCTAGTTGGGCTTGTAACAAGCCTAAAAGTATTTTATAAAAATAGTGTAGCATACTTTTAGGCTAGTTACAAGGCAAATAGGGTCGAATTGGTGCTATTTTTGACCCTATTTGGGCTTGTAACAAGCCTTAAAGTATGCTACAAAAAATTTTGATAAATAGTGTAGCATACTTGCAGGCTTGTTAATATAAGTAGCCCAAATTTGACCCTAGTTGGGCTTGTAACAAGCCTAAAAGTATTTTATAAAAATAGTGTAGCATACTTTTAGGCTAGTTACAAGGCAAATAGGGTCGAATTGTTATTTTGACCCTATTTGGGCTTGTAACAAGCCTTAAAGTATGCTACAAAAATTTTGATAAATAGTGTAGCATACTTGCAGGCTTGTTAATATAAGTAGCCCAAATTTGACCCTAGTTAGGCTTGTAACAAGCCTAAAAGTGTGCTACAAAAATTTAAAAATACTGTAGCATACTTTTAGGCTTGTTACACGGCAAATAGGGTCAAATTGGGGCTATTTTGACCCTATTTAGCTTGTAACAAGCCTAAAAGTATGCTACAAAAATTTTGAAAATAGTGTAGCATACTTTAAGGCTTGTTAATATAAGTAGCCCAAATTTGACCCTATTTAGGCTTGTACCAAGCCTAAAAGTATACTACAAAAAATAAAAAATAGTGTAGCATACTTTTAGGCTTGTTACAAGGCAAATAGGGTCAAATTGAGCTATTTTGACCCGATTTGTTGTAACAAGCCTAAAAGTATGCTACAAAAAATTTTGAAAAATAGTGTAGCATACTTTTAGGCTTGTTAATATATGTAGCCCACATTTGACCCTATTTAGGCTTGTAACAAGCCTAAAAGCATGCTACAAAAAATATTAGAAATAGCATACTTTTAGGCTTGTTACAAGAAAATAGGGTCAAGTTTTGGCTATTTTTTTGATCCCATTTACAAGCCTAAAAGTATGCTAAACAAAATGTTTGAAAAATAGTGTAGCATAATTTTAGGCTTGTTAATATAGCCCAAATTAAACCCTATGTACAAGCCGGAAGAGTCTGATTCTCTCCAGAAACTGGCCGTTTATAACCGGCAGTGCCTTATCCTCTCCAGGAACTGGCCATTTACAGGCAACAGAACCTAACCCTCTCTGGAAACTGGTCGTTTACAGACGGCAGTGCCTGATTCTCTCCAGAAACTCAGGATCCTCGCCTGAAACTGGAGAAACTCCCAGAAACTTGCCTAAAAACCATCATAACTAAGCCAAAACAGCCTTAAATTCAATTCGGAAAGCGTTTTTATGTTAGTTTTTTGTTGGGTAATTAATCTGCATATTGGGTTTAGAAATTTTAAATAATTAATTTTTTGTCAATTTTTGAGAATTTAGATGATGTACCCCCTTTCTAAATTTTGAAAAAATTGGTCAAATTTTTTTTTCTGATTTTTTTCAATTTTTTTTAAAGTAATTAATTAAGATTTTAATGCTAAATCGGGAAATATATGACATTTGGCAATCACTTGCTTTTTGGCCATGATATGCTCTCAGAAAGACCTCAAATATTGGTAATCTTTATATTATATTTCAGTTAAAAAAGAAACACAAATGAAACAGTCTTTTGACCGAAAAGTAGAAAACAATTAGGCATTTTATAATTAATCAGCTCAAAAGATTGTGCATCTTTTGGGGCGCACACCAAAAGTATGCTTTAAAGGTATATTTGATTTATTTTATTTGGGATCTCCATTGCCAAAAACTGACATCTTATGATGGTTTTTAGCTACAAAAAATTAGGGTTTCTGGGGGTTTCCCCAGTTTCTGGCCAATTCTGCCTACAAAGCCTAATCTTCTCCAGAAACTGCCCATTTACAGCCGGAAGACCCTGAACCGGCAGAGTCTGATCCTGTCCAGAAACTAGCTATTTACAGCCGGCGAAGGCTGATCCTCACAAGAAACTGACAATTTACAGCCGGCAAAGCCTGATCCTCTCTAGAATCTGGACATTTACATCCGGAAGACCCTGATCCTCTCCAGAAACTAGCCATTTACAGCCGGCAGAGCCCAATCCTCTCCAGAAACAGGCCATTTACAGCCGACAAGGCCTGATACTCTCCAGAATCTGGACATTTACAGCTGTCAGAGCCTGATCCTCTCCAGAAACTGGCCATCAACAGCCGGCTGGGACAGATCCTCTACAAAAACTTACCATCTACAGCCGGCAAATTTTAAACTACCAGAATGCAGAATCGGAAAACGCGGCCTTAGATTTTAGCTAATCCCAGAATAAATATTTTAAGTATTTAAATGAAATCAACTCAATTAATTTGATGAAAAACTTCTTTTTTATTATTTTACCTTTATCATCCTTTACAAATGCTTTTATTAACTACATTTTTTTAAACACACACTTTCAATGCTGATATTTTTTCATAAATGGAAATTGAAACGTACAGAAATTAAGGAACACAAGAATGCAATGAAAACCTTTTCAACAGCTAATTATAATTATTTGATGTTTTTAACTCTATATAATTATTTATAAATAATTGCCTAGGCTTAGCGTTGAGAAATGGGGTTTATCAATTGCATTATGGTATGTAATGCAGCTACCAAAAATTATGTTGTAATATATCAATTTCGCTCCTCTTGCTCTTTATTTCTTCCTCTCTCTTTTGTTGTATTTGGTCGCAGTAAAATTGTATATGTATGTATATAAAGCAATTATTTTATAATAATGCCCACGCCTATTTCCACGCCTGTTTGAGCAATTTACGCGACGCTAAATGCTTAACAATCAACGAGCCCGATGTGAGCGCGACTAGCACTATGGAAATTAATATGTAGTCGAAGTCTTCCTTCAACAAATCGAACGTCTTTGATGGCGCCACGCGCGTAACGAACAAATCTGCGAAAAAAAAAAATAAAATAGCGTTGTTGGTTATCTGACGCACTCCTGCTTTTATATAATCCATACCTAAGCCCGTGGCGACGACTAGACAGGTACTCTCCAGACCGCTGGGCGCTGTGTAAATATTACGCAGGCGGGCGATCGTCTGGTTGTAATTTATATGGCTCTCCGTTGGCAAAGGCAACTCGGGTATGTAAGGAATGGCTCCCTCCTCTCGACCCTGCGTCGTGGATGCAATGGGTCGGCGAGGGTCCAGCAGATGCCATGGCATTTCCACAATGGAACCACTAGAAGTGCCAACTAGGAGTACACAAAATTGTAATGAATATCAAATGATCAGATATGAGTTTTAAGTAACATACTCAGCACATGCTTGTTGGTAATTCCGCGCTCTGTGATCGTCTCCCTCAGAGCCTCGACAATGGTTGGGATGATATAAGACTGACGCTCGACAAGGGGCATTGGTGGAGCCTGCAAGGAGCTCCAAACACTGCTGTTGGCCTGGGTCTTACCCTCGTACAGTTCAATGGTGGCTTTAAAGAAAAAGATTAAGGTTAAATAACAAACATAAAAAGCTCATAAGTTTATGATTACTTACTAATCTCTGTACGTCGTACTTTCTCGTTGAAGTAGGAGTAAGCAAGCCAGTTCTCTGAGTGGACAATGCTCAATGGAGCACGCACCTTGCGATGGGTCATGGTGAAGATAACAGAACCAGAGACCACATCAACCAGATACAAATTGAGAACAGCTGTGGGCACATTGGTGGGACATTAATGAATTAAAGTACATAAAGTGAAGCTTTAAAACGCACATTTGTGGGTGGCATCCGGCGCCTGTGTAACAAAGGCCACCAAATTGGGATTGATGTACTTATACAGCACCGATCGATCGCCTAGCACCCGTCCCTGGGAGTGGACATGCTCGATGGGATTCTTGCCAGCCACGCCGATAATTTGCTGCTCGGAATTGTGACCGCCCAGGCGAACGTTCCAAATGTGTGTGCTGGACAGTTGCTGGCGGAAATAGTTTAATTAGTTGGCTGCCCACCGAGTTTAAAGTAATAACTTACTCCGCCCGCATGTTTCACAAAGTACCCCGTCAACTCCGAGGTTTTCACATCGGCTGTATAAAGATACAAGCCATCCGCCTAAAAACACAGTGATTTAGGAAGAGCTTTATAAATATTTAACCCTATAGTGCCATACCAAAGAAGTTGCATGCTGGGGATGTACATGGACCTTGTTGGCAGCATCCAATAAGAGAATTCCCTTGACGAAATCCTTTTCAGTTTCAGCCAGCAAAGACACCTGCTTGACTTTGTAGTCCAGCTGCAAAAGGCCGCCCTCAGAGGCTTGGCCTATGATGGGATTGAAGCGATAGAGGACTCCATTACCAGTTACCTGTTGAAAAAATGTGTTAAGATAGGCAATTGGACAGAGTAGCCATTAGACTTACAGAATCCTTGGCCAAGATGGTGCAGAGGGGCTGAAGTGGAAAGTGTTTGGCCGATCGCTGGATAATCAGACGCATCTGCTCGGCATTGTCAAAGCCATTCACATTGGGAAGATACAACTGCCAGTGGTGCTTGCCTGATATGTTGTCAATGCCAAAGATCTTTCCAGAACGCGTGAGCACAACCAGCATTTTGTGGAGGCCAAAGGAGTCACGAACCAGGCCAGCTCGCTGAGTGGCCGTGGGCGGAGGACCAAGACCGATGACATGAAGGAACAGGCTTCTGATTTGAACAGCTTGTGTGGTGATGCGTCGCAAGAACGCGCTGACTATGTCTCCTGTTTAAGGGAGAAAGCAATGACCAAAATAAATTGTCAAATATAAAAAATTGAAGAATATTTAATGATACTAAACAAATAATAATCTATACACAAACAATAAAAAAAACAATCAGGGGGCTTGCACAAAAGAATAAAATGGTGCTAGTATGCACATTTATACTGCAAATTATAAACATAAAAATACAACATTCTCGTAAGTTTTTTCTTTGCATTAACTTACTCTCGAAACTTGTGAAATCCTCTTGGGTAGGCAATTTTAAGAATTAATCATTTAGAATATCAAGTAAAGTCACTATTCCTAAACAATACTCACCGGCCTTGCCCTTCATCTCATTCTCCAGTGTGCCCTCTGTGTCGGCCAGCGGCAGATCCACAAACTGCGTATCGATTACGTTAGCCAGAGCCTCCTCGCGCGACCACCGAATGCGTCCCTGCTGCACGGCCAGAATTGACTCGGAACTAGTACTGAACAGGAACAGGCAGCCCTTGCCCTCGCCGTTGCGTTTCAACTTGCAGTCGAAGCTATTCAACGATGGAGTGCCAAAGTGTTCGGGGAAGGGCAGACTCTGCTCGAGCTCAGCTGCCGGCGAGCAGTTATCCAGGTAAACGGCATTGATCTTAAGAATCTAGGAGAATAATAATAATTTTTTAGTGATTTGGGTAATAGATTCAAAAGCTTAAAACCCACTCCAGCTGTCACATCCGCATAGGCCAAGATCTTGCGATAGTTAAAGCTGCCCACTGCGTAGCTGGAGCCTTGCAGTCCACTGCAGACGGCTTGGTCCTTGTTGACACTAATTAGTTTGCCATCCGCAATTACCACGCCATTGAGACCCTATTAAGTAATTAAGATATTAAATACCTAAAGAACTTTAGTGCTTTTTAACTTACCGCCAAGGCCTGCAGTTTGCTCTTGGGCTCTGCCTCGAGGGTGGTCCGGAACGCCTGAGCACTTTTGGACACCAGATCCAGGCTGATCAACTGCTTGCCATCCACGCAGATGTAGTACGTGCCGCTGAGTAAGCAGCTCTCTGGCGTGATCCATGAGGCCATAACTTTGCTGGTACTGCCAGTGCTGTGGCCCGAACTCGCAAAGTATGCAGTGACCTCCAAATGGCTCCGCCAGGTGGGCACCACGTGGTACAGCACAGATCTGCTATAGAACCACAGGCCATCCTGGGCACGCTCCGTGTTCAGCGGCATGGTGGACCACTCCCACTCGAGGGCACCCATATTGGTGTTCCAGCCGCGCACCAGAGCCGGCGCATGTCCCTGGACGGTGAGCATATCGAAGCCCAGGTTGCTGCCAATAGGAGCGGCGGCCGTATCACTGCTGTCGTCCGAAAAGCCGCTCACCTGCAGCAGTTTGATGTCGCCGCGCGGTTTCTGCTCCAGCACCTGGCGCCACACAAGTTCGCCGGTCTTCACGCATACACTGGCCACGACACCCTCGTCCGTGCTGAGCAGAATTCGCGGTTGGAAGTGATTGAGGTCCACGCGGGACTGCCGCAAAGCGCCCACATTCACGCCTCGCCTGCAAAGTGGATGGCCGGAACCAACGGATTAGCGCCGGGTCAATGGTCATTTATCGTGCCACTCACCAGTCGAACTTCTTGATCTGGTCTTCATACAGCGCCGAGCAGGTGCTCAAGAGCAGAAGCGCCGAAAGACCGGCCAGCATTCTCTTCGCCTGCATGTCGTCGCCTCGCTTTCTCCCCTTCGACTTACGTGAGCACTAATTATTAAATTTCCTATGCGTTTCTAAGTTATAAACTAATCAAAATCCGCATTAATTCGTGTTTTCCGTCATAGCAAAAGGGATGAGAAGAAATTGGAGCAGGGTTGGTTATGACAAACAGTGTTGAGCAGCGCGCAAATAGCTCGTGACTGGCAAGATTTCGGTAATTTTTTTTTTTTAACTTTTTTCAACGTGACAATATTTATTAATTAAATAATTTTTAATCAATAGTAAAAAAAAAACTTTATTAAAGTTGATTTTCTCGCAGTAGAAATTAAAATTAAAAATTAATCGATAGGAACACTACACAAATCGTGGCTTTTTCATTGGCAGCCGTTTTCCAACACTTAAAGAGTAAGATTGACAAACACAAATGTTTACTTCTGGAAAAATCTCGGTTTTGGGCCACTAAAACGTCTTAAAATGTTTGAAAAAAAGAGCGATAAGGTCAAGCAAGGGGAACATAAGCCGCGGGAGGATGGCGTGGAGCTGGAAAGCCAGTTCATTATGCGCGTACCCAAGGTAAGATGTTTACCCCTTGCCGGGCAATAGTTGACTCACCTGTAATCCCCAGGAACTGGCTGACAGCGTCCATGAGGCCATAAATGCCGGAACCGTGAAGGATCGGCTGACCATTCAACTGGACCAGGATCTACGGTATGGTGAGGTCCGCCTGGATGACCAGTTGCTGTACGCTAAGCTCGTGGATTTGCCCACTGTGGTGGAGAGCTACAAGACCATCGATAATAAGAGCTTCTACAAATCGGCGGACATCTGTCAGATACTCGTCTGCAAGGAGGAGCCCGATGACGAAACGGAAAAGGAATCGCCCAACAAGAATAAGAAGAAGGATCCCAACAAGGTGGACAAGAAGTATCTGTTTCCACACGGCATTACCCCGCCCTGCAAGAATGTGAGAAAACGTCGATTTCGGAAAACTCTGAAAAAGAAAAATGTTGAAGCCCCAGAAATCGAGAAGGAAGTGAAGCACTTGCTTCGCATTGACAATGAAGCTGTCAGGGTGGACTACGAGATCATCAACGAGGAGGATAAGCCCATGGATGACTTGGATCAATCAGACATCAAGCCCTACAACGATGCCGATGATGATATGCAGGATGAAACCACCATGCATGCCAGCGATAAGACCATCATGGAAAATAGCTCGCAGAGGGATATCAATGTGGAGTCCGACGACGATGAGACCAGCAACTTTCCCACCCATCGAGCGCCCAATATGGGCGTTGCCGCCCATGACATCTTCGGTGAAGAGGTGTCCACCACCGATGACGAAGATGAACCCGATCGGGGAAACACTACCGGACAGCGTAGGGAACTGGAGGATTCCTCACGCCTTTCAGCAGACGACTCGCGCATGTCAGACTTCTTTGGCGCCGCTAGTGGCAGCAATACTGGTGCTGGCGGTATGAAAATGGAGCAGAATGAGTTCAACAAGTCGATGTTTGGTCAGGAACCAAGCAGCCCAAAGTTGAGCGCTGCCGGTTCTAGCTCAAACCTGGCTGCTCCGAGTGGCTTCTACGACAGCTCGATGCTGACCAAGCGGGAGGAGTTCGAGAACATGGAGTTCATGGATGATCCACAGCCGCAGTACACACAGCAGCAGGTCCACGAGAAAATCAGTCAATTGACGCGACAGATTAGTGACCTGAAAGCGCAGCAGTTCCAAAAATCAACTGAAATTGCCTCCATACAGAATGCAACTTTGAAGCAGCGCATGCAGGAAACGCTAGACAATCTCTATACGCAGGTCATAGAACGAGAATTGGAATTGAAAGACTTTGAGAACATGCTGGAGTCTTAACTGATCTTAACTAGTAGAGTTTCTTATGTTCTCCTTAAAATAGCTTTAGATAATAAAAAATAATATTTAAAAACTTTGCTGATTATCTCTGATGACTGCCCTTTCCATGATCTGCATATGAAATGAGGCGTAACCCACAGACTTGCTGCTTGAACATACCTTGGCCTGCACTGGACGATATCGGATATGTAATTCCATATCTTCAAGGTCGCCCTTTCGTAGAAAACAAAGTTACTTGAGGTTTTTCTTATTCTAAATGTCTTTATTATTGGCATTCTGAATCAAGATCGTTTATATATACTCAAGATGGGCAACATAGAGGGCTATATTTTGTACTATGTAGTTTCAGAGACAAAACAAGTATCTATTAGTTTTGGGAGAGCTCGATGGCCTTTCACTTAGGATCTAAGAAGGTAGAGAGAGTGTAAATAGGAATGGGTGAGTGAGGCTGTAAGGCTAGATAAGCTAAATGCAAAATTTGTGACAGCAATTTCGTGCCCTCAATGGCTTTTGATACTGCTAGCGTTCTATTTTGTGTGTGGTTGGTGGGCAAGAGAGTAAGAAAACTGGTTTCCATAAGACGCTACACATATTACCAACTCAACTCGTCTGGCAGTCCACCGGGATATTCGCCAGTGAGGCAGGCGGTGCAGTGTCCCGTGGGCTTAGACTTGCCATCCCCGGCGTCCCGATGCTTTTGCTGGACCGCCTCAACCAGACCTTCCACACTGAGATAAGCCAGACTGTCGGCGCCCACATGTCTAGCCAATTGATCGGCGTTAAGCTTGTTCGCAATAAGCTCCTCGCGCGTGGGTATATTGATGCCCATGTAGCACGGATACTGCAGCGGCGGACTGGCTATGCGGATGTGCACCTCCCGAGCGCCAGCGTCCCGTAGAAGCTTGATTATGGGTCCAATGGTGTTGCCCCGCACGATGGAGTCATCGATAAGGACCAATCTCTTGCCAGCCACGTTCTCTGACAGAGCTCCAAACTTCTTGGCCACTCCAAGCTGCCGCAGCCTGGTCGACGGCTGGATAAAAGTGCGTCCTACGTAGCGATTCCTGCAGAGAACCTCGGCAAACTCAAGACCCGATTCCCGGGCATATCCATGCGCCGCCGCTGTCCCGGATTCGGGAACGGAGCTAACGATGTCCGCCTCTACGGGAGCCTCGCGCCACAGCTGCCGGCCGCACTGCAGCCTCACTGTGTAGACCATTTGACCCTCAAAGATACTGTCGCCTCGGGCGAAGTACACGTACTCAAAGATGCAAAAGGCCATTCGTTTGAAGTCGGGTCGCTCCACTATGTCCACCGTGCGGTACCCACTCCGGGTGAGCTCCACAATCTCGCCGGGTTCTACCTCTCGCACATACCTAGCTCCAATGGAGAGGAAGCCACAGCTCTCGCTAGACACCACCCATCCGTCGGCGGGTGTATCCACTCGATTTCCATGTCCAGCGTTGATTGGAACGATTTTTCCAATACAGAGCGGTCTATTGCCGTAGGTGTCTCTCACAGCGTAGATCTTATCCTTCAGCATTATGACCAGCGAGTAGGAGAGAGGGGCCAGCATCATAAAGTGCCTGATCCTGGCCGGCCAGTTGGGACCATCCAACTCCGAGACATCCTCAGGAGCGCAGCAGAGGGACTGCGCAATCAGCTCACTGTCGCTGTGGGTGGACAATCCCACGCCCCTGGCTAAGACCTCCCTCCTTAGAGATTCGTTGTTGACCAGCTCGCCATTGTGGGCCAGGGCTAGTGCTCCATGGGCGGTATGCACCACAAAGGGCTGGCAATTGACCACCTCTGAGGCACCTGCGGTGGAGTAGCGCGTGTGCCCGATGCCCAGGTTACCGCGTAGCTTTTTCATGGAGTCATCGTTGAACAGAGTGCTGATCATGCCCATGCCCTTGTGCACGTTGAAGTTCTTGGAGCACTTGCCCTCGCTGGTTGCTATGCCTGCGGATTCCTGCCCGCGATGCTGCAGTGCCACCAGTCCCAGGCAAATCACGTGCGCTATGTCGATCTGAGTGGGCCAATCCCCGCAAGCAATGGCACCGAACACGCCACACTCATGGGTCAAACCGGTTAGCTCCTTGCTGGCCGATATGGATTCCGGACCACTCACAGAGCTGGAGGTCGCGGGCTCTTCAGCTGGTTCCACCTGTTGCTGCTCGACCACGCGCACATGTTGCTGCTGCTGTGCCGTCGACATGTTGCTGCTGGGAAATGCGTGCAATATGTTAATTATATAGAAGTTTGCAGTTTCTGGGGCAGCTGGCGGCGATCTGAACTACCTGTTGGTTTACGCAACGGTTTTATACACGAAAAATCCTCGCACGCTTCGCACGCGCAGCTTAATTTTGTGCGGGGGCGGGGGTCGGAAAATCGGCGATCAAGCCATATATTGATCGGTAGCGCCTATCGATAGTTGGCGGTATTTGTTTGATCGATAGGTGAGCTTAAAAACGACAACTATTAATTCAAATTGGAATCCAATATAAAAATCATAAACAAACACATAAAAACTTGTGTAATTAATAAACTTTTTTATTTTATTTGTATTACATTTGCTTATAAAAATACCCTGGCAGAGGGTAGTATTATTTCAACCAGAAGTTTGCAACGACCCATAAAGTATATATATTCTTGATCAGCATCTATTTTTGCTCAGTTATGTATGTCATTTTTAAACTTTAGTGTGTCCAAAAAAGCTATCATATTCTTCAAATTATTTTCGAAATCTAAAAATGAGCGAGTTTGAGGTCTTCTTTGGAGTCTCTCATAGCCAAAAACAAAGTGATAGTCAGAAGCCGTATATCTTCCGATCCGCCATTAAAAGCTTAATAATTTACAATAAAAATATTTTAAATCACTTCAAATCAGAAAAAAAAATGTTTGCCATTTTTTCAGAATTCAATAAGGGGTTACATCATTAAAATTGTCAAAAATTTAATAAAAAAAATATTTTTTTATATTTCTAAAGTCTAAATGCAGATTTATTACCCTAATAAAAACTAGCCCAGAACTAGCTTTTCATATTACAAAATATGCAATTTTGGCTTAGTTATGCCTTTTCTAAATTAGCAAACTCCAAGGGTATGTCCTTGCTTGTTAATAGTTGATTTTAAGTGTGTTAGCCTTAGACTCGTAGAAATTACAAAAATTATTTCTTTTACAATAAAGTCATCAAAAAGATATTGTGTTTTTATTCACCTGCACACCCATTGCCCAGGATATCATGATTCATAATCTTGGCTAGGAATAGCAGTACCCAAAGGGGCTAGTCAAATCTCATATAAAATCCTAAACAAAATTTAAACGAGATAGCTTTGATTTGTTGGTGTCATGATGAGGGAATCGGAATTTAATGCAAACAGCCGCCAGCTTAAGTACTTGGGTCGATATTCGAATTCTATGTACATCGTGCTAATTAAGTGATAAGATAGCTTCTGGAATTATAATATAAGCTTCTCCATCAGAGCTTCTCGAAGAAGAATGGAGCCTCTTTCAGCTTGGCCTTCTCGGTCTCGTCCAGCAGTCCCTTAGCCTTTGCAATGTCGTCCTGAATGGCGGCTATCAGGGATTCCAGGGAGTCAAAACTGCGCTCCGGTCGCAGGTAGCCCACTATGCAGATCTTCAGGAACTGTCCGTACAGGTCGCAATTGAACTCGTGCAACATGTGCGTCTCCACGCTCTTTTCCTTGTTGTTGTAGAAGGGATTCCAGCCTATGCTGAGGACCATCTTGTAAACGGGCCCATTGTCCACATTCGCCCAGCCATAGTAAGCACCCGTGGGCAGCGATTCCGGCAGGGATTTCACCACCTCCAGCGGAAAGTTAGCTAACAACGCGGAAAAATCAAGTGGTTTGGTTATCAATTAGCAATGACCTTCGTGCCTCAGTGCTCTGCGCCACCAACCTGTTGGAATGCCCAGCTCTTTGGAGCCGCGTCCGAATCCACGGACAATCTCGCCGCCAGCGTAGAGAGGTAGTTGGCTCAGCATTTTCCGGGTATTCTGGCTGCCTGTCCCAGATGTACTGCTGCAGTGGCGCTTGACGAAATGATTCCCACAGGCTGCCAATGAGCTGCGGTTTTGTGCAATGCGATTCTGCGACCGCAAAGCGATACGACCTAATATATCCAGGCTAGCGTGAAATTGAGGGGTGCAGAAAGTAGCGCACGTCGTGATTGCCACCTATCCACTCACATAACTAATAGTTTGTCCATCGATCGGCGTAATATTCATAAACTCCAAATAGGAAACAGCTGATAGGCCTGCCAACTCGTGGTAGTTTTGCAGCGGCGTTGGCAACGTCAACAAGGGGGCTATTTTGCTGTATTGTTTTCAAAATAATTTAAATTATTTATTATGATCGAAATCTTAAATTTTTATTGAATTTAAATAAAAAGCTATTCTTTTTTTATTAAAAGGTTTTTACTTAAAAGTGTCTTAAATCTATATTATAAACTTGATTTATTCTGACTGGTGCGCTTTTCGAATAAAAATATCTATTGTGTATTTGTAAAAATTGTAATCCACAGCTTTTAGAGGCATGAAATTGATTAAAATTGTTTTAACTAATTATTTAACAAGTGGAATACCCTTGCTATAACTAACTGTAAAACTGCGCCACGATTTTTTCAACTGAAGCTCTGCCGGCACACGCACAATAGTTGACACACACACACAAATGTACATCGAAAAGTTTCCAAGCTGCCTGCCTGCTCGCACTCACAGTAATGTATGTGTAGCGACCCCTTCGCTACACCCATGCGTTCAACGAGTGCGCGATTTTTCGAACTTCACACACTCACACTCATTCACAAAATTTTGCTGCCACCTCAATGTATCGGTAAATTAGATAGTAAACTAAAGTTCGGTGGTTGAAAATTTAGTTAATGGAAATACTGTTCAGCAGCAGGACGTTTGTAATCCCTGTGTTCAGCACAAGCGTGCATTTTGCAAATTGTCTGGCTTTTCCCGGAGGTAGTGGTTCAATTTTAACATGGAGAATGTGTGCCGAACGTGTCTGGACAACCGTGTCACACTGGTGAACATCTTCTCGGAGATGCGTGATCCGACTCTCGATAAGCCGGAGAAGAATCTCTCTTTTATCCTAAGTGAGTGCACCAATCGCTCCGTTAGTCGGAACGATGGACAGCCGCAATTCATCTGCCTGTCGTGCGTCCAAGCCGCCCAGAGCGCCTTTAGGTTCAAGCAACAGTGCGATCGCAGTTACAAGCGCTTCTGCCAGCTCCAAAACAAGTCCAACCCTCTGGAATGGTTGCTTGAAGAGGATCAGGATCAGGATGAGAATAACGAGGAAGCGATTACCCTGGAAACGGAGCAGAAGGAAGCTTCCAGAAGCAACGCTTCTCGATCTATTTCCTGCACACCGAAATCCTCAAGGTATGGTCGACCCATCATCAGAAAACGGGAGCTGACTCAGTCACCCTATGCAACTGAAAGGTTAGTAAAAAGAATGCATAAATTATAAATTTTACATTTTATAAATCTGCATGCCGAGATCATCTCGGGAAGAGTTCAAACAAGAAAGTATGAAAAAAGAGAGAGAAAAAATCGTATCTGGATTTTTATCCAATTATTTTTATTATTAAGGAAACAAATCCAGTCGCCTTATACCGAGGGGAAGCTCTACGAGTGTTCCTATTGCGATCGGTCATACAAGACAAAATATAATTTGAAGCGACACTCGGTAACCCATGTAACCAAGCCAATGCACAAGTGTCCCTTCTGCTCGAAACCTTTCTGGCGGAATGACAGCTTCATAAACCACCTTCGCGTTCACGACAAAGATGGCCCGCATGCCTGCAAGCAGTGCTCGTCCGTCTTTACCGAAGCCATTCAGTTGGAAAAGCATCGGCTGAAGCATAAAGAGGAGCGAGTCGATAGAATGAGTGAGGAATACAGCTTTAGTCCGAAGTCCAGTCCGAAGAATTCCTCATTTCTTGAACAGTATGTGTCGAATCCCGCTAATTATAATATAATTTTTAAGTATTTTTTTCCAACCAGTCGCGGTGGGTACACTGACGAACTTTCATCGAAGTCCCTTATACGAGATGAAATCCAAAATCATCATATCGGCGATACGAATTGTGCGAATAAATCCACGACGTTGTTGCGGTGAGATTCATATTTTCTCAATAAACCTATAATAAATATTTCATATTTTAAAATTTAAAAACAATTTTAGTATTTTATATTAAGGTCTATTAAAAAACTTTTTAACTTTTTAGGAACTGGAAACCCCAAGGCCAGGGTCTAGACCTTAGCCTGAGAACCAGCAAAATTAACGATTCCTGCTCCGAAAGTAGTGATGATCAACCGAATTACAACTGCCACTACTGCTCGCAGGCTTTTTCGCGGAAGTATAGGTTAGCCCGGCACCTTCGCACACACGAAGAAGAGGGCCCGCTGTCCTGCAGTCAATGTACGGCCGTATTCATCGATGCCATTCAGCTGGAAAGGCACCAGCGGGAGCATAAGAAGGGTGCAGTCGGCACAATATTCCCTGTTGCAGATAACCTCGACTCGGAGGACAACGATGACGACTCGGAGGACAAGGATATCGATGCCAGTCCCAAGAATCCTTTGTTGCAAGATCCGTATGTGTGTAATCCCTCTTATATAATATGAGTTTAAAGCTCTTTATTCGCATCCAGTGTTCTTAGGCACTTCTGCGACCTTTGTCCCCAAGCCTTTGCCCGAGAAGACAAACTGAGATTCCATAAAATCCTAAAACATCATTCCGGCGATAAGAACCCTGCTGAGAAATCAACTAAGTTGTTGCGGTAAGTAATACACCTTCAAGACAAGATGCACTTCTTCTATTTTCTTCTATTCATATCTTGGAATTTCATTTAAATTAATAATTAAATTAAGCAAATATTTTTAGCGAATGGGAGACCCAAAGTAGCACAATCGAGGAAAGCAGTGACGATCATCCGACTTCGAGGCAAACTGAAAGTGGATTCGATCAGGACACATCATCGGGTCACGGAGAGTAAGTGCTCGTTATGTGTCCTCAAACTTATTTAACCATTCTCAATTTTTTAGGAAACAAATCAAGTTGCAGCGCTTTGAGTGTCCCCATTGCAGCCGCGCATACAAGGACAAAAGAGGCATCCAGAGACACCTAGTCATCCACAATACCACGCCAAAGCACACATGTCCCCATTGCCCGAAGGCTTTTTGGCGGCGTGATCACTTACAGCGGCACCTTCGCATCCACGGATCGGGGTGTGAGTATTCCTGCAATCAGTGTTCGGCTGTATATTCCCACAGTGACAGCCTTAGGCGGCATTACCGTAATGCCCACGAAAAGCGGAACGTTATAAAATGTAGCTACTGCTCAAAGAAATATCAGTCTATGGAGTCACTCAAAAGGCACGAACGTCAACATAGCGGTGAGTCGTATCGTTGCAGACTGTGCCCCAAGGCGTTCGTAGAGCGGTCCTTGTTGCAGCGGCACGAAAAACTCGTGCACAAAACCGAGATTGGTGCAAGAAAAGTTTCCGATCAAACAGGTCATAAAATGTATTGAGCCACCAACAAATCGAGATACCTATAGTTACAACCAAGTGATTGGAAGATTTAATATAAGATCGGAGCAGTGTTATTTTTGGTTCCTTAATATTAAGCTTTTTAGTTTTCATCTATTCGACTTATTAATCCTAAGATTGTGTTTTCTTTAATAGTTATTAGAAGAGCCAGAAATGCGATAACTTTGTTACTTACTTTTAGTTTCTACTCCTTTAACAATATACAAACTTATACTAGTATTCCTTAAGTTTAATTTCGAAAGATGTTCCTTAAACTGAAGTGTCATTCAGGACTTCTCGTGTTTAATTGAAGCTTTTTTAATTTACTTTTTAGCAGAGTTCGGTCAAATTCGACAGAGAATGAATAATATATACAGAAGAATACCGTGTAATCAATATTTCACTCACTTTCGAATTAGCAAATTAAAACACTTATGTATATGCGAATAAGTATTTAGGCCTGATAGGCCTGCCAACTCGTGGTAGTTTTGCAGCGGCGTTGGCAACAACGTCTACAAGGGGGCTATTTTGCTGTATTGTTTTCAAAATAATTTAAATTATTTATTATGATCGAAATGTTAAATTTTTATTGAATTCAAATAAAAAGCTTTTCTTTTTTTATTAAAAGGTATTTACTTAAAAGTGTCTTTAATCTATATTATAAACTTGATTTATTCTGACTGTTGCGCTTTTCGAATAAAAATATCTATTGTGTATTTGTTAAAATTGTAATCCACAGCTTTTAGAGGCATAAAATTGATTAAAATTGTTTTAACTAATTATTTAACAAGTGGAACCCTTGCTATAACTAACTGTAAAACTGCGCCACGATTTTTTTAACTGAAGCTCTGTCGGCACACGCACAATAGTTGACACACACACACAAAGGTACATCGAAAAGTTTCCAAGCTGCCTACCTGCTGGCACTCACAGTAATGTATGTGTAGAGACCCCTCCGCTACACCCATGCGATCAACGAGTGCGCGATTTTTCGAACTTCACACACTCACACTCATTCACAAAATTTTGCTGCCACCGCAACGTATCGGTAAATTAAATAGTAAACTAAAGTTCGGTGGTTGAAAATTTAGTTAATGGAAATACTGATCAGCAGCAGGACGTTTGTAATCCCTGTGTTCAGCACAAGCGTGCATTTTGCAAATTGTCTCGCTTTTCCCGGAGGTTGTGGTTCAATTTTAACATGGAGAATGTGTGCCGAACGTGTCTGGACAACCGTGTCACACTGGTGAACATCTTCTCGGAGGTGCGTGATCCGACTCTCGATAAGCCGGAGAAGAATCTCTCTTTTATCCTAAGTGAGTGCACCAATCGCTCCGTTAGTCGGAACGATGGACAGCCGCAATTCATCTGCCTGTCGTGCGTCCAAGCCGCCCAGAGCGCCTTTAGGTTCAAGCAACAGTGCGATCGCAGTTACAAGCGCTTCTGCCAGCTCCAAAACAAGTCCAACCCTCTGGAATGGTTGCTTGAAGAGGATCAGGATCAGGAAGATAACCTCGACTCGGAGGACAACGATGACGACTCGGAGGACAATGATATCGATGCCAGTCCCAAGAATCCTTTGTTGCAAGATCCGTATGTGTGTAATCCCTCTTATATAATATGAGTTTAAAGCTCTTTATTCGCATCCAGTGTTCTTAGGCACTTCTGCGACCTTTGTCCCCAAGCCTTTGTCCGAGAAGACAATCTGAGATTCCATAAAATCTTAAAACATCATTTCGGCGATAAGAACCCTGCTGAAAACTCCACTAAGCTGTTGCGGTGAGTAATACACCTTTCTTCTATTCATATCTTGGAATTTCATTTAAATTAATAAATAAATTAAGCAAATATTTTTAGCGAATGGGAGACCCAAAGTAGCACAATCGAGGAAAGCTGTGACGATCATCTGACTTCGAGGCAAAGTGAAAGTGGGTTCGATCAGGACACATCATCGGGTCACGGAGAGTAAGTGCTCGTTATGTGTAGTCCTCAAACTAATTTAACCATTCTCAATTTTTTAGGAAACAAATCAAGTTGCAGCGCTTTGAGTGTCCCCATTGCAGCCGCACATACAAGGACAAAAGAGGCCTCCAGAGACACCTAGTCATCCACAATACCACGCCAAAGCACACATGTCCCCATTGCCCGAAGGCTTTTTTGGCGGCGTGATCACTTACAGCGGCACCTTCGCATCCACGGCTCGGGGTGTGAGTATTCCTGCAATCAGTGTTCGGCTGTATATTCCCACAGTGACAGCCTTAGGCGGCATTACCGTAATGCCCACGAAAAGCGGAACGTTATAAAATGTAGCTACTGCTCAAAGAAATATCAGTCCATGGAGTCACTCAAAAGGCACGAACGGGAACATAGCGGTGACTTGTATCGTTGCAGACTGTGCCCCAAGGCGTTCGTAGAGCGGTACTCGTTGCAGCGGCACGAAAAACTCGTGCACAAAACCGAGATTGGTGCAAGAAAAGTTTCCGACCAAACAGGTCATAAAATGTATTGAGCCACCAACAAATCGAGAAACCTTAAGTTACAGCCAAGTGATTGGAAGATTTAAATATAAGATCAGAGCAGTGTTCTTTTTGGTTCCTTAATATTAACCTTTTTAGTTTTCATCTATTCGACTTATTGATCTTAAGATTGTTTTGTTTTCTTTAATAGTTATTAGAAGAGCCAGAAATGCGATAACTTTGTTACCTACTTTTAGTTTCTACTCCTTTAACAATATACAAACTTATACTAGTATTCCTTAAGTTTAATTTCGAAAGATGTTCCTTAAACTGAAGTGTCATTCAGGATTCTCGTGTTTAATTGAAGCTTTTTAATTTACTTTTTAGCAGAGTTCGGTCAAATTCGACAGAGAATGAATAATATATACAGAAAAATACCGTGTAATCAATATTTCACTTACTTTCGAGTTAGCAAATTAAAACACTTATGTATATGCGAATAATTATTTACTTTAATGATGTCTTTGTAATTTTGATTAAACGATTACATTTGAAATGTATACACGAAGAATACAACTTAACTTAAGTTAACGAAACTGAAACTACATGAAGTTCTTAACCAACCAAAGTACAAAGATCTTGGTTTTTAAATCACATGAAATCAAAATACAGTTCGAAGTTGAACTACTTTGAGCACCGTACATAAAAATTAAAATTGTTATCCAAACGAAATCGAAATTTTTAAGTTTACATCGAGAACAGTTTCTTAAGTTCTTCGAGGTTGAGACCACCGCCACCGCGCGATGACACTCCACCTTCTTCCTGAGGCAATACTACCTTGGCTATCTCTAGCTTGTAGTCCTGGAGCGCTTTAATGCGCTGCTCCATTGTGTCCAGGCACATGTAGCGATAGATATGGGTGGGCTTCTTTTGACCATATCGGTAAATGCGATCCTGAGCCTGCCGCTCGAGCTGTGGATTCCAGTGCAGGTCGACCAATAGCAAGTGGTTGGCCACGTTGAGATTCAATCCCACGCCGCCAGCGGTGAGGGAAAGCAGCAGAACCCGCTTCTCATTGGTGACTACGTTAAAATCGCGAAGAACCTCCTCGCGTTCTTTGGCATTCAGGTGGCCTGTGAAGTCGAGCGTCTCCCAGGAGTTGTCCTGCAAACGATTCCGGATGATGCCCAGATGGGTGACCCATTGTGAGACGACGATGACCTTATCGCTGGTGGTGGTGAGTATTTCCTCCAGTTTGTCGATAATCAGCTTTAGTTTGGCGGAGGGCCGCGCGAACTCGAAGATGGGATTCTGGGGATTAAGCAGCCTGAGAGCTCTGGCACCATCCATCGGATCAGAAGAAGAGTGGGTCGAGGGTTGTGCATCATCCATTTCCCACGAATTCATCTCTTCATTTAGATTTTCACATGGCTCATCCTTTAAGTCTTCCAGCTTGAATTTAGGTACTTTTGGTTTCCGTTCCTCGTCATCGTCATCGTCTTCGCTGCCAGGTTGTCCAGATCGATACTTATCCAATTCGGCAAGGACGTCCATCTTCAAGGGTCCATCCGCATCCTCGACATCCATTTTCATGTTCTGCACTTCCTCCGCGGTCAAGGAACCACAAATCATCTGTTCAGAGACAAGATTAAGGATTAAGGAGTATTCTCGATTATTTCTATTTCGAACTCACCCCAAGCATCATACCCGGGTGGCAGCAAAACTGTCGCAAGCGCAAGAGAAGGACCAGGATGACGATACCCTTTATTTTCTCCCTTGGATTATAGCCAAGTGATCGCAGGAATCGGTGGTAGATCTCAGTGTACTTGGCGTCGAATGTGTCCTTAATAAACTGTGGCGTCTTCTGCAAGGAGTAGTAGTTCAAATCGCTATTGCCCTTCTCCCGTTGCAGCAGAAACTGGGCAAAGATCTTTTGGGATAGAGCCGACAGGATTTGATAAACAGCCATTTCCGGCTCCGAGAGCTCCACGCAGATCACTTCGACATTCAGAGGAGGCAGTGCGGGCATGTCGCCACTGGCCTGCAGCTGCTTCTTTGTTCTGCGCAACATGAGGGGCTTGATCATGAAGTTTAACCGTTGGTGGCCCGCCTGGTCTTCATTTAAGTACCTCCGCCACTGCTGGATGTCTTGGAAATTGGGCACACCCAGAAAGCGCATCAGAGCGAAGACATCGACAGCCCGATTCTGGACAGGTGTGCCAGTCAAAGCCCAATGGTAACGAGCTCTCAGCTGGCAGACAGTAATGCAGCCAGAAGTCTTAACGTTTCTGATGACGTGCGCCTCGTCCAGAATTACTCGGTTCCAGTGCACGGCAAAGAGCACAGAACTAGTCCCGTATCTCTTGTGCTCACTTACCACGGTACTGTACGAGGTAATCACCATGTCGTAGCTTCTGAATAGCTCGATCCCAATCTCGTGGCGATTGGGTCCGTGGAATGTCAGCACCCTGAGGGCATTCGGTGCCACCTTGGTAGCTACTTCCTGAGCCCACTGGCACATCACGCTCATAGGGCAAACCACCAATGTGGCAGCCTTGGGGTAACGATTGTGCTCCACGTGGTCCTCTTCATCCGACTCGGAGAAGTCCTCTTCGGGAATCTGGCACACACGTTTCGGCGGCGGCTCGTATTTTTATTCCTCCTCTGCAGAGTCCTCGTCATCGAATATGCGGAATTTGCGTATTTTCTTAACCTTAAGTCGTTGGAATTCCTCGGTCCACTTGGCTTCCAAGGCACGCTTCCTCTCCGTTCGTTTCTTCTGTTTTGTTTCCTCTGAAGCCAGAATCAGAGCGATCATACTCAGCGTCTTGCCCAGACCCATATCGTCGGCCAGAATGCCACCGCTTATTGTCTGTCGCTCACGGACCTGCATCCAGCGCAGACTCTCACATTGATGCTTCAGCAGACGAACCGTCAAAAGGGCAGGTTGGTCTGTCAGGTCGTCGGCCGTAGGTCTTGGCCCGGTGGTCTCATACAGGGTCTGCAATATATTATATAAGTTTACAGCAACTCAAAGAACATATCTTACCTTCAAGCTGTTGATGATATTGGTCTTGTGCTGGTAGAACTCGGCCGAAGTGTGTTTTCCCTTGTGGCGATGGCGGTTCAGACCGGAATATAGGTTGGACCAGCGCGGCTGCTCGATTTCCTCGGTCTCCACGGTCTCCTCGTTGACCCTGACTGCTGGTTCATCATTCTTAACGCGCAACGTGTCCAGGAAGTTCCCTAATGTCTCCAGAGTCGCGTTCAACTTTTCCAGCTGCATTTTTACACCCTGCAGCTCCTCGTTACTGGAGGGATTTTCTTCGAACTGTCGCAGACGCTGCTCCAAGGCCAGCACCTTCTGGACCATCTCGTCGATTTGCGCCTTCTTTGCTGAATATTCTTCCTCGCTTACGAAGATTGCATCTTTATCGTCAGCATATTCTAAGAAGGAATGAAATAGTAACGCGGAAGTTGCTACAGTTTGATGAGTACCTACCGCTGGATAAGTCCGGTTTGAGGTCAACGGGTTCAGACGGCTGCTGGTTACTGATATCATCAGAACCGTTCGACAAGTGGCAGATTGCCTGACTTGGAACACTGCGGGATTGATCAGAGTTCTCATCATCTGAGGATATGTCTAACGGATATACAGGTGAGTTTCCATAGTACCCCGAAGTTACGTTTTGACTTCTTGTCGATGCACTGCTGCAGGGCGGCGACTCTGCCCTGCTCTGGTGCAGGCTTTCCAACTCTGAGAGATCACTCATTTCAATAAGAAGGGCTCATGAAGTGCATATTTATATACTTACCCTCTGGAGGCATTTAGACAGCTTAAGAAAAGACCAAGCAATTGCGACGTCTGCAAGAAAAAGAATTTAAAGAAGTCCGCGGGCAGTGTTGTTAAACGCGAAACCTAGTGGTTATCGGTAAATCGAGTTTCGATAGTTGCACCGCGATCATGTTGGATCATGTCACAAAACATCTGGGGTGTTCTCTATACGGCTAAATGATCTATCGATTGATAAAACAGCTGTTGTCATACAAAATCCACTTTCCGATAAATTCAGTTAAATTCGGTTAAATGACTAAAAAGCCAGTGTTTTCGGTCGCTAAATTATAGGTATGAAAGCTAATAATAATTAAGAATCAATAAAAAGCATGAAAAGGGTATGTATATCCATAGAACACTTCACTTTTCCAGTGATATAATTGAGAGTCTGAATGGATTTTATTTCGAAGTTTAAACATCCGTTACTTTTTAATAAGGTGGAAATTTGAGTATTCGAATATCTCCAATATTGCTTATACGGCTATGATACAGGGCACAAGTTTTCATTAATTAGCTACTTCATTAGAACCTTGAAAGAGACAACTATATGTCTTTTTTGGTTCGGATTTTTTTCGTAATGCGACTACGGTCAGACTGACTTAAAAGGTAAACAATAACAATGGCCGGAATTCGCAGTGCACAATTTATTAATTTCTGGAATCCTCATGCCAATACTCCTGCAGAAATTAATATGAAAACCATTAAACTGATTTTTGCGGCTTTTCTTGTACATAGATTTAGTTAATTCATAATAATTGCAAGATTTCACGGCAAAAAAACCATGCCACCGAAAACTTATTTATTTTGTTTATTTATTTTGCTTTTGTGCAGAATAGTTGCTGAAAATTATGCTAAGCCTTCAGCAAAAACCAATATATTTTGTAAGACCGTTTTGTCTAATGAGCAATTAATATAGTTTTTAGATACAATTTTCTGTATTAGAGTCGGTATATTCTATCGAACTCATTTTTTGTCTGGTATTTTTTTTCGATAAGCCGATAAGTTTTTCAATTAATGAGAAATTAATGTATTAATATCTCATTGAAAGTGCTGTATAGTCGTCTTGCTCGCACTTAGGCAAAACCCTATGGTTGCTGTCAAGCCTCTAATTAATGAGCCAATTAATGAAGTTTTTAATACAGTGTCATAATGCTATTAATAAAATTATACAAATTTGGCTTGGAAAATAGCTGTAATTCCCTCTAGCCGATATTTCCAAATTTTTTCAGTATTTGCCTATCGAAAAACGATAGTTCTTGTGCGAAAATATCAAACTAAATACTGCCTACTATTTTCCTATCGTTTGAAAGTTTTGCCAGCTGATGTTGGCGCATTCTTTGAATCCGCCTTTAAAATACTTGGAACTGTTATGCCACCGACACAACATTCCCACGTCATAATAAGATATTTCTTCTCTTAATTATTTGAATTTAATAGTTTTTTCTTTTAATTTAGGGGAAGGCTAGTATTTTTAGGGGGAAATAGCGACTCTTTGAGATTTTTTAGGGGGAAAACATAATATTCATCTGGCAACACTGACTGAATTAAATGGCGCCGAGTTTGCAAGCATCGTGTGGCTTTGCTTAAAATAAATTGTCTTAAATGTCCAGCGAGGATACCTTTTACAGCGAGGAGGAGGAGGATGCTGTGGTCAGCAACACAAGTTCAGGTGAGTGATTGCTAGTGATTGGTGTGGATCAAAAGTGGGGGTCTAATCCGTGGTACCTTCTTTGTGTAGGGCGCTCAAGTCGCTCCTCCGGTCTTCAGAACCGTTATAGCAACGCCACCGGGAACTCGGGCGTTGTTATAGATGAAACGGGTTCGGAGGTGGACGAGTCTTCGGGGGAGGAGCAGTCGCAGGACTCCGAGGGGGAACAGTCGCAGGTCTCCGAGGAGGAGCATTCGGACGAGTCCGACGAGGACGTGCGTCAGCCTGTAAAGACCAAGCAAGGCAACCGTCTGCGTCCGCCGCGCATCGTCTCCGACAGCGAGGAAGAGGATGAGTTGGACCAACGTGCACTGTCCCCCTGCACGCGTATGAGCATCACGGGTGTGCGTCCCCAAGATCTAAGCGACGGCGACAGCGAAATAGAGTACAGCAATGAGGGACAGGAGGAGGCCGTCGACGAAGCAGAACGTGAGGAGACAGCCGCGGCCCGTTTCCGGCAGGCTGTCGACATACCACGCTATACCTCTCAGTTTGCGGGAAACATCCAGGAGGATCTGCACTCAACCCTCTTTCAGGGCGCCGCCGATCCAGTGCCCCTGGACGATTCCAGTGGCAGTGGTAGTGATGTGCTTATTCTTAGCAACAAGGAGACGCCCATAGAAATATCCAGCACAGATGAAGATGTCAGCTCTAACAAGGAGAATGTATCGGCACCCCCATTTATGGGTTCGTCCAGGTCCTACTCGCCACGTAGCAGCGCTGGCGCTCCTGTGGTCAAGACGGGCAAGAACCTCAGCCAGCCCACGATTCAGGCTTCTCTCAAGCAACGCGTCTCGCCAGCCGCCTCCCGTAAATCCCGTGTAATGAGTGATGACAAAAAGGTTATCAGTGCGGAAAAGTACCAAGAAGAGCTGCGTAAGCTGACAGAGATGCGTAGCCAGATGAACGACGCGGAGAAGCTGTATGAAAAGGTGGCCAGCAAGCTGCCCGACAAGGGGAGTCAGATCAAGAAACGTATCGATGGCCTACGGAAAGAGATTGATGTCAAGACGCAGCTCATAAATGGCATGAAAGTAGAGCCGAGCACGGTGCCAGCTATCAAGGTAACCAAGCCTGTGTTGGCTGCACCCAAGACTCCACAAAGTGACGCCGCAGAGTGGGACGAGCTGTCGGCGGCAGTCCATCAGATTAAACCCGTATATACGGGCACCCAGGGAATGGCCACGTTTAACAACCAGAAGGCCCTAACTCTGGAGTCGCTAAAGGTAAGGGATAAGGAGATTTTTGTCATGTATTCCCATGATATGATGAGTCAGAACGGATATCTGATTAGCCTGCTCATGTTTGGGGGTCTGGGCACGAGTTACTGTGCGGCGGCTGTCCAAGAGCAGGCTAAGATTAAAGTTTCAACCCTGAATTCGTTATGTTACCTGCAAATGCATCTCCTCCTTCATGGTGCAGCGTTTTAACCAATTCTTTATTTTTAGGATCTCCATGGTTCGCTCAAAGATTGCCCAGGCCCGGATGTGCTAGCGGAGGATCCGAGCGGTCTTAAAGTAGATCTGATGGGCCATCAGAAGCACGCCTTGGCCTGGATGTCGTGGCGCGAAAAGCAGCTACCACGCGGAGGCATTTTGGCTGATGACATGGGCTTGGGCAAGACGCTGACCATGATCTCATCCGTCCTGGCATGCAAAAATCGCCAGGAAAGCGGCAATGGCGATGAACATGAGAGCAGCGATGAAGATGAGAAAGACCACAAGCGAAAGAGCGTCGGTGGCTGGAACTCAAAGGGTCGCAAGGACAGTAAGTTTAAAACTGATCACATTTTTTCGTGAAACCGTTTTGATTTGAATTTCTTAAACATTTTTCAGCCCACAAAGGTGGCACACTGGTGGTGTGCCCGGCCAGCTTGCTGCGTCAGTGGGAGAGCGAGGTGAGTTCCAAGGTAATGCGCAATAAGCTTACCGTTTGCGTGCACCACGGAAATAATCGGGAGACCAAGGGGAAGCACCTGCGCACCTACGACATCGTGGTGACCACCTACCAAATTGTGGCACGAGAACATAAGGAAATGAGTGCTGTGTTCCGGGTCAACTGGCGCCGGATTATACTGGACGAGGCACATGTGGTGCGTAACTACAAGTCGCAGTCTTCGATGGCTGTTAGTGATCTGCGTGGAAAGTACCGCTGGGCTCTGACCGGCACTCCCATTCAAAACAAGGAGCTCGATGTGTATGCGCTGTTAAAGTTTCTGCGCTGCTCGCCCTTCGACGATCTGAACACCTGGAAGAAGTGGATCGATAACAAGAGTGCTGGGGGACAGAACAGGCTCAATCTGCTGATGAAGTCGCTCATGCTGAGGCGTACCAAGGCGCAGCTGCAGTCGGAGGGCAAGCTGAATAGTCTTCCCAACAAGGAGATGCGCCTGATGGAGATTACGCTGGACAAGGACGAGATGAATGTGTACCAGATGGTGATGACGTACTCGAGAACGCTGTTCGCCCAGTTTCTCTTTCAGCGCGCCGAAAAGGACACCGATTCCAACTTCATATCCGATGCCAATAGACCCACATATAACCAGATCAAAGATCCCAATGGGGCCTACTATAAAATGCACGAGAAGTTTTCCAGAATGGCCGGCGGCAAAAGGGAGGTTAAGTCCCATGAAATTCTGGTGCTTTTACTACGCTTACGTCAGATATGCTGCCATCCCGGGCTGATCGATGCGGTAAGTAATAATTGGGATGTCCTAGCCTCATATAACAATATACATTTCCCATTCAGATGCTGGAAGGAGAGGAGGCAATCAAAAATGCCAATGAAAGCAGCGACAGTGACTCGCCGGAACTCGATTTGTTGGCGCAGCTCAATAAATTGGCCATTAAGGACACCTCCACATCGTCGCAAAACTCCAGTCGCCGCAGTCGGAACAGCCGTGGCGGCAACGACGGCGAAGATGACCCCCCGCTGCGAGGAGAAGAAGCACGCTTCGCCAAGGCCTCCAAGAATGTGATGAAGCGCAGCAATCCGGTGTTTAATCTCAGTCGTCCCTCTTCCAAAATGATTAAAGTGATGGACATTCTCAAGAACACCATACTGAAAAGCAAGGACGACAAGGCAATCATAGTATCGCAGTGGACATCGGTACTGGATATACTGCGCAATCACTTGGAGAAGGACCAAATGCTGACGCTGTCGCTGAACGGAGCCGTTCCGGTGAAGAATCGCCAGGACATCGTTAACCAGTTCAACGATCCCAATAATAAAAGGCGTGTCCTTTTGCTTTCCCTCACCGCTGGCGGTGTGGGGTTGAATCTCATTGGTGCCAATCATCTGTTGCTGCTTGATCTGCACTGGAATCCGCAGCTGGAGGCCCAGGCACAGGATCGCATTTATCGCGTTGGGCAAAAGAAGAATGTAATTATCTATAAGTTCATGTGCTCGGACACTGTTGAGCAAAGGATCAAAGCGCTGCAGGATAAGAAGTTGGAGCTGGCAAACGGCGTGCTAACAGGCTGCACAGTGAGTTCCAAACTCACAATTGATGACCTCAAGGGTCTCTTTGGAATGTAAGCCTATATAGTTATGTAAAATATAAAAATCAATGTTAATCGTCATTAGCTCTGCCTTATGAAAGAAGGAACACCACCTAAGGTTTATTTACAGCGAATTATTTATTTAAGATAAATGTATAATTGTTTTATCTTATTATTCCTTTGTTTCGAAGCATTTGTATTGAAATTAACTAGGATGCCGTTTTAAGTTGTTTAGTGTTTTACAATGAGTTCCATTTAAATTGAAATGTGTTTTCTACTAAGTTGTAATATCCTTAATCTAATATTTTGCGTTGTTTTCTTAAGCGGACACAAATAAATTCCACTACAATTTGAATAGCATAACATATTTGGTTTTAGTTAAACTGTACAAGTGAAAACATTAAGTAATGTATAAAAAAGAAGAATGTGTTCTTTAAGCTTAGAACAGTACGCTACTCTATTTTCAGATCAGCCAGATCATCAGATCTCGAGAAACAACAAATAAGCCGCAGCATGCCTTCCTCACATTGCAGCGCACAGCCCAAGAAAGCGTAATGTGTTCAAATTAGGAAAATAAAGGTAAACCCTTCACGCTTCATGCTGCTGATAATCTCGTATCTATTAAACCTTTGCTAAGTTACTTGATAACTTACAGTACAAGATACACAACTATTTAAAGTGATCGTGCAAAGTTCTATTACTTGTTTAATAATCGAGTGCCTCACTATTTTCGTTTTTGTGCAGATGGATATAAGATTCTTGATTATTCTTGCAGAGAAACTTCAATTAACTATGCTATATACAATATGTGTGTAAAGGAAATAGTAAACAGACACATACAGCATGATTTGTTATAAGTTCGCTCGCCAAAGAGCACTTTACAATCTTTAAGAATTATGTTATAAGTTTTAAGTTTTTGAGATCAATTTGAAAATGTTTTCGGGGATTACATGTTCATACTCTAGGTGTTTATTAGTTTCACACTTCGTTGGAATTATGCCAAAGCCTGGATAGATATTAAATAACATTTCTGCGGATTTCGGGGGTTTTCTTCTTTTATTTTTTTTTTGTCACGTTCTGTAGGTTGGGATCATCCATTCTCATCTCATATGGTTGCCAGCGAATTCGCTAATGATTTTCTAGTTGTCGCTGCGAAATAAAGAAAAAAATGCATTTAATTAATATTTTAACAATCAACTGGCGCTCTTTAATTAGTAAGAAATTCGAAAATACCAATATGCTTAAGCGCGAGAGCGGCATAAAACAATTTTTAATGCCAACGATCCCAGCGCGCCCATATGGGTGCACTGTCTCGGCCATAAAATCCATTAAAATCATTGTAATGTCTGTCAGTCAGTCAAAGACGGCAGGCAAGAGACAACAGCAGGCCAAGATATCCTGGGCCAGCTTACCTGCCCTGTCCGTATCCATGTCCGTGTCCGTGTCCTCGGACTCTTAAGCAATGAGCTCTGCTCCGGCGCTCGTAAAAGCAAATTTTATAGCCACCGTTGCCCACGACCCGGCCAAGTGGCTGATGTTTGGCCTGAGATGGGATCGGTGGGTCCCCCGACACAATATGGGAAGCAGCTGGGTCCCGCCCGACCCGAGGAGAGCTTGATTTTTATAATGCGAAATGTGATTTTTACGACGCGTTTTAAGATAATGCGGCAGGCGCTGAGTCTCGATTCTCGATTCGTTTTCCCTGATTTCTAATTGTCGCAGCCGAACACTCATTTGAGCTCGGTTGAACACTGAAAACCACTTCACCCAGCCTAGACCCCAAGCCACAGAAGATCTTTTTTAGCGCCTCCACTTGAGTTCCTAATAAATGTCCAAGAGAATCGAAAAATAATGGGATTTTCATTCGAGCCTCTTATGTGGGTGGAATTTAAGGAGGAGTCTTCAAGACTTGTGTATATTTCAACAAAAATAAAAACAATATGCTGTAAAATAAGTCATTTATAATAAGGACATTTTTAAAAATTATGTAAGAGCGCAGTCCTTAAGAAATGTTTTTAAAATATGACTCATATTGATATATTTTATTTCATTATCAAAAGACCAAAAATGATATCTTATGCTGAAATGACTATAAATTATCCTTATCCCAAAGAGTATTCGACTATTCATCCTTGAACTTCTGGGGTTTAGCGACTTTATGTATTTTTTATTTGCTTTGCAGTTTGAGTCGACTTTTTACGATTGCCACGAAAAAGTTTCCACAGAAAAAGGAGTAGCTGAAAATGATTCTTGAGTACGCTTCGCTTCGGTTCGGTTTGGTTTGGTTTCTGCTTTTGTATACATCATACATTATTGTTTATTTTTTAATAATGCGTGTCCACTAAAAAACCGAAAACGAACCGAAGAGGAAGCGTAACGCGGCACCATAAACAGCGAAGCGAAGGGCGCTCTCGGGCACGCAAGACGTCGAAGAATAATAAACACGAACGCCGAAAAACAAATGAATGTGTGAGTGGTGGCGGTCTGAAACCGAAGCAGGGATTGGGATCGGGATCGGGATTGGGAGTGGAAGTTGGAGGAGAGCAAAATGCCGGGGCGAAATTCGAGCAGCGTAAGCTGAAACCGAACCGAGCTCGCTGCAAAACTATAACATTTTTGTTTTTATTCCTTTATTTTGTTGTGTTTTATTTTTATGGCAAGCATTGCATTTATTATGGCAGCCCCCGAGCTATCAAGAGCAGGCTCACACTCGGACCACTGTGGTGATGCACTAAAAATGAAGGGATTTGCCTTTTTTAATGGCAACTCAGCGGAAATTAGAAATCGGCGGAAATTGTACGGCCAAAACAATAATATTCACAATATATTGTATAATGTTTGATGGGATGAGGAGAATGTTTATGCATAATCTTTATCTTCGGAGAGGGAGGACCATTAATGTGGCTACAAAGTTGCTGCATTAACCGGAAGTTGGGAGTCTGAAGGGGTTTATGGTATATTTTTTGAAGATTAAGAAATTTGTACTGATTGCAGATTGATATGATATTAATGTTAATTCATATAAACCAAAAGATATCTAGTAATATCTAGTAATAATAATATTATAAAGGTTACATCTCTTAAGATATGAAACACCTTTGCTAGTTTAAATTTTTATATATTTTCTAAACACATATTATTCTCTAATTATAGACAGGAGGCCCTACCTCGTTACTAGCGGTGCTTAAACATTTCTCACATGTCACTTTGATGTGTGTTTTAAGTATTTTTATGTATTTTTATTATGTTACCCATCCGTTCAGCCGCCTGACACTTTTGATGTGCCAAAACATCAGTCAATTCACAGCGTGTGTGCCATGGACACCTTGAGTATGAACAAGGAAATTAGATGAGGAATATAATTAGACCTGGCGATATGGGAAAACGTTTGAGAGCTACGTTTCTTTTTTTGTGCGTCTAGGAAAATGGAAACAAAATATCGTAAAACGGAAACTTATGCATTTATTGCCATTTTGGCCACGGAAACAAAAGTGAGTTGGAACGGAATTGAAGTGCCATTCCAAAGGATATTCGCTGCTTCCTCTCATTCTCTCTCTATATGCGTGTGTGTGTCTTAGCGAAATGAAATGCTTTCAGGAACTCGAAGGATCTCCCCAAGGCTCGTAAAAGTTTTCCTCGGTATTGTTTGCCCGCTTTTATGGTTTCGAGTTTTGCCCCGGAATAATTGTTTGTTGTTGCCGATGTTTGCTTGCTGCCCTTTCCTTTTCTTTTTTTCGACCGACTCTTTTTAATAAGTTTGATTTGGTAGTTGAGCGGATCCCCAGCCATCCATCACAGAGTTAAACGAACTTTGGTATAGTTTTACGAGATCCAACTGCCTGACCTGACTTTGTAGTCTCGCCCTCTCAAAGGGAACATTTAATTGCAGCCCAGAAGTTCTTCTAGGCTTAGAAGAGGGCACAAATACCAGGCAGACAGACGCATTGCGTCCAAGGAAAAAAAATATTTTCACGCAGCTCTCTCGAGCGATTCAGTTTCGGTTTTATGATCCAGACCCATAAAAACACTGAACACTGCTCTTTGCGTTGCGTCCCTTTGATGCAGGAGAAGGAATATGCCACAGGAGTGCGGTGAGAGGTGACTGGAGTTATGTTGGGGGTTTTTAATGGGCGCCGAACAATCGAAGGGCCAGGAACGCTGCACAGCTTCTCTTCTAGACAAGATTTAGATGCCAATTCGCTGCTCTTTCATAATTCCGCAATGCGAATATTTTATTACCTTAGACGAGACCGAACGAAGCATTGAAATATGCATTCTGAAGTGTCGTCTTCGTGGTCTGCCAGGGCAGCATCGTAAAATTTGAGAACAAAAAACAAGAAAAACACCGAAAGACATAGGAAATAAAATGTGCGAACCGTAAGTTTTGATGTTTCGATGCCCCGATCCCAACCGGAGACGTATTCCCTTATTTTTCGAGAGGAGGGGAGCCTGCAACTGGAGATGCCCTGGCGCCACTTGAGTTTTTAATTAAAGCAAATCGCTTAGCAAAACAAAAGGCAACAAAATGCTCGAACGCTGAAAACAAAATACAAGCTCGTCTTGCTGCCCCGTCTCAATGAAAATATAAACAAAAATGCCAATGCCAGCATGGAAATTCAACACTTGCCGCTCCCGAATTAAGCAACTGCAACAGCAGCAGCAAGCAAATGGCGATGCCAAAGGCAAAATGCTTCAATTGTGAGGGAAAAGGGGCTCCGAAGGCGGGCCAGGAGCAGTAGGAATTGTTTTTCATCAGCAGCCAGGATCCAGGCAGCTTTTGTTGCCCACGTTGCAGAGCCATCAGGACAAATGATGAAAAAGCCATTGCATACTTTCGTGCGCACTACGGAAGTGCAACCGACAGCTACACTCGCACACACACACTCTAGGACTACAAGTGCAACCCGTTCGGCAGATGAAAACAACGGGAGCGAAGGGACCCGGACACGGACACGGACACGGACAAGGAGCTGAAGCCAACCAACCCAAATTGTGAACATAAAACTATGCTGCGAAATTGATTTGATTAAAGGCAACGCGCCTGGGCCAGCATGCGAAATGAGCTGCCAGAGCGGAAAGGGAAACGGTAGCGGCAACGGAAACGGAAACAGAGTGGCACCTCATCTACAAAGAGTCTTGGGTAAATATAGGGCGAGACTAATTTTATAAGTATTTTATTTAAATTAAATAGAATCAAAAGCTTAGTGTTATTTTCTATAATTTTAACAAAATAATATTGCTTTCTTAGAATTTTCATATTGATATCTCTTGAATTTAGAAATTTATAAATATTGGGAGAGGGTTGGCAAGAGGTAGGACTCAGATAAAGTCCTTAAAATATTGGAAAAACGTAAGGCTCTTTGGGAAGAGAAAGCTTAGGGTTTTTCATGAATAACCCCTTTAAAATAGAGCTTGCATAGAATCGTATATGATGGACGTTCAGAAGCCTTCTTCAGAAGTTTCTATTGGTTTTCTTATATAATTAAAAAATAATTATCGCTTCCTATAACCGTTATTGTGATTATAATTAATAGAATTAACTATATAATTTGAGTTTCTTCTTAAAAAAAATACTTCTTCAAATTATAGAAGCTAAAATCAATATTTTTTTAGCACTTACACAAAGAGGACAGCCGCCGCTGCCGCTGCTGCCACGGCGGCAGCAACGTTGCGATACTGCTACGTGGCAGCCGTGGAGCTGACCAGGTGATGGCCATGGTGGTACGATCCGTTGCTGCTGCTATGCGCCGGCGGCGGCGTTGTTGGTGTCGTTGGCGTGGCCGAGCGCGACCTCTGCCGCCGGCTAAGCGTAAGCGTCGTGGAGGAGGTGGTGGCCATTGTGGTCACCATAGTGGGCGAGGCGGCGGAGTGTACGGTGCTGATGCTGCTGCCCGGCCGCGACCTCGTCGGCGAGTGTTTCGGATGGAGATTGGTCGCCGGACCGCTGGGACTGCTCGGCGAGCGACTAAGGGCCAGCGGTTCCGGGGTCGGCGGACGGATGTGGGTGAACGGCAGGTGGGTGAAGTGGGCTCCGTAGCGACCGTGCTCGATGCTCGGGTACAGGTACATGGGCGCTCCGTTCACCAGCGCCATCGGGGTGTAGTAGTTGTAATAGATCTGGGCTACAATGCGGTTTATTTCCACGCGTGCTGGGGATTAATGAAAATTCCAATGATTATACATATATATATGAGCGTTGGCAGGGCTTAAAGGGAGAAAATAAAAAACAATCACGAATTTAACAATTTTAGTCACTTTTCATGATGAAGTTGGAACCCTCAATAATAAAATTTTAATTTATAATTTATTAGGTCATATCACACTTTTAAGAGATTATGTTATCATTTAAATTGTTTATTTTATAAGCTTAAACTCTTGTAAATAATTGATTTAATTTTTAACGAGGACTTTAGTTTGTTTTGCTAATTTAAAAATAAATAACACATACATAACAAGAAATTAATAACAAGAAATGAAGCTAACTTCGGAAAGGCGAAGTTTGTATACCTTTGCAGTCTGCAATTGGATTATTGCAAATCGATCAATTTTGGTAAAATTGAAAAAATATCTAAGTTTGTAAATTTGTGTATAGTTGTTCCATCTTAATCTTAACGTAATTCTAAGACCATAAAAGACCGCTATATCTCGAAATTTATAGAGATACGTTGAAAAACTGAGAAGTTACAATTTTTTTATAATCATATGACAGCTATAGGATAAAGTGGTAAGATTTTGGCCGTTCCGACATACTATTGCAAAATACAGACTATGCTGAATATTTAAGCCTGATACCTCAAAAACTGAGAGACTATTAAAATCTACTTAAATAAATATGAAATGGAAATTAAAGGTAACTTATATGGAATTACCAAAAGACGTGTTTTTTACTTAACGAAAGTTGCTAAAAGCGTAGTAAAATACTGCTTATAATTACTTTTTCCGGAACACACTTAAAGAACTTTATAAATTTCCAAGTTATTGTTTTGATGGTTTAGTATACCGTTTATTTTGCACACTTTATACGGAAAACCAGAGGTGAGCTTTGCCTGCCGGCCATAATATTAACTATGGCCCACACTAAATGTCTATGCCACCCGGGCCGGCTTGAGATGTGCGCCATTTTGGCACGAAATCCAGAACTCCCGGACTCCCAGGTCCCAACTCCGGACATGGCCCACCTATGGCCCCGGTATGCACTTTATGTGCAACCTTCGCACGGTGCTCACACAATAAGTCCGTCCCCGTGCCCATTCCCAGCTCAGCTGACACACCCTCAGATCCACATCCACATGGCAGTCCCAGCTCCAGCTCCAGCTCCAGTACCCAGAGCGGGGCTTCGGCTGGAAAGAGCCTTTGTCTTCCGCTGACTCCCCCTTAGCCTTATCTGCGTGGCAAAAACTTTTCAAAATTTTACTACTTGCTGCAACATCAAAATGCCAAGTTTTTACGATTACGCTGCTGCTGCTGCTGCAATTTTACTTAATTTTAATGGGATTTTTTCTTCCGCCAACTGCAGAATGCATTAAACAGGGCCAGAGCATACGAGAGAGAATTACGCATGAGCGTGCCTCCCTGAACCATCCTTTCCTTCTCGGGTGTAGAGGAAATCTTGAATGGTTGGAACAGGCCAGGTCCGTGCGAGCCCGTCCAGAGACCCAACCTATTCGCAACTAATGCCGCCGCCCGCCCATTGTGCGATTTGACGAAATAATAAAAAGTCGTAAAAAAGTTGTGACCCAAGGTTGGGGTGCGCAGAGAGGGCATCCTTCCATCCTACCCATCAAAGTACTTGCTAATATATAGCCAACTCTCCTTGGATTAGTCCATAAACCAAGTCCTGGTGTTGGCTTAATTAGAGGAATGCATTTTCGACCAGGTTTAGCTCCGCGCAGGGAGCACCTTTTCTCTGCACATTCCAATAATTCTGTAAGGAACTTCAAGATGAAATCTTACTACTTTGGAATTTACGTAAAGAGCAGGGGGCTGGAATTGGGGTGCTGGGAGTAATTAAATAAGTCAACTGATGAAGGAGCATTAAGATTTTTATAATTATTCCTTTTACTGAATGTAGAACAAGGAAATCTTACTGCGAAACGCTGTCTTAATAATAAGGGAAGTTTGTGGTTCAGGGTATTATTTAAGTAGATATTTTTAAGCTTCGAAAAGCTTTCAACTTATTTGAAACGAGACTGTTATTTAGTTCTCACACTTTTTAATTAATTTTTTTTGGAAAAAAAGAGCTGAACATGTGTCAAAGGCCTTCCGAAACAATTATCCGATTCGATTAGGTAAGTTTCTTGAAAATATCTTTCAGTTTCCATTTTGGCAATCAAAAAAGTATATCTTATGTTTTTTAATGTTTCAAGTTTATGTTTTACTTTAATTTGGGGTTAAAATAAATCAAATTTATTAACTAAAAATTAGAGAAAGCCTATTTTTGCACTATTTAATTAAAAAGGAAATTATAACTGCTAACAAGAGGGAATCCTACCTATATAGAGCTCAAGCCTCCTAGCTTATGGCAAAATATTACTCAAGCTCTTGGCAATGCAATTATTTGTACTTGCCTGAGCCACAGATTTATAATCTGAAGGTTTGCAGGCCACAAAACCTCCACAATGAGTTTACGGTTGAGTTGGTTTTGGCGATGGAAGGAAGGAAGGAATGGGCTTGAACGAAGCTATGTCCAGCCCGATTACGCTGACAGCCTTTATGACAAACTGGTTGCTTATTATTTAGCAAAGCTAGGACCAGGCCGGGACCATGATAAATCATGATTGTCTCTATATATGTGGATCAGATGTCTGGCACAAGTGGCAGCTTGTAACGCGGCGGGCAGTAAAAATGACAGTAGCGAGAAACTTCGGGGCAGCGGCAGTAGAAGTTGACGTTGCACAAATATTTTACGATCCACCCACAATATGAAGTCGTAAAGTTGGAAATTTTTGCTTCCTGCTGCCGCTGGGTCTGCACTTTCCTATAGTTTTTAATAAGCATTGGTAAATGCTCGGGACGAAAGTGGAAAGGAATTTGCACTAGACTGGCTCGAGCCGGGACGGGACGGGCTGGGCCAGAGCCATATGACTGCGATGACGACGACGATGATAATGATGATGATGATGCGGCCCGCAGCTTGTTATGGCGCCCCGTACAAAATGGTGTACTAGCGAGTCTATTTTTTATGGGAAAGCAAAGAAAGGCGTCGCTGGCAATATGAGCGAACGAACGTCAGGATATGGGAATGCGTCGTAAAATTATTTCCTGCGTCCGCGCTGGATTCCATAGTTTAGAGTTTACTACTTATATCTACTGAGTCATGCACGAGGCATGAACATGATTAAAATTGAGCTAAGAAGTGCATAACTAGATGTTAAGCCACTGGAAAGCATTAGGTAATGACTTGATCAACCATTAACATGGAGAGTGAGTAATAAATGATTGCTAATGATAGTTTTTAATTGGACTTTTACAGGACTTTACAAAGGAAGTTTTCCTATAAAAAATACATCAATAAAGCTGGTAGTTATTGTAGATATTTTACAAATAAGCATTGATCTTATTTTTTATAGGAGAAAATAATAATAAAATGATTTCGTTATATAACTCTTTAAATAGTTTATCAAAATTGCAAAAATATCTTCTTGTTTAAACAATTTTCATTCAAAAATATTGAAAAGAAACCGCTTTAGTTTAAAATTGTTTAGATTATAAGCTCCGCCGGCGCATAAAGTAAATCGCAGCTTGTGCATTTCAATAAAACTCGCAAATCTTCTGGCATCAAATGCTCTCTCTCTCTCACATATCGGGCTCGGGCGATTCTTCCCTGACTTCGCGCACAATTCAACCATAAACACTTTTAAGCTTTATGGTGCCCACATTTACACGTCGCCATTGCCATTGCCATTGCCTACCCGGGAGTAACCCACCGGGCAGATTGGAGATTTTCCCTGCGATTCCTAAAAATTCCAACGTGACGTGTTTAGTGCCGAGAAGCGGTGTTGAACTGTTACGGCCGGAGGAGTACGGGTATTTCAGCTACCTGGTGGCGGACAGAGGCGATGGGAGACTAGAGCAGATTTCTGCAAACTCAAAGGTTGTGCACTTAAAATAAAGTAAATAACTCTAAGGTTTTTCTAAAGTCTTTAAATAGCTTAGTTACAATATCATTTTATCCGTTTCTAGGGCTTAATACTAAAATTATAGTTAAATATGGATTTCCGTCTTGCAATATAAGGATTAAATATTTGAAGCAAACTTAGAGTTTATAAACTTATTTTTCTCAGTTGGGAATTTGGGGGAAAGGTATTTTGGGTTTTTTTAGACACAGTTTAAGCCCGATATAGAATATATTATAAAAATCATACTTCAGAAAGCTAAGCTAAGCTCATCTTAAATAAAAAGGGACTAAATGGGAATTTGTCCAAGTTTTACAATTTAATTTCTTCAAGTGCAAGGCTTTCGGCTACGGTGTTGGCAGTGTCGTAAATTTTTCGCATGCATTTTTCGGTTTAATGATGCATTTACGATCCCAGCAGCAGTGGCGACACAGGCTACTCCTGGTTCTCATCTCCCAGTTCCCAGTTCCCAGCTGCAAGCTCCCAACTCCCAGACCTCTGCTCCTTGGCATCGGGAAACTTCATCTGCTGGGACGTGCAACGGTAATGGTTTCGTGAAATGGCAACAACTTGAAAAGCAATCGTTACGATTTTTAATGTCATCAACAAAACAAACAACAGCTGATACTTCTGTTTCCGGGGGAACTTCGGGCTTCCATTTCCATTTCATTATCGCACCGTTTTAGTGATTCTGTTTAAGGAAAATAGTTTATTTCTGACATTTCAGGTTTATCCTTCTTTATAATATTCTGCTGGGCTAAATCTTACTTAAGTTGATAACAATATGTTACAATGTCGATGAGAGTTATTGTAATTATTAAATAATACAATTAGAGTTTCGCAAGACATCGATAGGAGTTAACGTTAGCCTAAATATATTTTCATTTGTGCACCAACTCACAACATTTCTGATACCAAGATCCCCCTGGGATGCATGTAAGCAACCATTATTCCACGGGTAACCATGTAATTACCTTGTTTCGATACGAACTGACACGTAGAGAAGAATTTGTGCTTTGAGATTAGCTTTCAAGTCTATTTGAAATGAGTATAGAAGATCGTTTTCTCCCTTACAAGTAGCTGATAATTATTAGTAGTAGGTGAATACTTTGTACTTAGATTCAATTAAGTACTAAAGTGACCGAAGAAGGGTGACTGATGAAAATGGCTTTAATCAGACTGCGGTAAATCGCACCCGGACCCTTAATTAGCCTAATTAATTGCGTAAGACAAGACGTAAGACGTAGTGCTAAACTAAAGCTATACAACCGATGTGCGGATGCGCAGAGTCGTAATGCGAACGTGTTGAACTTCAAGTTGAAATTTGGATTGTTGATTGTTGATCGTGGATTACGCGGTTATTTAGTTTCGAAAGAGTTTTCAAAAATTTAAATAAACGTTTTGTGCTTCGATTGGGTTTCTTCGCTGGCGGCAAGGGGGATTGTTGATTGAAGAGAAGAGTGTTGAATGTTGATTGATGATTGTTGATTGTTGATTGTTGATCAATGGCCGGACATCTCAGCATTGGGGTAATGTTGATTGATGAAAAGCGGCGGGGGGCATCACACATCGATATATTTTTGGCTTGTTGATTGAAGATAATCCAAGTGACGCTTTAGCTTACCGATAAATTCGATATACATATGTACAGAGGTTTCGCCCCTTAAAACTCTACGAAAGTTACGAAATTCTAGCGCGATTTCACCGAAGCATTAAGCTATGACGTGATGCTGAATGCTGAACAATAAATATCAGGGCAAAGTAATGCATTTACGTTACATTTACTCTAGTTCATGAAAAATTATCATCCACATTGCCGTGTTGCGTTGCGTAGCTCACCCCCGTCATAGATATTCAAATTGTGCTGACGGGAGTACTCATTCACAACGTATTGGCCTGGTTTGAGATCAGATCGAAAGACATTCGCCATTGATTAGACGTCCAATAACCAGTCTGGAGGTAATACATGGAGAAAGAGCCCCATTGGCAAACTTACCCTCTTCGATTCGACGGGAAGCCTCCTCAATATTGGCGTCTGCATCCTTCAATATCACATACATGAGCGGCATCAGCTCCCAGGGATAGCGGAATTTCTCTAATAGCTTTTGGCAATAGTCTAGGAAAACGTCTTGGCCTGAAAATAAAACAGAAAACACCAAAGAGGAAAGTCGTTAGTTTAGTCAATTAATCGATCTGGCTTCGATCTTTGCAATTTATTTAACAATCACTCTCGAAAAAAACCGAGTACCTGCCCACAGTTTAAACGCTAATGGTTTCTAGACTTGAGGAGGTAACTTTTTTTTTCCAGCCCAATTACCGTTTTTATAACTTGTTTCGTTTCGAGGTCTATTTAATTTTCTGCAATTATCTACGACAGTTGGCGTTTTTATGTACTGTATATAATTTAAATATTTCTCACATTGCCTTTGGCCAAAGTCTGGGAAAATGGCTTAACCTGAAAAGTAAACACGAAAGAGAAATCATGGGAATGAGCACCATGATTCCCGTTCATCATGACTCTGCAATCGATCTCTGCCATTAGCTTCATTGACAAATCTTTTCCGCACAAACAAACAATTTGCTATGAAAGGCGACAGACCCCCATAAAAGAGGAGCCATTCTTCCTTGAATTTCGCCAGGCTGCAAAATTGCAACCATCGAATTGCCGGCAGACAGCAATATGCAACGTAAACATGGCGGCTAAAACGTCGGCATAAATTGCAACTCAATATGATACCGATCGGGGGTATAAAAAAGTTACTATTTACAATGGAAAAAAGTTCCAGAAAAAACGATATTGACTAAGCAGGATGGTTTCGGGAATTAATTATGATTTTACAGCAAGATTTAAGACTAAAAGACTTTAGACTGAGAGCTTTACTAAATGATTGTAATAATTAATGTTATCTTTTTATATTTTATATGCTAATCTTCATTATCTTTTCAGATTCTATGTGAGAGTATATAATTTGTTATATCTTTTCAGATTCCTTGTGGGAATATAAAATATGCTAAATTTATATAGAAACTGTAGACATTCAATTTTTGTGTTCGGTTATAAATTTGCATAAAGAATGTTAGTATATTTTCTAAAAGAAAATAAAAGCATAAGAAATTTTATTCTAGAAAATTCCTTCTTTGTTTAATATTAGTTTTCCCTTGTCAAATAAATATTAAATAATATTTAAACCCATATTATATGGAATATTGTTCCTCAATTACTTGCTTTTATAAAACACTAGCATGTCTAGTGCTTGTATTTGCTACATGGGAAATAATACCTGTCTATATGTCTTACTATTTATGTATTTTTTAACAAAATGCTAATTAAATTATATTCGAATTTAAGCCAACACCTTGGGAATTACTATCTATCCACAGTTTCGCTTTTGCAATATTTATGTGGCCTCTGGTGTGTGTGTCGCCGCCGCCGTTCGTTTTCGTTGCTTTGCCTTCTCTCTATCTCTGTCTCTCGCCGAGCTTATGCCATTATGCTCTTCGTATCGCCAGCCATTTTTTCTTTTTTCTTGTTTTTACCTACACAGCAGCAGCAGCACAAGCAGCAGCAACAACGCCGCAACAGCAACAGCAACAGCAACATCGTTGTTGGTAGTTTCGTTGTAGGCGGAGCTTCATATCCATTGGCCCGTTTTATTATGGCTCTCAGCTCGCTCCTTTGATGTGTTGTTGCTGCTGCTGCTGGTGCTCATGTTGCTGGTGCTGTTCGGGGCTGCCCATGTTGCTGCTGCTGCTGCTGTTGCATGCAACACGGCGGCGGCGGTTGCAGGGAGTTTTGCGGTGCAAGATTTGCATTGGCGCACTCACTTTGCGTGTGCGAACTTGAGGCGAAAACAAGTTTTCTCGGTTTGCGGAGCAGTGCCTCCGCCTCAACTTCCTGTTTTAACGCTCACCTGAGCTCACCTGAGGCCGAACACGAACGCGAACGCGAACACTTGCTGCTGTCTCGCTGTCTGCGCCTTTTTAATTTAGTAATTAAGCCATTAGTGGGCTGTGCTCTGGCATTTTATGTTTTCAAATTATTTTATTGGCCGCAAATAAATCTAATAAATTGATTTATTGCTCCCGCAACCGCGCCGTGGCCACGTAGCATATTTTGCATATCAAATTGCATGTCCATTGGCCATTGTAAAACAACATTTTAATAACAGCATATTAAATTATCGAGCGAAATAGAAATAATCTAGTCTCAATTAGTGTGCTGGAATCTCCAATTTAGAGCATAGACGAGTGCAATCATCAAGATGCGAAAAACTGTATCATTCCAAGGCAATAGACCAATTCAATGGGGTTTTAAGAGAGACTTCACTTTCAATTTTTAAGGGGACTTGGTTTAATTTAAATTATGTTATTACTTTAGTTTATTTGGAGCGAATAATGATAATGTATTTTATATATTTTAATTAAAGCACTAAGAAACAGAATCTGAGGCTACCAATTATATGTTTTCAACTGATAAAAATTATGCTACTACAGCTCTTATATTCTTTATTATTAATCCTATTGGTTTACATTATATTAAAAACAGAAATATAGGGATATCCAAGATATACTTTAATTTATTTATTTAATTAAAGACATATACATAAATAATAAGTTTTAATATAATGTATTCCCTTAATGCAAAATTCCTTCCTAGCTATAATTTTTTTGAAAACTCCAAATATCTTCGTTTTAAATTTGAGGCCAAGGCCTTGTGGGGAAACCTGCATGTCAATTTGAATTCATCTTCCACTTATTTAATCACCGAACATTTTAGTCACTTTTAGCGCAATCGAAAATAATACACACATTATACAATATTAATATAAAGTGTTCGGGAAGCGTTGGTAACGCCCACTTGGCACGAATATTTTGTCGACTTTCTCGCACGACAGGCTGCAGCTGTCGCCGTTGCACCGCCCCACTCGGAACACAGGGAGCTATATACTGCCGTTTTCCCAAGTACATATATATTTGTATATATATGCATGTCGATCTGCTTGGCCAGATGCACGTACATATATATATATATATGCACGTACAGTTAGCCAGTAAACGATGCCATTAACGCGCATAAAGCGACTCTGCGCAGGGCCATGTGGCAGGAGGTACAGGAGTTACAGAGGCACAGGAGCCGTTGTACACAAATCCAAGCACAGACATATATATAAGCTATGTACTGCGGCGGTGGGGTATGTGCAGGATGCACTGGTGTTGTTATTACTTTTATTACTGTCCAAACTGCAGCTAACCTTCCACTCGGCAGTATCCGAACTCCGGCTCTCCGACTCTCCGATTCTCCAGTCACGAGACCCGAGCTCGTCCTCGTCCTCGTCGTGGTCGGCTTTCTCCTCGATTCCCATCAGATCCCTTGCTCTGCGCTTCAATCGTCGTTTAAGTCGTTAGCAAAGTTTTCTTGCTCGTTTCTCTGCGCCTTTTTATGAGTTTGTTGCTGCTCCTGCTGCAGCTGCTCACGAAGCGCACTTTCTGGAGGAGGTTTTTATATGCACCCTAACATGGCCATATATATATGGCTGTTTGTACCAATTGGCAGGCATTACATGGCCAAGAAATCTCTCTCGGCTGCCACTTCGTTTTCGCTTTGGTAGCTGCATCCGTCGTTTTTATGTAACGATTTCCGGCTTTATAGCTATAGATGCTTTCGATATCGATTTGGATGGGGCCCCAGGGAAAACCTACTTATTTCAGGCAATTTTTATATTACTTTTATAGAAGTTTTTACATTTTTTGGCTTTTATTTATTAATCATTATTTCTCTTATTTTCTAATTACTGGAATATTTTAGTCTATTTCTTTCCTTGAATTATTTCGTTTAACACTTTAATATATATCTATAAAAATGAAGAAAATAACCTGCAGACGTAAAGCAACCAATTTGCTGGAAAAACTTTACGGAAACCTTAATAAAAAAAAGTTTTGCTCATATTTGTTAAGTAAGTTTTTTATTTAAACTTATAAAAAAATATAAAAATGTCTAAACTTGCTAAGACAACACTTCTTTTTAGATTATACCTATCCAAAAGGCAGTCTAACAATTGATATATAAACTCAAAAATTTCTTAAGAAATAAAGGTAAATAAAAAAGATTTAACAATATTTTGAGCACAAAAAATAATATCAAATAATATTAAATAATACCAGGACATGCGTTAATTAATTAAAATAAAATACTTTATTGGTTCAATAATTTACTTTTAAAGGAGAAAATAAACCCTTTTATATATATATACAGGGCTAGCACACAAATCGCAGTGGACTTGAAATGGTTTTCCAAGAAATCTCAAACAAAACAAATTATGAAGCTACCACATTTAATTCAAAAGCTCTTTAAAAATATTCAAAAGCTCCCTATATATGTGGCATGTCTGATCAATTCTTTGTAAAATATCCTTAATTCTTAATCCTTATCTCTTCCCTTATGTAGAAATATCTTTCACTGAGCTTTTTATTTCTATATTCAGAAACCGAAATTCGCTCGAGCATTTGCCAGATAAAATGCATTCAATTCGCAGCTGCTAATAAACCCGAGGAGGCCCGGACTCTCTATCCCTCGGCGTGTGCGGAGCACTTTGACATCGTGTTGTAAAATTAACTTGTGCCATAAAGAATGCAGAGCTGGCGAGATGCTGGCGAAATATTTTGATAAAATTTCGTTGCGCTTTGCAGCTGGATGAGGACGAAGCCTGGATGCCAAAAAAGATGAGGAACTGCCGTAAATTTGCCGAAATATCTGCAGATCTGCACAGATCTGCCTCGTCGGCGACGGAGGAAGGTCGTAAAACGTAACAACAATAAAAAATAATAAATCGACATATCCACAAAATGGCAACTCGAAATGCTCGGTTTGCACAGAAAGGAGTAAGTGGCAGGCAAATGGCGAATGCCACCGGCAAATGCAACCGGCAGCCAGAAGGAAGACGAATTGACGGAATCCTCTCGCATGGGGCCATGTGGTAAATGAAGCGAGCACCGGAATGCTCCGGACTCCGGACTCCGGAGAGCTGGGGTATAATGCAAATGTGTTCTGAGCAGACAATATAAAATCTTCTCTTTGGCAAGCGGAGTGGGCATGGAAATAGAAGGGAGCAGAAACAGTGTTTTAATGAGCCACAACAGCAGACGCAAGATGTGATGAGTTCCCAGGAGTTGGCTAAGCAGTTGCTGATTTCTGGGAGAGGGGCGGCTGAAATGTGGCATGGTTTTTTCCCTTCACACACTCATTAAGATCTATCTATTTTTATCGGTGTTCAAATGCGAACCTGTCGGAACATTTACTTAAAATATTTTAGTCGAATGGAGAAGTTTAAAAAAAACATAATTTGAACTTAGATTAATAATTAATAACTAGAACTAATTCCTTAGAAATAATTGAATTAATATTTAAGTTGCTTCCAGGTTTATGAATAAGTTTCATCTAAAAAGAAACTGTTGGCTCAGCCAGTTTGTAATTTGCCTTTTTTAATTAAACAATTTTACCAATATAATTATAATAATAACTTCTAATAATAATAATTAGAATTTTACCCATGAATAAAAGAAACTTGAATTAAATACTTCCCGCCTGAAGGAAGTAAAAATTCTAAGGAAAAACTTGCCTCGATTAAAATTCTCAGGAAAAGGTAACCAAGTTTTTTTCGTGTCACAATAGCTCCCACGTTTATAACTCTTGAAGCTGTAAACTTTGAAGGTAACGATCGCCGGATTGCATTCGCCTTTTCATTTGCTATTCATTGCCTCACCTTCAATTGAGTTAAATTCCCGAACACTAAACCTCTCAGCCAATATCCGCTGGATGCCTTCCTTGGCTTACCTTTTTCCATCAAGGAGGAGGTTGTGGAGAGAGAGCCATTCTCCTTCGTTCCTTCGTTCCAGGAGTGGATCTGAGCTCTTTGTGCATTCGTCAACAGAACTGCAGTAAAGGCCAATAAAAGTGCATGTAGCATGCAGCCTTTTTACGAGGGGTGGCCAAGGGGGGGCATTTCGGTGTCCTGTCGTCTGAGTTTTCACGGAGAAAGAGAAGTTTGGTCCTTGCCAGAAGGCGGAAGTGCAAGTTGGCTTTGACAGCAAGCAGAGCGCTCTCGCCGCCTGCCTTTTTGTTAGCCAAGTTAAGCTTGTTAAGCTTGGCACGAAAGCCGTTTTAATCTCAAAATTAAAACGTTTGCAATTTTCGAGAGACTTTACGAGTTATATAAAGAAAAGGCCAGAGAGAGCTTCGTTGTCGTCTTTGTCGTTTTGTCGCCGTTTTCGTAATCGTTCTCGTCCTCGGCGAAACTCCTGCTCCTCGTCGAATTTTCCTTGTCGTCGTAATTCACTTGAACTTGTGTAATATTTCTGTCATATCCCCCATGCCTTACTCTATCCCTATTCCTCCTGCAGCATTTTGCATGCGTTTATATAGTTTTTATTTTTATTATCGAAAATAACAAGCTTTTTCTGTAGATTTATTTTTATGATCGCCGCGCTGTCGCTGCTTTTTTACTGTTTGAACTTAACATTTGACTTCAACTTGTTCCCGGTAATAAAGTTTCTTTTTCCCTAGGTTTTTTCCATTATTCTTTTTTTTCTGTTTTTGCAGTATTGGTGGATACAAATTAGCAAAGATTAGATAGGTTTGTGTGGGTTTGGCAACTTGTCTTTTGTTAGGGTAGCCTTTCAGCCATTGTCTGGCACCATTAACAAATTGTATAAACTGTGGGCTTATCAAACGTTTGTTACGAACAAGGGCCTTAGTTGTGCTTATAAGTATTAATCAGTGGTATTTACTTATAGGTATAATAGAGCTTTTCAACCTATATTAGGTATAAGATAAGAAGAAATCGGTTCCCAGGAGTGCCCCAAAAATATATATTTTACAATGGCATTTAAATGGCTAAAAGGTTATGTGTTTTTCTCAAGTTAAAAATGATTAGAAGTATAAATCACCCGGCTTAAATTAAAAAATGTAATCAAATCGCTTTATTACAGCGTCCTACTTTGTTTTATTCTAAGGTCTCACTCTGATACAAATTTCAGGCCCATTTCATTTACATTTTAATTGCCAGAAAAAATACTTATGCGCGGAATGCGCCACTGTGGCCACCGAGCTGCCAAATACTTGTGTGTTCGTCTAACTTTGCTGTCTGTCTCTAATTTTATGACATTTTAATGAAGGCGATAGACGGGAAGCCTGCACCTACTAATAGGCAGGCGAAATTAGCCATGTAGTCTTGCAAAAACATTTCGTGTCTGACTTTTTCTGGGAGCGCGTGCTCTTGTTATGACAAATAGCGTATTCGAAAGGAAATAACAAATACCAAGAGCATAGTTTGTATGCTGTTCATGATTTTTGCATTTGATTAAGGTACCGCCAATTATAAAGCATTAAACATTTAACATAAATTCTTCCCAGTTGAAAAGACAATGCTCTTGACATTTACTATTTTTTTTTTATCAAGTAAAGGCATGTATAGGATACCTAAGGACTTGTACTTAATTATATTAAAAGCCCACAATTTACTCATTGTTTTCAAGATTAAATAATTAGCACTCATGGCGCCTTCGAGTGGTAGTTAATATAAGGCTTACGAGAGCTCGCTCTCAGATAGCACTTGTCTGGCTGATAAGTTCAGAGGGATAGGGATCTCTTCGAGCGGCAATTTCTCGGCCAATTAACTCTGAAGGTCGTGCATGAAAAGCCAGACCAAAAGTAAGTAAATTCACCCGATAATATAGACATCAAGCCGGCAATTTTCACCAGAGAACCGCTGACAGGGCAAAGTAACGATGCGAGAGTAAATAGCCAGTGTCGGACAAGCTGTGGCTGATGTTCGCCTTATTCCTATTGGCCACTTGGCGCCTCATTCCCAGTGACCACTGTGGCAGTGGCGCCCTGTTCCGAGGATTGCGTCAACTCTTTATGGATTACACGTGTTGGGCATGCCAAGTTCAATATTGAGATCGTTGGCGCTAAGATATCAAAGGCAAAATATCTTAATGCCTAACCATTAGCCATAATTAGCTAAATTCCAATGTGAGTCAGGCAATTGCATGAGCGACAGGAAAGGAAAGTCGGTCTCTACTTTCCTATGAAGGTGTAAAAAGATAACAGTTTCAAAGTGTTGTTAAAAATCAGGTTGTTATAGGACAAGCTGTAAAATATTTTTTACTAGTGTACAATTATCCATAAATGCGATTTCTATATAGTATTCCGTCATAAATGTTATAAGTAACCAACGATATGGATACAAATAAATATTTTGTCTAGAAGTCTCCTACATTTACAATGCTAATTAAAAGTAATAATAATATAAGTAACATAAAACATCAAAACTGTATTAGGACATCCTGAAGTACAATGCAAGTCTCGGCCAAATATATATTTAAATAAATATTTACGAGTGCAGGGTAAAGCTATTACCATCGGAGCACCATAAACTTTCCAATTTTATTTCCTGCACTGCCGCCATGACTGACGCAATATCTTCCGGCAGTTCGCTGCTCGCCATACTATACATATATAAAATATATATTTAAAATAAAACTTGCTAATAAATTGTGCTCAGTTTGTAATTTCATATTCTGTAATTGGCGCAGGCTCTAGACTTGACGTTGTCGTTGGAAATTGCGCGTGAATTGCATAAATACGAGCACAAAGCTAGACCCTCCTACCACGGTATATCTACGCCATCTAATGAAGCGTCAACCTGGCTGACATGGCCCGTGCAGAGTAAACTATAAATTATATAGCAAATTAGACAAAAGTATGAGGGGCTATTTATAAATTCCCGGCCCCCAAGGAACGCACAGTTGTCGATGGTTGCCAATTGCTATTATGCCCCAACACCTCTGCTGGCAGTGGGGTGAAATTGCCAAGTTGTTGCGAACATTTAAGAACTGGGGAAATGTTTATTTTGTTACACATTATACTTTAGCGATAATAAAAGAACTTTCAAGGAAGGCCGGAAACCAACAGATTTGATTGATAAGTTTTAAAAATAAATTAGTTCTTGTATTAAGCGAATATATATATTTTTAATGTCTTTTAATATCGTGCCAGGGTTAAAGGATTTTATTTTATTTAGAAGCCGAAAAGCAAGAGATTAATTAATATCTTTTAATTCGTGTCAGGGTTAAAAGACTTTCGTTTATTTCAGAACCCAAAACTGTAAGAAATAAGCCTTCAAAAGGAAAAAAATAAAAATGATTTTCCGAAATTTTAATCAATTACTTTTTAATGTATTCCAAAATAAAATGGGAATTGCTTAATAGATTTTAAATACAACTCATTAAATTTTACCGATTGAAGAAAAATATATAAATAAATAAAAATATAATAAAATCCTTATTAATATTTATTTGTAAATTATTATTAAAGCAAATACAGTAATACTTTGTCCGGAAGTACTCCATTAACGAATTAATTATTTAATTTGGAGAAGTCTGCCAAGAATTTGATGGCTTGTGGCGACGGATGGTTTAAATGTCTGGCTATATAGGTTGGCCGCATAGTGCTCGGCGCCTGGCGATATTTATAGCCATCCAAAAATGAATCCGAATCCGAAACCGAATCGAACTCAGCGGACAGGAACATTTAGAGAACGTGGGAAGGCGGAAGAAGATGGGGGCTGGGGGCCGCACTTTCGCTTTCAAATGCACATGTCTCCCACTCAGTCGGCCGTTATCACGCTTATCAGCGCTGGTGCTTGTGCAAGCTATTTGCCCTTTTCCCCGGGGATGGCGGAGATCGCGATAAGCGCTTAGAGCTTAGGTCCCTTATCGGCCAGGATTGCCAGGCATACGGCATATGGAGAACGTGACGCGCCATCATTGTTGCATTGTTTCCACACTCACAGAAAATAAAGTAAGTAAGGCGGCAGTTTGTTACAAAATATATATTGAAGCTTATCAGTTATAGTGTATTTAATGTATACTATTTGCTACATACATGAAAAGTTTTCTTGATTTTTCAATTACTTAAAGTCTAGCCTGTTGATAGCCGTCTCATAATTTCCTGATTTCACTCAAATTTACCTCAATTGCTGGTTAGTTTCGTATAAGTTCCGGTTACATTTTTTGTTGAGTGCATGCTGGGAAGCTTTTAATTGAATTTGGGATATGGTCGTGTTGTGTTAGGTCCCGGAACCCCATTAAGCCCAATTGCCAATTGGCTCTGGCATAAGTGCATGAATGTCTTGCAAGAGAGAGATTTTCCCTGGCTACTGTCTGCGCGCTTGTCCACTAATTTCATACATCATCGGAGGGTTCCGTTCCTGGGGTTCCGGGAGGTAGCGGTAAGTCAATGCTTTGTCTTTGGGCTTAGCTTTCCTGCCAATGGACAGACGGCGAAGGGACGTGAAATGCTTGCTAGACTGTGGCATCGTAAAGTTTTCCTTTTGCGCTTTTTACGAGCCAGCCCGAAAAACGTTCACGTTGACGTTGACGTTGATGATGACGACCCGCGTTGTACTTGCAGCAAGTACGGCAAACATATTTATTTGGCTTTGGCCGCAAGGTTTTTGGCGCTCGTAAAATTAAGAATGAAAAGAACCCAAAACGGAAATGTTCCCAAAGAGTGTGGATTTTCTTTTGGTTTTCCCTAGGACTGGTTTTTACTGTCGCCCCGTTACATTCGCGTTAATTGCTGCGACTGTGATATAAATCAGTTGATATGACGCCCGTGTCCTCTCCACGAAGAACCCCGACCCCGACCCCGTAAGGGTGCCCTGTAATTGATTCTTGGATCAACCCCTGAGTCAATTTTTTTTATTTATCCCCTGATATGTGCGGTAGATATGCTTTGATCTTTAAATGGATTGAGCTTGGTGTTTGTCATGTCGAGTCTATTAACATGCTAATTCTTGTAATAATATTCATGACTTGATTGATATTTTTGAACACTTTTTTTGAGGCAAAAATTGCTGGGTTAAGTGTTGTTGAAAAATTACAAATATAGCCTTAGGTTCTCTAGAAAACTATGACAGCACCCTTAAGATAACATTATATATTTATGCTCTTCTTGTATATATTCATTTGGTAATTAGGAATATATTTAAATTTTAATAAAAGTCAAAATATTTGTATTTATTCCACGAAAAATAATTATTTTATACTTTGAAATTCGTTTTATATTTATAAATAGACTTTTATTATCATAAACAAATTTTTCAACGCGTTTATTAAGAATAGAGTTCCCTCTTATGCAAACATTAACGAAATTAAATTTATTATTTGACCGAGCGGCACTCATAGATAAACTAATCGGAATTTGCATGCAAATTTCTGCGTTTTAAAATACATTCATATATCCAAATACCCCCATTCGAGGTGAGTTTCTGCGACAAAAAATCGTAAAGTTAATGAATTAATTAAAGCTAAAATCGCTGCAGTTCGGCCCACAAACCAGACTCAGAGTTTTTTGCATACACAGGCAGGAAAATAAAAATGCAATTTATTGCGCGTCAATTGAGTGATAGGCAACATGTTATTTGAGCTTAAAAAAAAGAATAAATAAAAAACCTGCCTAATTGTCAAACACTTGTGGGGGCCACCGAGCTGATTGAATAAATATGTTTGATTTTAAATATATTTTTAATGGCTTTGGCCAGTCAGTTGCATTTGGCAATTAACGAAAGAAGGTTTTAAATTGCACAAAGTGCACAAATTTGCATGTAAGCTATTAAGAATAAATATATTGAATTATCGCCCGCAGACTGCGGCGGGTGGTAGGTGCCATAATATTGTTCATACGCCGTGATGGCCATAAATCAGAGCACACACAGAGAGAGATAGAAAGCCATAACTGCAGGCGGGCTGGCCGTCATAAATCCATGCTAGTCTCAAGACAATTAACGATATAATTATATATGGCCGAGCATAATTGGCTGATTTTGTTGCCATCTATCGCCAGGCAGCCCGAGGCCTATCAAATGAGCCAAGGCTATAAATTACCCTGGCGATTGTGCAGTCTTTGCCCCATAAATATGTCGACTAAATTACTCAAAGAAAAGGTGAGACGCTCTAAGACATTCTCGGTGCACTTAATGTATCATTTGAATAATGTTTCATTGCAGAATTTCAAAATTGGCCGGCCAACGTTGCGTATACGTATTGTAGTCGGTCGAGCATGGACGAATAGGCCGAGTGCCATTTTCATTGCACACTTTCTGTTGTTGCCAAGGCAGAGGGCGCGACAGAAACAGCGAGCGACAGAGGGAGAGAGAGACAGATGGAGAGCGGGAAACTTGTGTGGCTTTCCCAGTCTCCCGAAAGCAATAGAGAGCCAGAGCTCAGAGAGAGCGAGAAATGCAGCGGGAGTGCATTTGTTTGCGATTACGCCAACAAATTGCTTACACGTGCCGACTGTCGTGGAGAAAGGGGGTCTGCAGGTGAAGGGCAGGGGCTACCCACCACACACCACGCCACCGAGTACTGTTATATCTATAGCGGGTGAGAGAGTGTGCGAGTGCTGTGGGTGCGTCATAAACAGAAATGCATTTGACTTTGCTGCCAGAGTGTACACACAACCGCGAACAAAGTACAATGGCAGTCGCCTCAAACATCAAACTATATTCTAGCCTCTTCACACATTGTGTGCTAGTGTTGGCTATTCACACACACGTACGCTATGCCAAATAGGTGTTGACGCAGCGTTGCATTTCTGGTGTTCTAGGGTATCAATTTTATTTGCTCTGTTTGGCGGCTTTTATAATTACTATAATGTTATTTAATTAAACAGAAATGATAAATGACACCTACTTCGACATATAACAACTTGTTTTCCTTTGACGTAGACTTATTATTATTTTATATAATTTAATATAGTAATTTATGACTGTTAAGATTGTGGCAAAATTTATTTAAAATGTCTGCTTATTTAATTAAAGAGCCAAGGTAAATTTACTGTGAAAATCTTTACCAACTGCGGGTGGCTTCAGCCATGGAAGAACTTGTTCTTGTGCGATCTTTTCTCATGTCTCACAATTTTCTTGCCATCCTTTACTGCCTGCCTGGCCAAGTATCAAGTGGCCAAAGAATCTCTCTCATCATCATCGTGTCTGTGGTCAATTTTAGCGCCTGTCGACAGCGAGTAAATAAATTTCCCAGCGCCCAGACGTGTCTGCCTCCGAACCGATAGGAACCATGGAAGCCAGTTCCTCCAACCCGTCCCAGTAAACTGTCAACTACGTGCCTTATGGCCTTATAATTTGAGTTGTATTGGGGCAGTGTGCTGCCTGTTTGGTTAGATAAATTGACACGGCGATAAAAGCGCCGAGGAAACATAGCGTAAGGTTTCTTTTTCGTTGAATTGCAGCCACTTGAGATGGCCACTATTTGGCTGAAGATGTTAAATGGTCGAATGGCACTCGATAATTTTAGTTCATTCTACAAATTTTTATTTTTATACCACCTACAAACTGTAACAAGTGTAGAAATTTCTGAAATGTTAATAGAGAGCCTGTGGCCAAGGCACATTAAAATCCATGACCACACTCGTAAATTTCGGGCGCCTTGCTCTGTCTCTCCCTCTGTCGGCGGCAATAATGAAATTACAAAATAAATCGCACTGTCTTTATGGTCGTCTGTTGGTGGTGTTTCACCCAGGAATTTGATGGAACAGGAAATTAATTGGCCGGCGGACAGGCTGTCAACAGTTATGACAGCCAAAGAATTTCATACTCACAAATCTCACAAATATTATCCTTTAATTACGGTTTTAATAGGGATTATTCAACAATTAATAACTAAAAACATTGTATTAAAATGTTGAATTGCAAACACTACCAGCAGATGTCAGCTTGTAATATTTATGGTTGTTTTTAATTATTCAAATTAAAAGTACATAGCTTAGAGTATATTTATTGCAAGATGGTGAGTGGTTGTTAACGGTCATCGTTAAAGTGTGCTTTACAGCACCTTAGTATGGGTTTAAGCATAGATTTACAATATAATTGCTTACGAGTTACTAACAAATTACTCAGATATTAAAAATATATATAAATTTTAGTGAGTAATTTCTTAAATTCCTGATTAGCTATGAGGAAATCGGGTAACGAAACTCACACAATTTCCATTTGAAATGTGCGGCGCTTTCAATTTCCCTCACTCGGTTTCGGATGCATTTGGTTTGTGTAACCAAGGTCTAAACCACCCCACGTGCCCACCCTTGGCCATGTGCAAATGAAATGCAAATGCCCGAGCACAGCCAGATACATATAGGATATATACACATATAAATATAAACACTTGGATATGGGAAAAGCAATGCCACGGAAACTAATTCAAGTTCAAGGTGAATTCGCTCGCCGCACGCCGTTTTTGATGATGATTCCCGCTACGGCGATGATGATGATTCGATTCTTTCTGCAGCTGTCAATGTTCGGTTTTCGATATGCACATTATGCAATTTAGTTTCACTCTCCCCGCCGGAAAACGCAGACATCGACACATAGCATTTGCATGTGTGTCGACCGACTATATAGACCAGATACTCGCTCGGGGTTCAATGGCCGCCCGAAGGCCGCACTTGCATAGATAAGATGTGTAAACATCGGCATACAGGCAAGTATGAGTGGACCATGACCCATTACAAATAAGTTCAATTCATTTGAGTAATTCCACACCTTATAAACATTTATTTTACGGGTGAAGACTACATTAGAAAAGTAGTTTTGCTTATTTTTACTTGGAGAATAATCAGGTGAGATGGAATATCAGCATTCAAACAGATACGGCTTCATTTCCTCAGTTTAATATGCTATAATGAGCTCTTCTGATTAAGTTTATTCAACCTGAAGTGCTCCTAGCTTTGGGTTCAATACATATATACGATATCGAATCGAAAACGATTTTATAACCACTGGTGTCTCGATTTTTTATTTCTCTGAAACATCTACTGAGCTACGATCAAGTATAAAATCTAAATTTAAACGATTTTAAATTAAATCCAAGAATCGCTTCGCAGGCAATCACAAAAAGCCACAAGCAAAGCTAATTAAATTATTTGCCGCGATGTATGGCGAGACTGAGAAGAGCAGAGGACTGGGGCTGAGGCTGAGGTTGAGGACCCACCGGCTTAGGGAGATATTGGGCTTCCAACTTCATCTGCATCTTCATGGATCTCCATCTCCAGTCGCATCTGTTTGCTGCGCATTTCATGAAATTACGCGCTGTTAAAAACAACTTAAAAAGACTCCACGTAGTTTTATGTATTTCCTCGCCAGCCCAGCAACAGTCCAACAACAGACGAAAAACAAAGTTGTAAATTATAATTTTATGTTTGGAATCTCAAACCAATAATGTGAAGCCGCAAGAGTCTGCAAAAGGGTAACCAATTGCCAAGAGGAAATGATCTACGATGCTGGGAATGATCCATTGGACATTGAAAAACTAAATGCTTAATTAAAGGTTATTAATGTGACTACACTTTAGAAAATATATATAAATTAATAAGAACTAAACAGAAAAAATGAAAACATATGTGAAAACATAAGTGAAAGTAAAGACTTATTTTCTTAAAAGAAATTTATTTGAAGTGGAGTAATTTGCATTAAGTCCAAACCGAAATTAAACTTAATTAAGTTTTTGGGTCTAGCTGGCGGACTATTTTGTGGAGTGCACGGCTTAGCCGTAAGTCGTAAAGAACCTAACAAAAATATTGTAGAAATTGAGCAAAACATCGTAAAAGAAACTCAGCTCAGCGGCGCGCAACTCATTAAATGCGTCTGCGCAACGTAATTTGCCTTTGAGGCGCGCACGTTCTCAACGTTAAGTTCCTGCGGAGCTTCCCCGATTTTTCCTCATATGTATATCGTTACACCCCATATACTATATGCTCCCTGGACACACACACGGACCTTACACATTTACGACACACAGCGCGACATTTACAACTTTGATGCCCAGGAATGGGTTGCAAAAAATGTTTTAGAATTGTAAAAATGTTGAAAATAAATTAAAAATGTGCTAAAAATCCCGAGCAGCCGGCGGCCGGCGCAGAAAGTATAGGAGGCACGGCCTCTTTTATGGGCCTCTTTGCGAGCATTTTGGTGCTAGTTAATAGCTCCCACATATATATGAGCGAATAAATGCGTGTGGGCGAGGCCGAGGCTCTGCCATCGTTTCGAATTTAATGAAGGCAACAAAAACCAATTTTCAAATGAGTCTGCATACATGAATTCTAGTTCTAGACTCTTAATGCCTTGGCTTCGAGGGGAAATATCTCATTAAAGGCATAACGACTTGGAAACTTCCTGAAATCAAGGGTTAGTAATCAACACTCGTGCTTATGGAAGTATTTTTCTTTTTTTTTTTGCTAAAGAATTTAAGTTAATGATATGGATATTATATACGGGAAATTCACATTTTCTATTGCTTCTACTTAAGGGTATGCAAAAAAAAAGTATACATCGTGTAAGCATAATTTTTGCCACTATTAAGTCATATTTAGCGTAAGTTTGCTTTAATTACTCGCCTTGCGCTAGAGTTGATAAAGCCGAATGTGACAGGAAGCGCCACATCTCGATAAGCTCCTTATCCAGTTATTAGAATTTATTCCCATTCAGCTGATACGCATGTGTTGGCCGCAATTTATGACTCCTCTGACTGGGACAGAGCTGCAGGTATCTGCGGACTCCAGTGTCCATTAATGTAAATCAACGTGTGTGCAATTTCATTTTCAATGCAACAATTTGTGGCCGCCAGCGGGGGGAGCTCTTATGTGGCATTTATTTCTCTTTTTTTGTTGGTTCGAAGTTGAAATCGCAACAAGTTTTTAATGAAGTGAATGGGGTGTGCAGTGAGGTCCGAATTGTGGAATTGCCGATAGACAAGCGCGTCGGAGGTCTGCGAGTGACAGGCGAGTAGCGTGTTGAGGGCGTTGTTCGACGGTGGAATATGCAAATTCGCATATTTACTTTAATGGCCATCGACATGCTCCGCAGTCTACGGTCTACGGCCTCCGGTCTGTGGTCTCCGGACGGGGGCTCCTGGGCATGGCCTATCAATCACTGGATTCTGGACATTAAAGACCGTATTCGAGACGAAATAAAGTCGTTTAGCTGGACGCCTTCAGCCAGGTCAGGATCCGTGCCGTGCATCAATCAGTTTAATGTTTTGGCCAGCGTTACCGATACCGGTTAGACCAGCCTTGCGCCTTAAGCGGCACATAAGCTCTCTCTCCTGGTCGGACTCATACTCATATTCAAGAAGTTCACGATAATATCGAACATGACCAAACAAAGGTGTGTGCTTCCTATAATTATGTCTTGTGCCTACGCCCATTTCTTTGATTTGGTAATTTACGAATTGGAGGTTCTGCACTCCAACCGGACCATCATTTGGCATAATTAGCCGGCCCGAGGAAGTGCATCGGCGTAATCGAGGGGACTTAGTAGTGGTCCCCACTAAGTGGCATGCGAAACTTGTTCGCTTATGTGCAAAGTATCTGAGAACAATGCATATTTATGACGGGGCCGGGCCCTCTCCTTTGCCAAAGTGACTCTTATTGGAGGGCACATATGAGCTGAGCTGTGCTAAATTAACGACGCGCATTGCCATTCTTTCTGGGTGTTGAAAAACAATTTACAAATCCGGCGAATAAAATGCATATATAAATAGAAAATCTAATTTAATAATTTGCATATTTTGATGATGTTTCCCCCCTGCTCTTTACAAGCTATTGCCAATGTGCAAATTGGCTGAATGCATCGCAAAACTGCAACCAAATCAATGGAAATACATGCCAAGGAACAATTTGTAAAAGAATTTATTTGTATATTTTGTATTTTGATTTTGTTTTTAAAAGCTTTAGAAAGTGTTAATTAGGTTAATTTAAATTAATTATATTTGTATTTGAATCTAACAAATAGTTTTACTTAGGGGAAACCGCCTCGGATTCTTGGATCAATAGAAATACATGCCAAAGAACGATGTTTATTTTGTATTTTTAGTTTGTTTGTTTTTTTTTTAAGCTTTAGAAAGTTAAGTAGGTGAATTTAAATTAATTATATTTGTATTTGAAATTTAACAAATATTTTTACTTAGTGGAAGCCGCCTTGGATTCTTGGATCAATAAATATAATCTTTTAAAGTGCCAAGTTAGTGACTTTATATTAAATACACTTTTATTTGATTTTATAAAAATATTTTTACTAAGTATAAGAACTTGGTTATCCCTATTTTCTTCCCGTGCTGCGAGTATTATTTTGCATGCTGCCTCTTTTGTCACTTCGCTAAAACGTTTACCTTATCTGAGTTGGAATTCGAGCATTTCGAAACCTGTTTCGCATGCGGCCTATAAACAGCTGATCGATGTAACTACTTCCGCTCCTAACTGTTTGCTCCGAAGTTCAGACCACGAAGAACTATAAGAGAGGGACTGTGAGGGGGCCCGGCTCATAATATCTGCAAGTTATGGCTGACAGTTTTGTTGCCGCTTGTTTAATTGTTGGGCCATGAAGGCGAATGCTTAGCATTAGTGGGCTAAGATACACGCAGAAGGATAAGGAAAGAGGGAAAGGAATAAGGAGAGCATTGAACCTGGCCAAAGATGAACTATTTGGCAGAGAGGTTGAGTTTGAGGCTTTTTAAAAATATATAAAAAATTCTCTACCTCTTAAAAAAACATTTATAAGAAAGAGTATAAAAGAGAGCTCCTTAAAAATTTCATCACTATCTAAAAATCAAATACATTTTCCCTGTAAAAACCCAAATGTGCATCTCAATCACTACCTCTCCCTGTGCACATTTTAATAAACTTATTTAAGGATTGATTTGCCTGGAAATAACCTATAATTTTACCACCCACTTGCCAGATATCAATCCCCTGTAGTCGGTACCGTTTTGCCAGAGCAAACTCCCCCTGATTTACTATTTGATAACTGCTAACACGTATCCGCAGAGTTCCATAAATCATTTTCGCCCGGGGCGAGAGCAATCACACACTCGGTTTATAAAGTAAGTTCTTAGCACCTATGGGCAGATGCCTGCCATAAATTGCGAGTGCTTTGGTCCGCTCGATTTCAGGCGGAATGCCAGAGTGCCAGTCGAAGTACGCGAATAAATCTGCTCCGGGGGAGTTGCAGTTGCAGGTTGCTCTGGATGCGAACAATGCCTGCCCCAAGCCCCGGATCCCGGATCGTAAATTGCGTGTTTGTGGCAATGTAAACAGAACAGAGGAAACCCAGAGCCAAGTCGAGGTGGGCAGCTCGAGACGGCGTCCGATAACTAAGTGGCAACAGAAGAGACTGAAAGACTTGGCCCCGAATCTTTCGGGAGGTCCAACAATGTTGTCTTGAGCTTCTTCTCGGCTCGGCTCGGCTCTTCGCATGCAACTGCACAATTTGCAGGTAACAAGTTTTTATTTTTTCTTTGCAACTAAACGTGCTTCGGAGCGGGCTTCATAAATATTTTATAAATTTAATAAATTGAGTGGCAAAGAATCCAGCCGGGAGGCACAATTATTTTAAGTATTTTAATGAGTAGAATAAAAGAAAAAGGCGGGACGGCGCCATTAATCTCGCAGCGCTTGATCTTGTCAACAGATTATGTTTAATGGCTTAAGAAGAGTCTGCTCCGCAGCCTTAGCCTAATGTCCACATTAAGTAAATAACTATCCTTCGCATTGCCTCTTACAACATCATAATTATTCACAAGAGATAATTTAAAAATTTATTTAATTAAAAGCAAGCAAGCAAGCTTCGAGTTGTGTAATTTTCTAAATGCATTTTTCTGCAGCATTGCAATTTGTAAGGCTTTATGGAATTCTTAGACTTGTTGTAATTTATTAAATAAAAGCCTGTTTAGATATGTTTAACACAGTTTTCCTAATAACTTTGTTGGTTTAGAGGGGGTCGATAGCCTAAAACATTGTAACTAGTGAGCTTTGGACAAATGCGACGCTAGTTTTCCAAATCCTAAGGTGAGTCGGCACTGTTTTGAACCTTTGAATTCAGCTGTTGATACTCAAAAAGGGGGTCGTTAGCCCAGCGAATTTTAACAAGCTAATAATACACTTGAAATTAATATTTTTTCGTGTGCATATGATCGGTTTTCGTAGTGCTTTTCGTACCCCGTAATTTCACTCACTTAAAAAGCCATTGAGTCTTCACACATGCGAGTTTAATTTTTTTCTCCTTTTTTCTGGGTCCCTTTTTTCACGGCATTTCAAAGATCAACCTTATGTAAAAAAAAGCGAGTGCAAAGTTTAATGGCCCGCATTTTGAGGAGGAACTTCAATTGAATAAAACCGGGCTTAAAATGGTGAAAACATTGGGCCGAAAAAGGGGGCTGGGTCCGTTAAGAGCCCTCTAATTGGGGCCTTCGGGACGATAGCTGATTATGCCAGTATTCGGATGCAAATGGCTTTGGCAGGTTGTAAATATTAGCAACAACTGAAGCCCGTGCTTATTAGCACTATCCCATCCCAGACATATTTACGAAAATGTATATATATAGGGCCTTTATCGGCGCAGCTGCATCGCGTTCTAGGGCCATTCTCTAGAGGGTCCAGAGGCCATTCGGCGAACTTCGTCTACACTAATTTTGTGCTCGTAAAAACAACTTTAATTGCGAGAAATAAAGACAACCATATTTTTATTGTTCGTGTAGGCAAAAATTATTTTGTGCTCTGTTCCTGGATAGATTCCTGGCCATATAATTAAGCAGCCATTTGAGCCAAATATAATCCCGACTTGGGCAAAGTCCGCCGCGGAGTATTAAAAATAATGCCAACATATTAACTGGAAATATCGTAAATTATCCACACAAATGACCTGTCAAAGCTGCCAAGCTCCGGGAGCAGGCCCGGGCACATTTCTCATAATAAAAAAAAAAAAAAACAACAAAAACAAAAAATGCAAACTACGCTCTCCAGTTGGCAGCCATTTGAAACGAAATCGAAAACAAAATCAGCCAGAGTGTTTGAACCCTCGAATATATACCAAAAATACATTTTACAACTTTATTTTACGAGCGCAGCTAAGTTTTTGTTTTCTGCCAGGGGCTTTTTCCGCCGAATTGGCGGCACTAAAGGCTCTTCGGTTTGGGAGAGAAGGGCTTCCCAGGGTCCTTGGACCTGGTCAAGATCGCTGCCTGTCTTAAGAGGCCGAAATTAGCGCTGGGCATTAATTTAATTAACTGAAGTCGAAGTTTATCGATTGCCTGCCGGTCGGTCATGGTCAACCGGACTTTGTGGGCACGCTGCCGCAGCCTGAGGACTTCACGATTTACGGATTTTCAATTTATATATTTCTTGATAAAGCTTAAAAAGGTTTATTATAGTTTTAGGGTAGGAATACATATGTTTAGGGTTAGTTAAAAATAATAAAGGACTGGCAATTAATTGTGCAGCTGAGAAAAGAATATGAATGGACTTGTAAATCCTTTACTTGGTTTTAAGTCTTAATGCTTTCGTGGAAAATAATTAACTTTTCAAAGTATAAAAAGAAAAGCACATTAGCTTTAACTTAAAAAAAAATCCTTAAAAAAAAAACAACAAAATGTATTTTAATCCAAAATTATTAATTGCTCTTATTAAATTGTCAAAGAAATAGGTAGATTTCAAATGTATTCGCTAGTAAACAAGTTAAAATTTTTATTAATAATTTTAATTATAGTCAAAGTAATTAAAAAATTAATTTGTAATATAAAGAACAAAGAAAGAAGAGTTCTTTCTAACCTTTGACACATTTTCTTTACGAAAAACTGTTTTCAAAGATAATATTCCAAAAACCAGTAAGTATAAATAAAATATTTATATATGTTTACACTATATTTTGTCTGAGTTTAGATATCTCTTAAAAACCCTGTACAATTTTATTTCTTTCGTTTTTTTTTAATCTATATGTTTCTATAAAAACTAGAAAAACCAGAATTTCAAACTAGATGGTTCGAAATGCATCGAATTAAATCGCCCTTAGCCTTAACATGATTTTGAAATTACCTTCGATAAGTGAAAAAACAGCGAGGAATGCGATGCTGTACTGGAGCAATAGATTGTTCTACACGATGGGGCACTTAGCCTTTATCGGTGGGATATGATACCCATCAAAATTAATGACAAAATGATAGCCTTGCTGGGGCCAGGAGACCAGAGGAGAGGTGCCAAGTGGGTAACCTCGCGTCTGGAGGTGAATCGACGCTGGCATGACTAATTCCGGAGACGGGCCTGGGACAGCGCCAGTGTGGGCAGCTCGGGCAGAGCTAATGAGACGAGCCGTTCGACTTGTTTTGCAAGGAGGAGGAGACCCCCAGACCCCAGGAAAGTGCAACAAAGTTGTCCGCTGCTAGAGCGCGAAAAAAACCCGATCTCGGGTTCCTGTTTAAACAGCCAAACGGGCCGGGACGGGACGGGACAGGTTGGGGCCGATAGAGATTACGAGTAAGTTTACACGTTTTCAGACATTGGGGCCACAACCTAACACATCCACTGCGGCTACCGGAGGAACGGTAGGATTGGCAGGAGCTAGAGGAGCTAGGGGATTGGAGCAGCTGTATCAATGCTGAATTGATTGATGAACTGCCTGCAGTTGACAGACGCTGGACGTATTGTCTGCACTTATGCTAAACGATCCCCGTAATGTGCGATCCATGTCTGGCTGCCATTACCGGTGGATAATATGCATAAAGCAGTCATCGGCGAGTGGAAAGTGCCACTGCGCAAAGGTTTCATTCATGCCTGCTTAGCACCATGATGGATGGTCGTGTTGGATTGGGCCGACAGGTCCGCTTGTAATTGTCCGGACTCCGGGATTATGCTGGCATTTGTATGCCGCCTCGTGTGCCGAGCTGCAATTAGGGGAACGTGGTCAGCCGAGCGTTTGGCTCTATCTGAGCCACTAATGAGTCGCGGCCCTAAAAAAATGCCAATTCTAAGTTCTTGGGAATAATGGCAATAAATGCCTGTCAGACGGAATTAAGAAATTGTCTTATAGCTAACTCAATAAAACAAATTATTCATGAGGTGAAGTAGTTTGCCCTCCTATTTGTATGTAAATGTGGTGTAAACTATCAATTATTTGTAGTTGTGCGTGTCAGCAGAGATTGTAATGATTCTATTAAAGAATATCACTTTTTTATTGAAAAAAAAAACGACGAGCTTAGGAGTTTATAAAGATATTTTTCATGTATTTTTGTATTGAATTTTAACGGTTTATATTCCATGAAAATATAAATAAAAAATTTGTGTTTAATAAAAAAATCCAGTTAGTCGAAATAGGATTTTTTAAATATATTTATCAAGTTTTTGAAAAGGTTGAATTGAGACTTTGATATTGGAATAAAAATAAAAAATGCCTTTTTTATTGAAAAAATACGAGCTAGTTGTATTAAGGGTTTATAAATTTTTTTGAGTTTATTAATTGAATTTTTAATGGTTATAGACCCTTGGAAAGGATCTATTAAGACTTTGAGGATGAAATAAAATTCAAAATGACTTTGGGAATGTTCTTTGGCTGGTAAAATCCATAGATTTTTTTATTTATTTTATCTGAGAGTATAAATATTAAAAGATATTGGCTTAAACCCAGCTAAGAATTTATCAAAATCCGACAAAATATAATGTAATGTGCTTCACACTCCAATTGCATTTTTCCCACACATAAATAAAGCTTAACTGCTTTAAGATCGAGCGATCAAATATCGCGTTGGAAAATGGTAGGCGGCACTTTTGCCTTCAGGTGTCAACTGTTGACAGCCTGGTGGATCTATGCTAATTGATTATTTCATGCGCCGTCACCGATGGCACTTCGCCACTCCTTTCGAACGGCTTGTGACATGTGCCCCGGCTTGTGGATGCCTTAACTTGGCCAGCCTTTTCCCCTGTTGTTTTTCCACAGTACTGGGTGCTCGGCTCTGAAGTATATTGATTCGTTTTCAAAACACGTATTACCGGTAATTTGTTAATAAAAACGGTGTTCAGTGGGGCAATCATATTTAGCTTGCCAGAACATGGATTTTAATTTTGGTATCATTAAAAGATATTAAAGATATGTTAACATTTTAATAAATAAAAAAAATACTTTTCATATTTACTGTACAAAATGATCGCTTTACTTTAGGGACTTTCCACAATACAAACAACAAAGAAACGTTTCCAGTGATTGGAAGGCATAAGATTAACAAAGTATCCTACGGCTGTTCTGGAATGATGATATATAAAAGCTTATTAATCTAAGCAGTGGGTATTTCCGTGTCGAATCAGCATGGAGTGGTATCCCTGCCGGCTTCTTTTGTTATTTGCTAGTCTGGTCGCCGAGAACAACACAACACAACTTGATTAGGCCTTCTGTCGGAGGCGTCTCCTCTTCTCCCTGCTCTCTGCATCCTCCTCCCTGCTGCCTGCTTCCTGCTCCCTGCCCCACATGCTCATGGTACGTGCCGAGACGGCGCGTCGTTGGTGGATCTGTCCTCGTTGCTCCCAGCGTCGGCACATGCGGCCTATAATTAGGTGGCAATCATTTAGAGGCGCGAGACGCACGGCCACTCCTTGCCAGAGACTCCTCTCTATGCGGACCACGGGGCCAGGATGAAAAAACAACAACAGCAGAGCAAAAAAACAGGGGGGCAATTTTCTTTGGGCTTTTCAGTTTTCAATTTTCCCTCTGCACTTTGCTAAATGAGCCATAAATATTACTAGATGTTTGCCAAGATCGCAGATAAAGCGAGTTACACGATTCATCATACAATCTTCTGGGCGAAATAATACCCAGACGAAGACATGACAGAAACAACAAAGAACACGACTATTAATTGTACGAAATGGCCCAGTTCAAGATCACACATAGGCCATTAGTAGTTTGTAGCAAAGGGCTATCGAATTTAAGGTTTTCAAATGCATTTTAAACATTTTACAAAGTTGCATTTAAGTCTTAGTTTTTGACTAAGTTGCACGAATATTTTAGCGATCAGTAAGTCCAAAAGAATTGTATCTCAGCTGGAATAATTAAGTAATCACATTTGCAACAAAACTAAATTCAATTGAAAATGTAATTTGAAATTTCCACGTGTAACCTTAGTCAAAAGTTGAATGGAATTAAATATGTAAAAGGGAATTAATATGATTAGCGTTGATTAAACAATTAATCACGCTGTGTAATTGAAGGTCTTATAGCTGTCATATATAGATATATGATATGTATGATTAATTGGATTAAAATCGAATCAAATTATAATAAAAACTAGAAAAATAATCCAAGAAATCTATTTGATATGCTAAACTGGAATTTACGAATATCAGTAGCAAGGAAACTTTCCCAGAGTTCTAATTGGTAATTACTTGTTTAGACAGTTTAACAGAATTTGATTATTATTAATGAATGATTATGAAGCTTATATTTAACGTTTTCAAAACTCTTCAGAATATATTTAAATAAATAATAAGGGTTTATTCCTGTGGTGACTTGCAAAACCGACTAATTTCTCTTCCTTCAAAGCTAACTTGATTTAATGAATTTCTGTAAGTTTTGGCTCAAAAAATGGATCGAGGAGTACCAAATATTTTAGGAATAAATATTTACCTAGAGAAAGATTCTATTAAAGAATTTTCCGAAAGAAGAAGAATTAAAGTAAAGCTTTTTTTTGCACTCACCCAAGGGCACATTGGCGCCATTCTTGCGATTGACGGAAACTGAGATCGGCAAAATGGCGGCACCGGAAGTGGACGATGGCGAGGGCGAGGACGAGTCGCAGGAGCCCTCCAGCGACTGGGCAGGCGTTGGCACCGTGCTCATGTGGTGCTCGGCGCTGGTGATCACCGAGGTGCCATTGCTGCCGGCCCTGCCTCCACCGCCTCCCGATCCCGGTCCTGATCCTGAGCTGGCTTCTCCGCCGACCCCGCCATTGCTGGAGCCGCTGCTCGAAGTGGCAGCAGCGGTGGCACTGCTGGAACTGGCCGCCCCTCCTCCACCGGAGCTACTGGTAGCCGGACCCACACTGCCTCCGTGCTCGCTGTGCGGCGGAGATCGCAGCGCCGTCTGCTGGTGCGCCGCCTGCTGCGGATGCTGGTGATGCTGCTGCTGGTGGTGGTGGTGCGAGTGTGGGTGCGAGTGCGAGTGTGGGTGGCTCTGGTGCTGGAGCTGCTGCTGCTGCTGCTGGGCCACCGAGGCGGCGGCGGCGGCGGCCATGTGCACGTGGTGGGCGTGGGCGTGGCCATGCAGGCTGGAGGCGGCAGCGGCTCCGGTCAGATGCGATGGCGGAGCGGCCGGAGCAGCGCCCGCCGCTGCTGCCGCTGCCGCTGCCGCCGCCTGCTGGTGATGGAGCGACACATGGCCGTGGTGCGGGTGGTGGCCGTGGGCATGGTGGGCGGCGTGTACGTGGTGGGCATGGGCGTGGACATGGGCGGGAGCAGCGGCGGCGGCGACATGATGATGGTGGCTCAGAAGCGTTGTGGCGGCCGTTCCCGCCGGCGGAACCTCGTGCATGTGCAGGGCTCGCTGCTCGTCCTGCGCCTGGGCTCGCCTCAGAGCCGTCTGCAGGGCCATCACCCGCTGGCGGTCCGCGGTCAGGCGGCACTTTTCGCAGGTGCAGTAGCGGTACTTGCAGTACCGCTTGTGACCCTTCAGCGTGATCTTCAGGCCGTGATTGCGGCAGCGGGCGCAGTTGGGCGGCGTCCTGGGCGAGATGGAGCTGCCGCTGGAGCTAGAGGCTCCGCCGCACACGTCGTTCTTCGAGTCGATCATGTCCGAGTCGGACATGGTGTCGCTGTTCCAGTTCTCCTCCGAAACCATGTCTGCAGATTCTGGTGTCCTTTCTAGAGGTGAGTTTGCAAGTGTCCAAGTATTAATGCTTCCTTTAGGCCAACTTAAGATGCATTTTCTGCAGTCTAAGCCTTGGCGTCTTAAGGTGATTTTCTGGTATTTTTCTTACTTCTTATTTAAGAACTTTAGCAAGTCAAGTTGAAGTTGTATTATTGATAGCATTAAGTAATGGAGTTTATTTATGCTTGTCTATAGATGATTGAGGATTATTTTAGATACTAGACCGTATGTTTCACTTTGCATTATGAACTCCTAAGCACCTGAAAAGATAAGATTTAAATTCTTAATACTCCTCTCAAACTTTCAGTCTGCAATTAAATAATATTTTTCGCTTATTTGGTAAACAAATTCTCCGCGGTGCTGATGTAATTCCCAGATATAACTCAAAATGCGAGCGAAAATATTTATTATTGTTCAGGAAGATTTGCATTTCCTTATTTTTTGCATGCTCGGCTGGCGGTAGCCAACGAATTACATTTGTATTTATAACGCCAGCCAAATGTTTGCCATATTTTCGCAAACATCTCACTCCGAAATAAGTCATATATATATACAGAACTTCGCCTCCATTGGCCATGGATCATTGCATGTTAGATGGCAATTGGAATATCAAACATTCATATTTTGATTCGATCGGACACGCCTCCTTTACATAAGAGCCCAGATTCCAAATTGGCTCTGGATATTAGTTACAACCCAAAGGTGGAGTTGGACATGTAGATACAATGTAGCGATAGAGGTTCCCGATCTGTCACGGTATCATACTATATATCATCGAAAAGGTACTGAAGGGTGCGCAAATACCTCTGGGTGAGAGTGGAATGGTAGTTGAGCTTTTGAACTTGTCAATCCATAAACTTGGGAAGGCGCTTGAGAATTGTGTGGAGATTTTCCGGGTTTTTAGGAGTCGTCATATAATATTTCAAACATTTATATTTAATTATATAAATTATATTTAATATGAATATTTGACAGGAAAGCATGCACTAGTTTATTATTTAAATATACAAACTGCCTGTTCAGGAATCGAGCTTTAATTTGAATTTAAAACAGTTTCCTAAAAATAATACTTAAAATTCAACCCAATTTATCAAAATGAAAGGTTTTATCTTTTATTTAGAGAAATTCTATTTTATACACTCGATGAATATATTGTTTCTTGATAAATAAAAGATAAAACCTTTCCTAGCAGGAAAAAAAAACAGACTAAAATATAACAATAACAATAAAAAAATATTTTTTGATTAAAAATGGGAACTGCTTGCCAATATATTTTTAAATTCAGTTGTTAAAAAGTATACCCTTTTCCAATTACCTTTTTAGCATAAAAGTTTAACGTTTTATTTTAATGAATATCTGTAATAGCCTTTTAAATATGTTTTATTCGTATTTGCAAAGATCCACTATTTAAAAGTTAACTTTATTTTATTTAAGGGTTTTTAGTTGGCTGATTAGAACTATTAGGAAATTTTAACTTTCAGAAATTTGGGATAATTAATCTTCGGAGTCAGACAAGCTTCGAAGACTTTCACACACACGCACTTGTATTCCACAATTCCAATCATATACAGTTACTCGGGGCTGTATCAATTCAGATATCGATCAAGAATCGTCACACAATAAACAAAAAAATGCACACTTGTAACTTTTTGACGCGATCGCGCTTCGTGGCCTGCGAAAAGCCGCCGGTGAAACGAGCTGAAGAATCCGAGGTGTGACAGAGAGTCTGAGAGTCACACGATTAATTCCGCAGCGCGAATAATTAATATTAATGGGGTCGGTCTGGGCCTGAATTCGTATCTGTGGCTGGATCTGGATCTGGTATCCGTCGAATGGAACTATTCGCGAGTCGCGAGCCGAGCTTTCTGCCGCTTTAGCTGCTTGGGCTGCTGCTGTCCGATCTGAAATCTTTGGCATGCACAAGGCAACTCACATTGGGGCGCAAGACGCGGATGCAAAGAACTCAAAAACGCCGAGTCTGTCGGCTGGCTGAGTGTGCGAGTGTGCGAGAGCGCCTGTATGGGTGCCAGCCCCTGCCAGTTTGGTTGTGTGTTTGTGGTGTGTGCGGTGTCAGTGTGTGCGTGCAAGCGGGCACCGCCAACGAAACGGAACCGAAAATCGCATCGAGAGAGCCAGAGCAAAGCAACCAAGCACGGCACAGTGGACTGAAGGTCCTTGATTTTTGAGTTTTACGACGAGCTTACTTTTTAAAGTTTTCTAATTGGGGTTGTCCTTATCAGATTTTAGCGTGTTATTAACTTGCAATTAATTGTTTAAGCAAAAACAAATTATTAAACTATACATTTTTAAATGTTTTTTTTTTTTTTTTATAAGGTTCCAATCAATATTTCAAATCAAGATAGCATTTATTAAAAATCAATGGCTTAAAATAAATTTAATTACTGTACTTATTAATTAACATTAATATTGTTCTCATAAAAGCGTAATAATAACAAAATTTTAACTATATTTTCACTGAAAGGCACTGCATAATTTTTTTCATTTAGAAAAATTGTTGTCTAATCATTTTTAAAAGCTTTATATAATAATTTGCCCCAAAAAGTATGCAATGTTTTTTACAGCAGAGTAAGATATATACATCGTATGGTCGGGTCACATCAACAAAGTGTTAAGGTTTAAAAGTTCTGCAAACTAGATATTAAACTTAAAATGTTGTTATAAATTTTCATAATTTTTACAGCCTTATTATGTCTTATAATTCCTTAGAATTAAGCAAATTCTCAGGTTAAAAAATATTTTTAAAACAAATAAAATAATATTATTTTCTATGACTATATAAAGCCTTTAAATTTTTAAACCACTGTGCGGCGTCGACGTTGCGTGCATTTGGAGAAATGTGGGGGCTGCACACTCACACAGACACACTCATCTGCTCGCACATGCAGCACAAATTCACTCGCGGAAATGCGCAAATACAAACAGACGGCGGCCCTTGTATATAGACAGCCTCACACACATTGGCTGGCTGTGTCGCTTTGTTGTTGTTTTTGTTGCTTTTGTTGTTTTTGTTGCCGTTGCGGCTTTCGCTGCAGTTGCTCGTAGTTGGGTGTGTGTGTGTGTGTGTGGGGCCGGTTGCAGTCGCCTTGCAACTTGTTCGAGTTGCAGTTGGTCTGAGTTGCATTGCTTTCGGCTTAGTGTTGCCTTCCTCCACTTTGTTTAATTCCCATTTTCAGCACGTTCTCTTTGCGCAGCGAATTTTATTGCATTTGTTTTGGTTATTTCTTCGTTTGAAAGGGCGTATGAGTGATGGACACTATCGGCAAATAGCACTGGGGCATTAATTATTTACTTGTTCAAGTTTGGCCAAGAATTTGTATATGTTTTATATGAGATTGTATAAGCTGATCATTAAGTATATAGTCAATGATAGTTCAACTTTAAAAATATGCAACTCTCAGTTCGAATTATTTCATCTAGCCTAATTCTCCTATTTTTTAATACCTTAGCAAAAAAATGTCTTACTTCTCTCAAATTGTTACATATTTTTCTTCAATTAAATATACTTGAAAATACTTGGGTAATACATTTTAGAATAAATAATTGAAGCTAATTTAATTTTGGTCCTCGGTGCGTATGAGTAATTTTTCTAAGTATACTCACTTTCGCTAAATAAGTAAATGTATTGAATTTAGTTCAGATCGAAGCAAGTTAAAGTTAATATACTAAATCGATTTATTATTATAAATGGTTTAATTATAATAAATGGCTTAATTATAATAAACGGATTTATTATAATTCGTAATGCAAGCCACGTGGTTAAAATTTATATAGTTAGAAAAAACTATGGAATTAGAGGCCATTAAAGGAGTAACACCCAGCCTGCATACTTGCATAAGAGCGATAACTGGTGGAATTCAAGCTAAATCCAAATAACTTATAGGAAATGATAATGCAAAACAGATGTGACCCTTATCTAACTAGGTTAAAACTAATACTAACAGCAAGAAAATGGCTAGAAGTCGTCAGTAATTGTGTCCAATTTTTTTTTTTGTATTTACATTTGTATGTATAATATCTCAATTTAATAGACTCCTCTTCAAAAAATTTAACAAGGGCCCTTAAAAATATTGTATTTCAAAGCATCTATTGATACATAAAACAAGTGGGAATGCTACAGTCGAGTGTGACCGACTGTAAGATACCCGGTAACCAAAGCATTGTGGGTGAAATTAAACAGAAACAACATGGAAAAAAGAAAATGTTGACATATTAAGAAAAATATTGCTAGAAAAATGTTGGGCAACTCTCAAAACCGACAAATGTTGCAAGGAACATGTTGGGCATCACGCACGTGCGCTCTCTCTCTCTCTCTCTCTCAAGAAGTTTACCCAGAAACTTAATTGTTTAATAACTTCTATGTTTATCATCCGATTTTACTCAAATTTTCCAAACACGTCCACGATTGCCTACTTATTAAGTCTATTTATTTACTTTAAGTCGAAAATCACTCCTATAGCTTATATACCGTTTTTTATAATTTTCGGGGGCGGAAGTGGGCGTGGCCAAATTTTAAAACAAACTTGATTTGTGAGCAACAGATTCCAATGTTGTCCCCAAATTTGTTAACTTTAGCTCTTATAGTCTTTGAGATCTGTTGTCTCACACAGACAGACAGACGGACAGACGGACAAACGGACAGACGGACATGGCTAGATCGACTACCCTTGTATGATATGGGTACCGGGTATAATTAATATTTTAATTTCGTTCATAAATCTTTCTTGGTCGAACTATAAATATATTTATTCAATATGCTTTACGACCTATGGCAACCTAATAATGCTCCACTAGATATGTGTGTTTAAAAATACATTTAAGGAGTTTCAAGTTTGTTTAACAAAAGTTAAATCAAATTAATTCTTTGTTTGGAGCGAGGTGCCTTAGAGAGCCTGCTTATCTTAATGCACCGGCTTGGCGACCCATTTACCTATACAATAAGCACAAACGATGCTTGACGACTGATTAGAACGGACGGACCTGTATTCTAAATAAAGAAATAAGATAGAGGGAAAAAGTGACAACAGGGAGCCACTAACCGATGATTAAGTATGTATTTCAGCTGATTAACTGAACGATATGAAGTGTTAGTTTGCCTCGTTTTTGATCGCAGGTAATTACTTAATTTGGGTGTCTAAAGAGTTAATTTACCATTTTGAGCCAGGAGAGGTAATTGAGCATGAATGATATGTGGTGTTGATAACGGGTCTCGGAGTTCGCAATTCGTGCTGCTACCAAAAGCCCGCCCCCTTTCTTCCACCGCCCCTGCCCCGCTGGCCCCCCGAGGCCACGGAAAAATGTTGTTACTTGGTCGGTTTTATTTAAAAACTGCACACGATCGCTTATCTTGCATGTCGCGACTAATTTGTATTTGCGGAGAGACCCAGCGAGAGAATCGCCCCGAGGAGCCACATATAAAGAGAAAGACAGAGGGCCTATCAGTGGAATGGCATTCCTAGATTTGCTAATTATGCGATGCATGCACAGGCAGAAAAAGTATTTCTAGCTCAATTATATTTATAATAAATCGAATGGGAGAAGAGAAAAAATATTTTTAATATTTCTCTTTTAGCTACAACTCTTAGATTTCGTATACTAATTTTAAATTAGTTTATTCTTTCGTTATTTAGTGTCAATTAAAGAAAAGAAAGTCAAAATTTCTGCCCTGTGTAAGCTTTAGGGAGACTTGGAAAATGTATCAAGGAAAGCAGCTTTTCTCAACGAGCTAAGTCGTGAAACGTCTTCAAAGTTAAAGGGGATTACTCGCTCGCTTTGGGCATGTCTGCTTAATTAATTAATTTGTCTAAACCGGAAGGGATCTCGATAAGAGCCCACTCCAGGTTCAGGTTATTAATGGGCCAAGGGCAACACCGCATATTAAATACCGAAAGCGCACCTTGGGTCGTTAAAATGATAATTGCAAAAAGTAAATGAAGACCATTAAAAAATTGATTGGGAAAGATCAGAAATATATAATCGCAATCGATCGTAAAAACCGGCTTGGGCAGAACTTTCAATCGAATACGCGGGGGGTGTCTTGGTCTCTCGGTCTCTCGGCTGCGTGGCCTTAAATAACTTGATTTTCCATTTTGTATTTGCATTTCCCTCATAACCACCATTCAGACTTATAAGCCCGATCACCGCCTCCGCGATCGGGATAACCGGGATAAAACACGACTTGTTGCTGGTTCGTTTCCTGTTTAATTTGGTAGTGAGGCCAGACAATGGCCCAAACTCCTCCATCCATCAGACTCTATAAAAGTAGCTCGGTGGCTCGCTCTGCAGTTGTAGATGGCAATCGCGGAGCGTACCTGCCGCTATTGCCATTAAGCCGTGTAGACACGAGCATTTATGTCAGGCAATTACAAGGCAGTTTGCAACGCCCCCAAAGCGGGACACTGGGGTGTTCCACACGCGGCGGCAGAGAGCAGTCATAACTCATTGTTCACTTACCGGGGGACAATGGGACAGACAGGCAGGCTGGCAGTGGCAAAACTATCTGCATCTATGTATCTCTGGACGTATCTGCATCAGCATCTGTATCTGCAATTGCAATCTGCCCGCGAGGTGTTCTACACTCTGCGTTATGCAAGTGCGTGCAGCGAGCGGTAGTGAGAGCGAGAAGCTCTGATCGAGAGTGAGAGTAAGTGGGGAAGAGCGAGAGCGTGGAGCCGGTAAAAATATTATTTGTTATCTGGAACCACAAACAAATTAGCCTTCGAGGACCGCGCACACACTAAAGATATTTTCAGACTTTTGCACTGACACAAAAAAAGGCCCAGACACTGAATTTCGGAATTCACACAGTTCGATGTTTGCATTTCACAGTTCGCAGTTCGCAATTCGCATTTGATTCGACTTCGCTCCAGTTCTGTTTGGGTTAAGATTGCGGTTCCAAATACGGACCGCGGGAACGCGCACGAGCGCAAAGGACGATCGATGCCAGCAAACTGGTTGCGGAGCCACCAAAGCTCTGAGCACGACACCGGCCGCCACTGAGCGCACCCGGACCAGTACCAGTCCGACTAGTGACTAGCGTACGGACTTGCGGACAGATGAACGAACGGCCGGGGCGGACGGACGGACAGCGAGAGGGGTCGGTCCGCGGTGAATGTGGTGCTGGCACAGAGACGGGCCCGCCGACTGTCGCCTCGTCGCAGTGCCTTCGGTATTTGCACACTCCGGTGCAGCGCGAAAAAATAACGATTGCGGGAGTTGGTCGATGGCCACGATAGCCGAATGCCCTGCAAATTATTAAGTTTTGGGAGTTATAAAAGTAAAGGAGGTGAAGCTATAGAAAAAATTGAGTTTTGTTCACCTTAAAGATATTAAATAAATATTTAACGGTCTCAAGTATATAACTTTGAAACCGAAACAATTAATTTATATACATAATTTCCTCCGTAAAGTATTTATTCATTCAAGTTTCTTCGAAAAACTAATAAGCTCGTCTAAGCATTGGGAGCACAAACGAAAGCATCTTGGGGAAAAAAGAGAGCAAGGCTTGAGAGCAACGAGTCTGGGAGAGTGGAAAGTGCATTTGCCCCATTATTTGGACAGAGCGGCCATACAATGTTGGCACCATCGCTCTCTTAGGTCTGCGCTCTTCCTCTCTGTGCGATTCTACCACTACAGTCTCCATGTGTTTTTGCAAGGCAACTTTGTTGCCGTACATTGACGTCTTCGCCTGCACATGGACGATCGCAAATCCGCACTCTCGCGCTTGCGCTCCCCACTCGCTCTCCTAAAGTTCTCTTCCGCTCTCTGCGGTTTGCAAAAAGAAGAGCCGCCTTATATGGCCAGAATCGAAGGGGATCGGGTTTGGTCGTCTAGCCGAAGGCTCTTGATATAGGTCGGACCACTCAGCTGGTCGGGATATTTATGCCACCTTCTTGGAACGCTTGGGATGCTCGGGATGCTCAATCTGCGTGTGTCACACACGCACATTTATCACACTTAAAGGTTTCCTTTCATCGTCGGCCGTTATAGTGGTCATCAGGATCGATTCTCCAGTCGGCAGAAGATAATTGCGCTGGAGCTGGAGCTGAAGCTGGAGCTCGCTGGACTCCATTAAAAGGTATTGTCGGCCCGAGGCGATGCACGCAGCTCACAAAAACAGATTCCCGATGGTAATGGATGGCTTAAAGACCTTGTCGCGGGCAGCTTCCCCTTGATAACCAAATTTGAGTGGTAATTATGGGTCAGTGTGGTCAGGAATTATTGCAGATATTTACATACATAATTCGAGATGTAGGTCCTTGTAGTTAATCTTACTTTCGGTTTTCTTTAAGGGTTTTATAAATAAACCCTAATTTATGGGTAAACAATACCATTAAGATCAAACTTTTAATTTAAGATGAATTATTTAAAAGAAAATAGAAATCGAAAGCGGGAATTGGTAGATTTTCGAAGATTTGTGACTTCACGACCACCGTTAGAATTTTAAAGAATCGAAGCTGGCATTCCTTGTCCATATTCATAACTTGGCTCGCACGCATTCCCATCTTGCAGAGTGTCGAAAGAGCGTGGGGCTAGGTGGCATCTCCAGTTGCATACTCGTAAATCAATTAGCAAAGAGCGGCGAGAGAAGAGTATCTCGCGGATACGCGGCCCAGCCGAAACTCGTTTGGCTTCGCCTCACGGATGAGTTCGCTCTCAAAAAACGCCAACAAACCTTTGGCAGAAGGGCAAACAACAACCACATGGGGGCAGAGAAAATGCAAATTGCAAAAAAGAAACCGGCAAATATTTATATATGATTTGCGCTCTCTCGATCCGCATCCGCGAGATACCCGCCACTCTTTGCCGGGGATACGAGGCGACCCCCGCATTGATCAGCCTTTCCATTCCTTTGAGTGGTTTATTTTTAACGAATCCCCACCGCAAGCGGTGGCAGTGGCAATTGCAAACATTTATACAAATTGACGTTTAGCTGTCGCTGTTGTCACCTCGCCAGCCGCACCAGAGATACACGAAGCAGAGAGTTCTCCGGATGACCCGGCAAATGTAATTCAAGTTGCCAACCGCAGACTGTCTCCGCAGATATGGCTCCACGTCTCAATCGCCCTTTTTTTCCCTTGCCGCTGCCAGACTCAGACCCGCGCTTCCAAAGTCCCAAAGCCCCTCTGACAACAGCTCGTGTTCGTGTTTTATAATTGTTATGGCCATTTCTACAAGTTGTTGTACATTGTTGGCCGCCTCGAGGGCTTTGGGGCCTGGTTTGCACAACAAAAAATGGCATATATTATGTAGAATTTTATTTATTTTTAATGAAATTGGTTTATAAATTACAGATGATAAAGAATAATTTTTAAATCGATATACACCATAATTATATCTCTTTATCTAATACCCTTAGGCAAAATCTCATTATACCCTTGCAGAGGATATTATTATTTTGACTAGAAGTTTGCAACGCAGTGAAGGAGGCATCTCCCACCCAATAAAGCATATATATTCTTGATCAAACTTCGGCTGACCGAACTTAGATTCCTTTATTTGTTGTACAAAAAGTTTAAATATTTTTTAATAAATTTTTGTACCCCAAAAATGCGCGAATTTGACGACTTCTTGGATACCTCTTTTAGCCAAAAAGAAAGCGATGGCCAAAAGCCGTATATCTTCCGATTCACCATTAAAATTTAAATAATTTACAATCAAAATAAAAAAAAAAAAATAATGAAAAGAAAAATTTTTTAACTCAATGTGCAAATTTATTAATCTAATAAAAACTAGCCTAAAAAAGCTTTCCAAATTAAAATATATTTAATTTTGGCTTAGTTATCCCTTTTCTAAAATAACAATCTGCAAAGAGTATGTAAAATTCGTCTTTCCGAAGTTAGCTTCCTTGCTTGTTTTTATTTCCTGTTGTAAATAATTTAAATTAAATTTCTTGCCGTGTTGGTTTAGTGGGTAGCTGGACGAGTTGCTTAGGCATGCGAATCGCACACATGACTGGCGCCCAGATCGCAAATGTATATCACCGCTGTCTGTTTGTATTTCCCCTAAAAGTCAGTTTCGGAACGGTTCAAGCGCATTATGTATCCACACGAAGATTAAAATATTTCCCTGAAATTGTTCAAGTAGGCATGGCCTAATACATATGCTAAAAACTTAAACTTAAATTAAAACAAGAACAATAATAAATATTTAACATTTTTCCCCTTTAGCCTCTTCAAGTAATTTTCTCATTACAGGACCCATTATTTATAACAAGGTATGAAAATGACGCTTAATGGAATTCCAATCAGTCTCCGGGATGCCTCTTTAATTACAATACTTTGTTAAATTGTCGTCTTGCGTAATGTATAATTAAATAAATCTGATAAATGGTGAATATGAACTGAAACCTCCACTTTAATCATTAGGCTTCTTGAGTCCCCCTTAGCCTTTTTTTTTTTGGTCGAAGACCTCGACGCTGGGCTTTTTGATCATTCCTCCTCATCGGCGTTGCATTTAAAGGCCATCCTCCCCTGGACCATGCCGATGGGAAATTTGAGATGTTTTCGAAGCCGAACAAATTGGTAGCTTAATGACAAATGGAGTGCCAAAAAACGTGTTTTATGTTCATAACCAAGATACGCAAAAGGTATTAAAGGCAACCAAGACACCAGATTCGGATGGCAAACGAGAAGGAAGAAGGCAAAGCCAATCTGCATATAAAACGTAACCAAAGGACAAAACCTTTTAGCCGGCCAGCTGGAGGAATCTGTGCGGGGAGCATTCGCATCCACAACTCCTCCAGGATGGGCACAAGTGTGACCGAGGCAGGGAAGGGGGCCTCTGGTTCAAACAGAGAGTAATTTACGCTTGCATGCAAATTGAAAAACAGTCGAGAGCAGGCACTCGGCACTCGGCACTTGGCACAGGAGTAGGAGTTCCTCCGGTGCTCGGAGGACTGATTGACCACCGAGGATGGGGTACGATGCATTTTAAAACAAATTGGCACAGTTTGTGAGAGGTGGCGATGGAGCTGTATTGCGTTGTGTGTTGTGTGCTGAGGCGTGTTTGTCACTCAATTAGATGCAACTCATTTAGCCGCTCTCGCATTTGGCCGCCATTTGTGTGCACAAAATGTTAATCAAAGCCTGATGGGATTTTTTAGGCCAACTAATGATGCCATGCTGTGCCATGCTAACTGCCATGATGATGATGCCGGAGCGGGTTCTGTGGGTGGCTGCAGGGTCGGAACAGACATATTGATGACAGTCACTCAATTAATATGCAAAATTTATGCATGGGAAAGTTCAAAACAAACAAACCAACCATAGCCAGGCACCACAGAGTTATAAAACATACATGTGGGCGTGGAAAAAAAACCAGGGGGGGAAATTGCATGCCCAATAAAAAATCAATACAAATTAGCAGCAGGCTCATTTTGTTCTGCATTTTTTAGGTCCACGGAATTGAGTTGTTGTCACTGTTGCGTTTGTGCCCCATAATCCCATGTAAGTCCATGTAAAGAGTCTTCCATTAGCTTAAATTTCCCTCATGCGTGTGTCATGCGTGTCATATGTGACACCTTTTTAAACTGTGGCTATCAGGTGTCTTCTTATTGTAGAGCTTCTGAGGGGTAAGGCGACGATATGAAGATGTTTTTCACCCCACGTTATATATATAATTATGAGCAATTATTAACCAAAACCAATGAGGGAAAAGATTCATCCGGGTATCTTGTAATCGAGGTGTTAGCAAGAATAAATATCTGTTTCAGAGTCTGAATAATGTGAAAATATTGAGCAAATCACTTTTTTAAACGATTAATTGCTTTAATTCAATACTTTTATATACTTTTAGGCAAATGTTTTTATTTTTAAAAAAATATATTGATTAATTAACCTTTTCAATGAGCAACTAATCCCCAAAACCAATTAGGGAAAAGCTACATCCTGGTATCTTATAATCGAGGTATTATTAATAATAAATATCTGTTTCAGAGTCAGAATAATGTGAAAATATAGAGTAGGCCCCCTTTCCAGGCAATTCATTTCCTTTTACTTACATAAATATTATAAATTAATAACCTTTTCAATATCATATGATCAATTGTTCTTGAAAACAAATGAAGAAAGAAGCTGCAGCCAGGTATCTTATAATCGAGGCATTATTAAAAATCAATATGCATTAAGCCATGTTTTTCAAAGTCAGAACCATGTGAACATTGTTAATTAAAACATTAATTAAAAACTTTGATCTAGTTTCAGGCAATTGGATTTACTTTTAAGAAAATATTTCGATTAAATAACCTTTCCTATCTCAAAGACCTTGAAATCCTTCCCAAGATTTTAACGAAATTAAGTAATCCTTGAAAAGTAGTTGCCCCAGCCTCCAAATTAAAAGTTTATTTAAATAAAGTTGGCTGTGGTGACCACGCCGCCAGAACACATGTGTTGCACATTGCAATTAAATCGCTGGCCAGCCTGCGACAAGGCTGGCCGTGTCCTGCACCTGGCATGAAGGGTTTGTGTGCTGCATTTGATGGCTGGGCTGATGGAAAAGTTGTAGCGACCAAATAATTTCGAAGGATACAAGGCCGTGGTAAGGAAAGGGGGTAAGGAAAGGGGGCAGAACGCACAGCGGGCCTGTGCCCAAAGTTTGCAGATGCTGATGATGAGGATCTCGGCGCAACAATAGTTTGCATCTCGGAGATGCCCGGAACGAAGTTATGCTGCTCCTTTGGCCTCGTGTTTCCTGTTATTCTAGCTGGCTTGCCGCAATCAACTGCACTGCATGTTGCGGTTCCTCGGAACAACTCGTGGAGCCAGCGAGTGTGTGTGTTTGGGTGTGTATCTAATCACATTAGCACGTGCGCATATCCTTTGAAAGGAGCAGCCGGGGGCGCAGGCCAGCGGACTCCCCAGGCTGCCATTCGGAGCCCGGGACTGTGTGCAAACTAAAAACATTTTAGCCGCTTTGTTTTTGGCTCATTTCGTTTGTCGATTTTGATTATTTGTCTGTGGCTGGCCGTACCCCACCGCACCCCACCGCACCCCACCGCACCTCAACGCACCGCACAGACTTTTGTTTTTGCCAGTGCCCCACCGCCAACTATTTGTATCTCAAAGTTGGCCCACACACGTAGTCCACATGCGAATGCCAGAGCTATTTTCTTTGTGCACTTCAAAGTTTTCCACAAAGGCGAAATAATTTCGCCCCCCTCCAACTTGATTTGGAATTTAAAACCCGAGTGATCCGATATTCTTATGTGAACAGCGGAATTTGACCAAGATTTCCGTACTCAGAAATGTCTCTAGCCCGTAACTGGACTGTAGAATCAATAAAACTCTTTGTATTTTTTTTAAATGCAAGCAAATATGGTATTTATTTTGAAGCAAGCTCTTGAACAAGCGGAGAACCACGAAAAGTTCTCAACAAATTACTCTTTAAATTTGGTTTTGCGGCTTTAAATCTCAAATGGTTAGTTAAGCAAGTTACTTTCGTATACATACAGGCAGGCTCCGGTTTTCACTTTTGTTTTTCGTTTTCGTTTTAGACCAAAATCGTACGTTTTCGTTTTTAGGTGCTCCGGTTTTCACAAACTTTTTGTCATCGTTTTGTTATCGAAATATTTAATTATTTTTATTGCTCAAACAGTTGACTTGGACGTTTTGAGAAGTAAACGGAATGTTTAAATGCCTTTACTTTTTTTAATTGTTTGTTTTAAACCAAAATAAATGCAGAAATTGTTTATTTATCGGTCCAAGAGCGCTGCCACTCTTTAAACAGGAACTTTTATACCTTTTTAAAATGGTAAAAGTACCATTTAAACAATAAAATTAAACTGTTTTATTTATTAAAACTCTTCTTATCTTCTTTGAACATAATTAATGCCCTACTTTTAATTATACAAGCATTTCGACCAGATTGTTTGGTTCCACAAACAGTACGGCAGCACTGGCAACCAAAACGAAAGTTGTCGTTGCCGACGGCAAATATTTTTTTTGCGAATTCGAGGTGGGGTCAGAAAATAATTCTTTAAAAAGTAATTACGAACTAGATTGATCCACTGATGGTGTGAAACAAACATCAATAGACCAACAAGTCAACTATTTTTTTCCTTTTGCAATTAAGAACCGATTTGATGTAGAAAAAAGCATTTACTTTTCATTTCGACAAGACAAACTTGCCCGTTTTTGAAAACGAAAAAGTCTTGTGAAAGTGAAAACGGGAGCACCGATTTTCGTTTTCGAAAACGAAAACGAAAGAATCTTGTGAAAGCGAAAACCGGAGCCTGCCTGATAATCTGTATATCGTTGATATTTTGGCCCTCAGGCAACAATATTGTATTTGTTGAAGTATTGTCGCAGGTAAATCCTTTTACTCCGCCTTCACTGGCACATATGTTAGGATAATGGTGGAGTGCGGGGCTACCTTGAGGTCCTTGAGATTCACCTTGGCCGAGTGGGCCACCTTGACGGAATCCTCCTGGTTGTTGTACTGCTCGCTAAAGTAGGAGATAGTCATCTTGTCGGGCAGATCAGCTGGCCCGGTGAAGTTGCCCGACTGTGGGACGTCGGTGGGATTGAAGATGACAAAGTACCCGGGGTTTCCAGACTTGATCCTAGGGGAAGAAGCAGAGATTCAATTAGATAGGGCCTTGGAGTTACTTTTGGCATAGAAATAATGAAAATGCAAGACTAGTAAACTACTTATATTAGTTGGTTAATGTTCTTACCTCTGCCTTCAAGTGGCAAGCATGAAGAAATGGATGAATGTTATTAAAAATGAGATTAAACAGAACCAGACACCACAAATTACCTGGCAAAGGCCACCAGAGGATCGGCATTGAAGAGGGTCAGCTCCCCGTGCATGTAGGATGCAGACTTGCGCAGCATCTCGATCTGCCTGTAGGTCTCCTCGGTCACGTTCTGGTACTCGACGGCATCCACAGCAACCACGGGCACACCGGGCAGCAGGGAGAGGAACATGGCCAAGGCAGAAGGATCCTGCGGAGTGTCCACAAAGACGTCCGCAAAGTTCCACTGCAGCCAACTGCCGTTGCCCGCTTGGAAGAGTGTGTTCTCGAGATTCTTCTTCAGCGACTTCTCCGGCTTGGACTTGCTAAGCACCTTTACAAAGTCACCGTACATGGGCAGATCGATGCCATTAACTCCGGGCACATCGCTCAACTGGTAGACCTGCGGCTGGATCACATCCTCGGCCACGGAGAAGAAGGCCTCATCGGAGGCGTTCTTCACGATGCTCAGGTAATCATAGAGGACGTCTCCCAAACCAGACTGGAAGGTGGTCTGCCTGTGGTCGTAGAAGCCGTAGTCTCCCTCTCCCAGGTTAAAGTCCTTGGGCACAGGCGAGTTCACCTCGTTCTCCAGTTGGTCGGATAGGACAAAGAACTTGGTGTTCTTCAGACGGATGCCCTGGACACCCAGGCCCACCAGGTGGCGCAAGACTGTTCCAAATTCGTTCCTGATTATCGTACTGTTCATCTTGAGATCGTAATGACCCTCTTGGAACTGGGAAAGCAGGTAGCTGTCGTCCAGCTTCTCCCAGGCGCTGCGATTGCCGCCCACCTTCAGCCAGTTGGTGGGTTCGCTGGTCCTTCCGCTCACCCAAACCAACGCAGAGCGCTTCTCCGGGTTGGCAATGGCGTCCTGCACCAGCGGCGAGTCCTTGGGCACGTAGTTGGGGGTCACATCGAGAATAACCTTGGTGTCGCTGCCCACGTAGAGGGCCACCAGTCGCTTGATTTGCTCCTCCACCTCGGGCTTCTTAACATTGTATGTCAGCGCGGCGGGCAGCTCGTAGATGGCACCTGTGGCATGGATCTTCTTGGCGGTCTGCACATCCTGCGGCTTAGCAGCCTCGATTTGGGCGAACTTGGCATGCGGTCCGCGCTTATACCAGGCCAGTGGCTGGGGGGCAGAGCACTTGGGGGCTCCGACGATGATCAGAATGGCGCCCACCAGCATGCCCACCCAAATGGCCCAGAAGCCCACGAAGAAGATCCAGCGCAAACGCACCCAGAACGGATCGTTGGCGTACTTCATGAGCTCCTCCTTGCTCATGCCAGTGAAGGCCTGTTGTGGGGGAAAAGCATTATTTTAAGAGTTGGTTAAACTAATATATTTTCCTTATCTAAGATTATAATTTAAGGCTTTATTTATTATAAAATCCATTTAAATTCATCGAAAATATACTTACAGGCTTGCCTCCGTTGACGGGTCCAATGTCGATCTTGGCATCGCCATTCTGGTGATCGTTCTTAATGAACTTCACCTCATCGCGACGCTCCGCCAGTTTGTCTTCCGCTCCGTTGAGCATCTGCTCGTCGGCTCCGTTCTCATCCTGGACCATGTCGACTGGAATGTGAACGATTCAACGATGGTTAATTGGCTCTAATCAGTTTCAATTAAGCTCACGCTAAGCTTTGCTCGAGCGAACAGGCGAGAGGAGACTTTCTCTCGAGAACAGCTTTTTCAGGTTAAGTCGAAAGAGAAGCCAAGCCACATTGAATTTATGTACCTTAATGGGAAGAGAAGGGTGGAAACTCCCAGTTTTTCATCTGGGATTTTCGCCTGTTAACGTCACACTTAGAGTCTGCGCTTCGAGAGAAAATCGACCTGTGGCTTGCTTTTCACTCTGATAAAAAAATCTCTATCAGCCTCCGCCTACGTTTTATGTATATTTTTCTTATCTGTCTCTTCGCTGATAAGGCACTCCCAGAGACACATACCCAAAAATAAATCGCTCTTAAATATAGATACATATTTCTATGTTCTTTCCAGTGCAAAACCCACGCATTGTTACGTCAGCTCTCCCATTTTTCCAATTTATGTATATGCAAATGCCATTCGCTTTGTTTAATTACCTTTTTCTGGGCTCGAATTTCCTCCTAGGAACTTGTCCTCAGCTATGGTTTTGTAGACCTCGGGGGGTTCGGCGGGGCTCTCGGCAGCTGCGTTGATTGTATTATCAGACGCTTCTAAAATAAATCACGTTAAATTTGCGAGATGAGCACGTTGAAAAACTTTTAGCGATTAAATCTTGTATAGACTTTTTTTATTAGAGAAAAGTGCAGTGTGCTCTCTAATTTTTCCGTTAAGAATCCTAAAATGCTGCCCTCCACGGCAGCTGGTCACACTGAAATTGCTCATGACTTTAGCGCTGCCATACTTTTCGAGGAAATTCGCACATTTTCTATTTTTCCGCGCCTGTGCGGTTAAAAACATTCAAAATGGCTGAGCAGGTCTGAGAGAACGGAAAAACTTCAGAAAACCCTCTAAAGGGCTCAAGAACGCTCATTAAATGATGCTGTCAGCTTGATAAAAAGTAGTCGTCTTACAAAAGCTAAATGATATACCATATCTTGGCGCGCAACTTGAACTGAAACCACTTACCAGTAACCGGCAGTGTAACGGAATTCTGCAATAAAAGTACATTTTAACAGAAAGAAAGTTTTGCGTTTAGTTGCACTCACCTTGCTGGCAGCGTGGCCTAGGCGCTTTAGACGTGAAAACAAATTCATTGTCACTTCTTTCTTCTTGGCGTTTTCTTGTAATTAAATATTTATCACGTGGCTGCAAAATATTTGTTTTATTAGTATTACTGTTAGTTTTTATTAATTATTATTTATTTATAACCGATTTCTATATATTATAAGCAAGTATTGATATAAACACTGATTTTGCAATGCTTAGGTACACAATCTCCATTTTCAATTGTTTCTAAAATTTATTTGCTTTGTTTTATGATATTGACACATATTTTTAGAGGTTTACTTCCTGGTTGAATTTATTTTATGATTAAATTCCTTCACGCTCAATCTAAGAAGCACGTAAAGAACTTGACACAAGACAAAACTTTGAAGGTGATGCAATAACATCAATCCAATCATTATAAATAAAAAATTGAATTCATTGTTCACCTTATCTTTAGCACTTTTCACTGTGGTTTCACGAGACCCGCCCGGGCAGAGGTCTGAATCGCAACTGAGGCTGCAGATATGCAGCGCGCCTGCAGTGCATCGCTCCCAGAGGCAGTGCCTCGATCGGGATCGCGATCGCTCCTCGAGTTTGATTTAATTATACTGTACATGTATGCCCGCGCCGTGTGCGTAAATGCGATTTATGGCCTGCGGCGATCCGCGCCGATCCACGCCAAGCCCAAAAACTACCTGTCCGCGCGCTGAGGCTTACCTGAACTGTCGCTGGCCAAAGTGCCGAGTTGACCAAGCCAGTTTCTGGCCAGCCAGCAGACAAGAGACCAGAGAACGGGCAAAAACTGCACTCTTCGGCACATTCCTGGCGCAAAAAGTGCAGCGTCGTCTGGCGATTCCGCAAGGTTGTCCGGCCAGAACCGAAATTAGTGAAGCTCAACGCACAAAAAATTGATCAATTTCGAACCCACATTACCCGGTCTGGAGTCCCCGATTATGTGACATGCAAGGGTCATTAGCTCATTAAGCGGGAGCTATATATGAAGCAGACTGGGACCTGCGCCCACAATCTGACGCGATGGGCTTTCATGTGGGACGACAGTTGCTGCTCTCGGGCTTCCTGCTGGTGCTGCTCCAGGTGCTCACCCAATCGCAGGCCAGGCCCCAGGTGATTAATGAAAGGTAAATCGAGAACAGATTCGAATAATCCAATCCGTTGGCAGGACGTGATTACCGGCGAGGAAACAGAGGTGGAGGTGGTGGTCAAGAAGGAAGGCGATGGCGACGGAGACGACGATGATTCCTCTTCGGAGGAGACGGTGGAGGACTCGGGGGAAACACGTCGACGACGGCGCGAGGTGGACTCGGACAACCCTCCGTCGGCTCGGGCGGGCATACCAGGTTTGCCAGATCCGGCCACCATTATTAAGATCGCTGAGCTTTTTCAATCCGTAGGCGAGCAAATAGTCCCGATCCTACTGCAAGCCGTTCTTCCGGGCTCGGATGCCGCGGGCGACCGCTTCGCCAGGTCCGTGCACTTCCTGGAGAACCTCGAGTCAGCTGACTCCGGGGAGTCTGCCACCGATAAGAATGAATAAGACAAGCATCTGCTTACATATCCGGAGCTGAAAGAACTGGTGGTACCTGGTCACCGGATCTCTTGCACGTAACACTAGTGACATAGACTAAAACTGTTTCTTAAGATAAATCTTGGTTGCTTGAACTGAAACTGAATTTAATTCATTTGATTTTGGAATCTCTGGAGTGCATCTCTTACAATAAACCATGACTATCAACAGGTAAAACAGCTTTTGATATTCTTTATTGCAGCTATTCACTCCATGGAATCATCTTCTTCATTTAACATGGATTTGAAAACATAGAAACCCACGAAGCCCCGCTTTTCGCGGCAAGGCTTTGGCACTTGATTGAACAGAATGTCAAGCATCCTGTTGACGGCAAGATCCAAACTATCGCCACACGCAAGGGATTCCGAAAACTTCTTGTGGGTTAGGGGATGAAGGGGCGTATCCGCACACAGGTCCTCAAGCTTATTCATAATTCCCATCGTCATGGCTTTGATCACATGGGCGTACATTAATTTTTGCCCAAATATCTCCGTGCAGTATTTGTGATAGACATCAGGTTTTTCGCCCAATTGAAGATCAGTTCTGCGCTTCAGGGTCCTCTGTTTTGGGTCCACCCCCTTTTTGGCCTTTTCCTTATCAGCGGTTTTAGCTTCCAGAACATTTAACAGCAAAGCCAGCAACAGGCAGGACAAAACAGTATTAAGTCGCTAGAAAAAACTTATTAAATATATATTTTTCTACAAATTTCTGCGCGGAATTACCATCTTTTTTCCCTCAGTCGTAAAGTGCAAGTGTTAGCCACTTTGGAATTGGGAAAATTATTTTCGCTTCACCTTAAATGTTTGATTTCGCGGTTAATGGTTTAATTCGATTTAATTTAATTTACCGATAAGCAGTTACTGCGATTTATTAAATTCTCACTAGCGGCAAAGCGTTTATATTATACTCTTACTATTTAATGCTGATTTTTTTTAACTTTAAAATAAATAATGTGCTAATAAAGGGAATTATTTATATTTTTTTAACTTTTTGAAGATCTCAAACACCTGCAAGTCAAATTCAGTGAGTCCTTGAACTTATCCCAAAAAATTCCTCAACATTCTTTGGCCAGCCAGAGGTTCATGCAGACCTTAGGGAATATGTATGTGATCGATGTGATCGGAAGCAGGGCATTAACTCCTAATGAAATAATTATGCATGGGCGCGGTCCTCTGTGCTCCTATCCTGTTTTCAACAAAGTATGAAATAATTTGCATAAATTGGAGGTATTGCAGGATTCTGCTGGCTTCTTTTTTCACAAAAGACCGGCAGAATATGTATGCCCATTAGTCATAATGGGCTTGCACGCCCTGCGAGGCTTTCAATATCCTCTGGCTTTAAGTCTGTTTTTCAAAAGATTCTCTGGGGTGTAACTTTTTAATATCGGTTGATTGCAACGTTAGTTGAAGCCAATCTAAAAACATCCATAATCTTATTGTTTTTCTCTGAATCTTAGGCTTGCAGATGTAATTCACTTTAATTTATGAGAAAGTGCATCAAAAGTTTTGACATTAAGTTGTGGATTACAATAAAATCTTCATTGGCCTTCAATATGAAGGCTTAATATATCCAAAGCTAAAAATAATAAATAATAGCTAAAAAATAATACAAAAAACTGCTGTCGGTTGGGATTGACTTTGAGATACCCGGGACTAAAAACCCCAACCATTGAGATCATGTTCCCAATAACCCAGCAATCCGTTATTTTTCAGCAACTTTTACAGAGGGGAACATAGAGTTTATTAAATTAATAACAATTTAAACTATGAATTTTATGAAGTTGAATCATTAGACGCTAATGGATAGCTGAAATAAATAAAATAATTATCTTAACCATTTCGATTTTTCAGTGTAGCCCCATTGTTGTTCAGAGTGGCTCCACTAGCGGCCAAGTTTGGAACACATCGTCGCCACTGTGTAAAACAGATGTAAAATGTCATATTCATAATTTACGTCACAATCTCTTGCAAAGAGAAGAGAACAGCTCGCCAGCGAAGAGAGCGAACTGAGCCGAGTACCGTAAGTACATATACATACATAGTTTGTTAAGGTTTAACCCTCTAATGCCTGGGACCGTCTTAAGGCGGGCTTAACAGAAACTTGTACAAAAGGGGGGTTACTTTTGAGTAAAATAAAATGGTTTTAAATTAAATTATATGGAAATATATTAATACCAGTTGAAAGAGTACTACTTATCAGTATAAAATGTACTATGTTTTTTCTAATATAAAAATCAGTGTTTTTTAAAAAGTATTTATTTGTGGTCAAACATAGCTAATCCTGCCATTAAGTTAAAATATCTTTAAAACAACATAAGCCAATGCCATAAGCTGCATATAAACACAAACATACATTCTTTACTTAGTTCATGGGAAACTTTTTTTTTTTATAAAAAATTATTTATATAGCTTTTGTACAAGTTAAGCCTGCCTATAGGCGGTCCCAGGCATTAAAGGGTTAATTTTGAGGCTTCTTACATCAATATCACAAGGCGAATCAATTTAGACATGTGAGTCTGAAATAAATATATTTCTCTGAAAATTTAGGCACAATCGGATTATATAAGCCAAGTCATTAGCCAATAAAGTTGCAACCTTAAAGCTCCAGCTCGCTCGCCTCAGATGGATAGTGGAGTCTCAAACCGTGGTATTAAACGTTGGTAAAATTAAACAATTTTTTGAAAATATATTTTATATGGTATTCTTAAAACTTTTATTAGAGTTGGATAAATGCACAAAGAAAAGATTATTAATTCAATGCACAAAGTTTTGGTTATCGGGTATCTCATAGTCGAAAACACTTTAATATACATTTTTTTACTAGTTTATTTAAATGAAGAGCAATTAGCTGAATATGTAGTAACCACTTGAGTATGACTAGGTGCATTTAATTAAATTTATTAATCAAATATCACTCAAGCCACTAATGGCCCTCGTTCTGCTCCATGTGGCGCTAGGTGGGCGCCAGTTCAATGGTTTCCAGCTCTGCCTTGGCAAGCTTACAGCTCGACTGGAGGATCTGGGAGTTAAGAACCAGCAATGACCTTTTTTAAATCCCTGGAATCTGATATAAATGTAAGCTCTGTTACTAGGTTTAATCTCGAATTTATTTATAAAATAAAAACACATTTCCTTTTGTTCATAAAACAATCCATCGACAGAATAAACACGCATTAAAAATGCCGCTTGCATTACCAAAAATACAAAAGTAGAGGGCGATATATATGGAAAGCGGAGAATCGAACGGGATGTGGACTCGCAAGTCCCTCGTCTCGTCCCGTAAGGATGCATATCATAAGGGACTAAAATCTATGTACAAGCACATGTGTGAGAAGGGATGTAAAAAGAGTTGAGGTTGAGGGGGACACTACACATAGAATATAAGATATAGATATGAGTATATGCGTATTTGGAAAATGAAGATTTGCCAGCGATTTGTGTGACCCTTTCGTGGATGTCCGTGAAATGTTGTTTTTGCTTTTCCTTGTCTTTAATTGATCTTGATTGCGAATTCGATTTGGCTTAGATGTAGGCTTGGACTCCCTATGCTTACGTTTAATTTAAATGTACGGTAATTTAATTGGTAGCGTAATTAATTTATGCTTATGTGTGTTTCATGTTTGGCTGGCTGGCTGGTTGGCTGTGGCTGGCATCCCCATCCCGATCCGGACCGAGTCAGATCCCGTCAGGGCCTCACTTGTTGCCGGCGTTCACGAGGACGCGCTGTCTCGCCGTCGAATTTGAGTTCAGGGCCGGATTGCACATCTCCGTGGTGAACTTGGAGAAGTTGCTGTGGAAGCCATTCGCCTGGCCGTTGCGGACAGGCGCCGACGCCGACACATCGCCATCCTTGAGCGCCTTGGCGTGTCCGTTCGCATGTCCGTTCGCCTTCACCGCCGATTTGTCCTGGAAGGAACGAATTTTAGTTTATTTTTTTTTATACATTAATAATTATAATAGAGCCCCGCTTACCTTGCCTTCGCGCTTCACGTAGGCGCGCTTGTAGAAGTTAGAGAAGAGGAAGTAGAACATCACCGCGTGGGCGCCGATGAAGTAGGCAAAGCCGATCGGGTAGTTGCAGTCGTTCTTGAAAAACAGCTGGAAGGAGTGCACCATCACCAGGACGAACTGGATCATCTGCAGGACGGTCAGGTACTTCTTCCACCAGAGGTAGCGCTGCACCTTGGGACCCATCGCGGCCAGCATGTAGTAGGCGTACATGATGATGTGCACGAAGGTGTTCAGGAAGCCGAAGAAGGTCGAATGGCCGCCGGGCGTGAACTTGACGCCCCACCAAACGGACACCGGCATGATGCCGTGGTGGATCACGTGCAGCGTGGACACCTGGTCGTACCGCTTGCGCATCACAAAGAAGAAGGTGTCGAAGAACTCGGTGAACTTGGAGAAGTAGTACCACCAGCAGCCCTCGGCGGTCTAAGGGATTTAAGCGAGAGATATATGAATTCAAAAATGTGAAAAAATTATTTAAAAAAGGGGTTTTTTCTCCAGAATATGGCTCTGAACCTATAATGGTATTTTAATTTAAACAAAAATAATATTAGAATGAAAAATCTTCTTTGGAAATATATATACTATTTTCTATACACACTTAGACTCTTCTTAGATATTTTTCTATAAGCACATCGCTACCTTAAACGGGGGTTAGGTTAGTTATTGTTATTCTGTTATTGTATTTCTGCCAAAAAAGTTATTGTATTTCTTCAAGTTATTGTATTTCTGCCTTACTAATCACTTTAACTACCTGTAAAGTGAATAAATTGCAGTCATAAACACTTAAATTTTGACTAGATTGTAAAGTAATTACATATAACAACTTAAAGGCTACCAGTTAGACACATAAATTAAAGTTTACTGCTTACTTAACAATACAAAAATGTAAGTACTTTCTTGGCTAAGATTTAAACCCTATTTTTTATTGAGCTAAATTTCTTTAATCCCCCATCTCAGTGTGTATAAACTTCCGTTAAGATATAGGCAAATATTTCATTTGATTATTGTCATGCAAAGAATGATCGCCCTGGAACTAACGGTTGGGCACAGACTCCATGCTTATCAAACATAAAATGGGTGATTTGCCGAATCTTTGGCCTGTCAACTTTCTAAGACTTTGCCACTTTCTTTGGGTCGTTTACCCAGTTTAGCCAGCCTGGCGACACACGTGAGGCTATCTGGTCTGGCCATACCTCATTCACCGCCATCCACTGGCCACACAGCCGGCTTCTTGCCGGCTTTTGGCATTTATTTCAACCATTTCTTTGCGATTCTGCGATTAGCATAGGAGGAGAACCTGTCGCTATTGCCGTTCTTTCTAATTTCTGGTCTCAGCGTGGCCACCAAACTGGTTGCTTACATAAAATCTAAACCTTTGCTATTTGCCAGTCACCATCGAAAAAATTCTCAATTTATAGCCCCGACCGATGTTTGCTTAGCATATAATGGGAAGAGCGGTTCCAGATTCCAGATCTATACTTACACGTATCGCTTTGGGCGAGTAGGAATAATCAACGGGTTCGCATCGCAAGCTATAGCCATTCAGCCATCCACCCAGGCAGGACTATTAGGGCGAAAGAAGGGACAGAAGATTATAGTTCAGCGGAATTTGGCAATTAAATGGTTTATTATTACCTCGTAAAAGAGCCAGGCACTGAAGACAACCTGCGCCGCATTGTAGACGATCAAGACTTTGCGCAGCTCGAAGGGCTTTCTGTTTTCCATGAGCTTCGGGCCGAGTACCTGGAAGAGAAGCAGAAAAACATGCGATCAGTCCCACTGTAATTACATCCTCTTCACTCCGAGAGAGCGTCTCATTTAACATAATCAAATAGAGGCCAAAGACTGCCTGGGTTGCAGCAATTATCAAATCAAATCAATCGACAGCGACCGACTTTGTCTGTTGGTTTTGTGACAAGTTCGTTGCCTAAGTCTTTTGTTTGGCCAACCCGGGCCAAGCCGGGCCACCCCCCGCACTCCCCCGATCGGCGCTCGATTTTAGCAGTCATGTGAAAGTAAGTTAAATGCTTTTGTAAAAATTATGAATGTGAACCAATGCAAAGCGGGAAACCTAAATAGAAATCGTTTTTCGAATTGATTTTTTTCTTTTTTTTTTCTTGATATTTTTGCATAATCGTTGTCTGGTGCCTCTCAGGTCACATTTCGACACCCCAGCTCTGGCCGAGATGATCGTTGGATGGCCCTGAACCTCATCTCTTGTTTCGAAGTCATTTTGCAATGCAATAAACCGAAACTAGTTTGTGCAAAGGATGCCACTGAGAGGGGCACTCCCGTATAATCAGCGAATCAGCGCATCGAAATCAACATAAATTGGCCCCTCAGAATGATTCTGTTTTCGTTTTCTTCCAGTAATTATAGATCGGTGGATCCCCGCGCTGCCAGACCCAGACTTACCTTCACAATGTACGCGTATGTCAAGCTGATGGCTATCGTGGGGAACGGTGAGCTCATGAGCGGGTATTCTCGTGTTCGCGGATCCGATTTGTTGTCCATCAGATCCCGCCAGCCATCGTAGAAGTTTGTGAGGTACTCCTGCAAGAAAAAATAAAGATTTTAGATTAATCACCTGTGCTATGCAGTTGTCGAGATCAAGTGTCAAATCAATAAATTACTATATATTAGTTACAGCATGTTGCAACAACCCCTTTAAAGAGTTCAACAAGGCGGACATCTGATGGATTATGGCTATTCAGCTGTTGGCACTGGCTTAAGGTTTTTGGGTATTACATTTTTGTTTTTTTCTTTTAATTAAACGAATTAATCACATGTTGCAATACCCGAAACAAAGGAAACCCAGAGCCAGCGGCACGGAAAGAAAATCAGTTAGTAGCCATGTTCTGCGCGAATTTCCGTATAGTGCTCCGTGATTTTCCATCATATTTGTGTGAACGGTAATTTCCAATTGTCCCATTAGCATTCAGCGGTGCCAGCCGCAAAGTCATCAAAATAAAAATAAAAAGCAAAAAACTACAGCTGAGGAAAAACTGGTGCAGCAGGCGGCTGCTGCTGGCGATGTTGCAATGTCGCAATGGCCTCTTGTCTTGTGTGTGATAAATAACAAAACAAAACAATCTAGAAGGCGGCTGACCGACTGACTGACTGACTGAGAAACTGACCAGCGGGGGATGCCAGGAAAAGCTAGAAACCAGTTCCGCGAGTGTTAATCGCCGCTTAAATAGTTAAATACCTGACGGACGGCAATTAAAGAAAACTACGCTACTCTTAATTGCAGCGAGGGTTGCAGCCGATTTCTCGGAGGGGTTAGGGTTAACTTAATTGATTTTGAACGAATCAGGGGCGTATATGTGCGGACGCCAGCGGAATGTCAAGGGAAATATGCGATTGGGAAAGCGGCATTTGTTGGGCCAATTAATGCCAGACCAGCATAACTCAATTATTAAATTAAATTAAATTGTAGTAGTCATTAACAAGTGTGTAATGGCAAAAAAAAAACAATCTAGTTCTTTCTGCATTAGGTAATGCCTCAAGTAGCAACAAGCTGGTAATTAAAGTAGCAACTAAGGTCTGTCCAGAAATTACAGAGTTTATATAGCCGTGTGCTCAATTTTTGTTTCCGTAGAGGAACTATGTTCGTCACGGTTCAATTAATACTGCTAAAGTCCTGAGGAAATGGAAATTAAGACATGAGTAATTTTAAAAAATTATCAAAGTAACTTTAATTAATATTAAGGCCACGATCCCCTAATAAACGAGCTTTCTTATGGCATAGTTTTCGTTTTTATTAAAACGAAATAGCCTAGTGAAAATTTTTTATTTAAAGCAGGATATTATTTTATGTTTCCATCAACATAATTTCAATGAAATTTCCCCAAATTTGCGGTGGCTTGGCCTATTCAAAAATAATAATACAAATTTAAGAAAAATAGCCTTTTACGTATGAATACATTTCCAATCATGGGGCGCTTTATGTCGATGGAATTGTATGTAGTTTTGCGCCAAAAGTCTGGCCTCTCGATTTAACTCGAGTTACGGAAAATGGTGATTTTCGAGCAGTTAATCTAATTCTTTAGCGATGCCCGCCCCGAAGCGTTTTGCATAACACCTTACAACGACGAGCTTTAGCACCCAAGACGTCTTAACAACGCCCCTGGCCAAAGGCTGCTCATCCATCATTCTCGACGGGCTTGGGGGCTACTGAGTTGTCCCACCAGAGCTCGTCCAACAAGACATCCAAACAGGTACTGTCGGAAACAATGCTCATTTGTCGCCTGGCCAGCGCCAAGTACGTCAGCAATCATGGGGGAGGGAAGGTGGAGGAGGAGCTGGTGGCTCCAGTACAGGCTGATCGAGCGTTGAAAGCCCCGTCATGCCGTTTGTTCATTAATGAACCGAGTCTGCCATTAGGCGGCGGCCAGGTGAACTTACTGACCGACTGGCGGCCTGTCTTGTATGTTGTGTGTGGTGTGGGTGTGGTCGATAGAAGACGTAATGAGTGTGTGTAATTGCTGTCTTTTTTGGGGAGAACCGCCGCAGCGTTAGCCCAACAATTTCCCTACAAATTGCAAGATTTTATGAAAATTTCAGCCACTCGAGAGTGACTGGCAACATTTCCTATTACACATCTGATGTAATTCGGGAACATACTTGGTACTCGCCGGCACAGCCAGTGAAGCGTCTTAAGGCGAACTTTGGTCGCCACCACGATGATTCACAGCTGGCTAATACGAGGGCTGGCCCAGAAATAAACAAAATAAAAAACCCCTTCAAAACCCGCAATGCGGACTCCGGAAGAGACAGCCTCCCATCTAAACTATGTCGCTGTTGATTGCATCTAATTAAGATTCACTTTTCGAGAGAGTCTCGGGCAAAAGATTTTCACTTTTTTAGGTGCGTGCTGGTTAATTGAATTTAAGAAAAGAGCGGAAAACTCAGAGGTAAAAAGTAAAGTACTTAAAAAGTGGAAAATCTAATAAGGTAACAAAACAAAATTATTTTTCAACTCTTTCCCATTTATTTCTGGCAAAATTATTCAGTTAATTGTTTAATACTCTCTCATAAATATAACAATTACTGTTTAAACAATACGAAAAATACTTGTAAGCAGATTTATTACCTCAAAATAATTATATAATTTATGAAATCATGACTAACTAGGTAATATTCTTGAGAAATACAAGTAATTTGTACAAGTGATGTAATTATTTTGTATTTATATATCAATTTTATTTATAATTATTTATAACTTATAGAATTTAATGGATTTATTTGATTTTAACAAAGCCAAGCTCTATTTTAATTACTTAAACCTTTCCTGAATACATTTCTAAATAAAATTATAGGGTTAGACTTAAGTATGATTTTTTTCCTCTCGGTACCTTCGTTGCTAGGGCAATTCTTCGACCTTGTTAGCATTTAACTGCTTCCGGTCCTGCAGCATTTTTTTAGATAATTTCCAAGCTTTCTCGCAAATGTGTGTAGGAGAGGTTCGAGTGTTTGTTTGTTTGTCCGATTATGGCACCACCAGAGTACTGGTGGCACTTATTAAGCAATTTGCATTGCACTTTTCCTGGCCTCACACTGACGTAGGTCAGCAACGAGTGCTTTAATTTCACATATTTTATGGCATTTGATTAAGGAAAATTACTAGCGATGAGCGTCATAAAACCCGTTTTCACACACTATCTGGGTGAGATCTATTAAGATGAAAATAGTATGTACTTAACACGCATTATGGTGCAGTTCACAGTCGGACAAAGTGCAATTAAATTTAATTGTCTGGCCTAAGCCACTCGACAAAATTCCGTTAATTCCGCCAGCTAGTGCTCCAGTTAGAACCGACATAGCCAGAGTTTGGTTTTTTGGCCACCGACAGAAGGAAGTTCAACTGCCGCTTCCGGAACCACAAGGAATTCCATTCATAATTGCTGGGCTTTGTGCTTGTGCCGACAATCAGTTTATCCAATGATCTGTCATAATTCGATCTATCATGTCTCAGGCCACGACCAGTTATTGTCAGGCCAGCTTAGTAATTGTTTCTTATTATTTTTTGTCGTCGTGATCTGGTCGGAGTCCAAACAAAAGACTTAGGACACAAACGTGGGCGCAAAGTTCGACAGTCATCGCGGCTGATGGGTTTTCAAGTAGTGCGCAGTGAGCACTTTAGCTGCATTAATGAAGCGATTCAGTTTCTTAACGAAATTAGTTGAGTTCCCGCTGCAGCTGCTTGGAATACACAAACGCGGACTCAGGCTCAGGCTCGTTTAAACTGAATTATCTAAGTGAGCCATAAAAATAATGTACCCACTGGGTGGTCGGTCCGAGAATAGAAGCTGCGACGTAAACAAAAATTAACTGGCCATCTGTAAGCTCGAAGCAAATGTGAAATTATACTTTTGTGGCTCGGCTCGGCTCAAGCGGTTTGTTGAACTTTGTTGTTTTTGCCAAACACAAATTAAATAAAATGAAGCATAGAGAGAGAATAAAAGGACAAAGTAAATAATAAATGGAAACCGGTATTTGTAAAAATCAACAAATCAGGCTTTCATATACATTCTAAATTTGAATTTTCGATGAGCTGTGTGTGTGTGTGTGTGGATCTGCAAGAGGTTGGCCAATATTTTTTTTGGCAAATAGTGATTCACACACTTGGGAGCTTGTGTAATCCCCACTTTGTCGATTCTGCCGATTCACGGTGATGAAGACGATGATGATGTCTCCGGCCAGAACTTGGGCCAAGCTGCTATTTTTTGCCAAATTATCTGATTGTGCTACTTGGACTTTGGCCCAGCAAACATGGGCAGTTGAAAATGTATTGTATTTGCTATTACATAAAGCCCAGAGCCGGCTGGCTTTGGTCAGTTTGCGTAAGCCACAGCAGCAGCACCTCCAGCAACATCTCTCGCATCTCTTGGCCAAATGCTGACCCTTTTCCCCTTTCTTTGGTTCACACGCGCGCGTTCGCCTCCAAATGCTTTCCCTAAAAAGCCACAAAAATGCTTCCGTCAGCGGCAGAGCGCCGGAGCGGCAGCGGCAGCGGCAAGTGCAAAGAGGCATTTGTAATTGTTGCCGCCGCTGCCGCTGCTGCCGTTGCGCGTTACATTTTAACGCATCATTATGCGCCATAAAGTTGGAGTGCGGACTGCGAAGCTCCCCAGACAAATGAGTTAAAATTTACACTCCCTCCCGCCTCAGCCTCAGCCTCAGCTACAGATACAGATGCAGGCGATGAGTTGACCATTCACCATTCATATCCATCATCATTGTTCAATGATGTCGATGTCGCCATCTAAGACAGCAACGCCCCATCTAGGCCTGACCCACTGGCGGCCAGTGACTAAGCCGCCGCCGCCACCGCCGCCGCCGGACTGGGAATCTTTTGGGAACCGGACAATGATTGTTTTTAGTGGCACTCGCTTGCGACAAATCGTCGCCCTAATGTGTTGCCGGTGACTGTGTAATAAGCGATTGGCGCTGAGACGGCCACTTTAGGCTATAATCGCGACTTACTGGGTTGCTTGGCCAAGCCGCAGCCGGACAAACTGGCTGTCAATCATTTGGGAATCGGCTATTCGAATATCTCAATCAAGTCCACAGAATTCACTAAATTATACACGTTTTCTTACAAGTTCGATGACTTTAGAGATTATTAATTCCATACACTTGATGAGATTTCTTTTTTTAAAGGAAATTAATTTCTTAAATATATTTGAAGCAAATATTCTATTTAAAAAAGTAAATACATTTTTTTAAATATTGTAAGTTAAAGATTTTCCGGCTTTAAGTCGAAATAAAATATTTGTAAAGCTTAATTTTTACTTCACATTATTTATATTATATTTTTAACGAATTCTTTAGTATTTGAATAATGTTTATTTACAAAAAAAACTCATTAATTACCTTTAATTCGGAATTCCAAGAATATAAATATAAAAATTGATCAAAAAATAAAATTTTAGATTTTTAGGTTTAAAATATAAATATTATATTAAAGTAAAAAAGTCCAAAACCTACAATCTTTACAGCCAAATATGATGAAAATAATTTTTCAACAAATGTATACTTTTAATAGTATCAAACTTAATATTTAAAAAAATTAAATACTATGATAAATAGGATACCTAACAAGTTTTCAAGTTTATATTTCAAAAAATCAATTTCTAAACCCAAATAAACCCGCGAATTTAATTTTTTCCCAGTGCTGTCTATGAGCGAAAAAAACCCAGACATATTCAGGGTTTTATGGTTCACATTCCCGCTTAGCTTTTGTTGATTTAACTAATTAATACCACTATACCGATTTCAATGCCAGCATCTTTGGCTCTTTTCACAGTTTATTATTCATTCGTGGGGCTGCTGCTGCTGTAAAAAAACCAAAGGCATTCATCCCGAACCACAAATGCTTGCCAAATACAATATACAAAATCCAAGATATAGAGACCGAATCAGAGCTTGGCTGCATTTTGATCATTCAAATTTTTTCTGTTTTGGCTTTGCACAATTTGACCCAAAAGCTAATATAAATCAATGGCCCCGGCGGACAGAAACATATTTGCTAACATTTGCATTTGGTGCCGGTCCCGAAAGCAATTAAATTATCAGCAGCAGCCACAATCGAACAACAAAAATGTTATTAACACTTTACAACATGTATGGCAATTAATTAAATCAAGCGTCCGAAAGGCAGATCCCTCCCTGCAACACCCTTCGCACTTCTCCGCCGTCGCACTTCTCCGACGGGTTTGGGTTTCAAATGCATAATTGGGAAGACAACAAAGATGGGGCGAGAGAGAGATCAGGAGGGAGAGGCGCAAGATGATAAAGGTGTTGAGGCAGCGGCGTTGTGATGTAGTAACAGCAGACATCAGTTCAAATCTTAAAAATTTTAGTATGTATTTCTTTACAAGGCCAACCGGCCAGTCGGCTTACTCTGTCTGAACTGGGATTTTGCCTTTTGGATTTCTGTTTCTTATTTTTTCTCCGTCTCTTTATTTTTTTATATATATATATATTTTTTTTCATTTTTGCAATTGGCTTTTTGAGGGAAACAGGTGACAGACCGCTAAATCTCTTTCTACTCTCAGTTGATTTGTAATTTGATTTATTTTGACGACTTTTATATAAGACTCATCTCCGTGCAATTTGCACTGAGGCCAGAGAGAAGAAAAAAATTATGGTTTCCCGCCTTGTAGAGCCGCATAATTGTCCAGCTCAACACTTTTACTTTCCCAGCAGCCGAGAAAAAGAAAAAGAAAAAGCCACAAGAGCTGAGTTTAAAGGGCCAGAAACTGGTTTGCAGCCATGTGAGGGGATCGGTTCGATTCGATTCGATCCAAGCCGATCGAAGCTGCTCGTGTCGCACTTAATGATTTTCGATGATTAAAGAAAAAATTGCTTTGAAAGAAAAATCAAACAGCGAACACACGACCGAACGAGCCAGCCAGCGAGCGAACCTGCGCAACATTAAAATCAATTTATAGGTCAAGTTGAGCCCGCGAGAGAGCGCAGGAAAGGGGCCAGAGAGGCAGAGGCTGTATCTGTATCTGCAAGCGGGTCTTGAAGCCAACATTCAGGTTCAGGCCGCCACTTTTACTCCAGCATCTCGCTCGTCTAACATGACAGACGACGACAGGGCGGTGATGCAACACGCACCCCGCTGCACACCAATGAAAAGCCGTGGAGGAAAAGCACAGCAAATACTGGTACCAAAAAAATTGTATGCTGCATTGAACACCAGCAGTAAGCCAGTAAGGCAGCCCCTGTTGTGGGTCAAGTTGAAAATGCAGGTCCGAGCGCGCATTTTACTTTCAAACGAATTCCAAGCTGCGCGCGCGACTTGCACGCGATCGAAATCGCGCGCATCGGACAACGCGCGATTTCGTCAGAGATTAAGAGAGAAGTAGCCGCAGCAGCGGCAGAAACAACATTTGCTGCACTTGCCACACAAAAACAACATATGATATGTGCCAGCATATATCCATGTATGCAACGGCTTAGGCCCAAGCACAATGGGGTTCAAGCTAATAGCAGTACTTGGCCAATCAACATTATTGAAAGTCTTGCATACTTGTCATGAAGCTAATTGACATTTATTTTGGCTCTTTAAATTATTTAAGGTGTTAAGTGCACACTAAAAAATAATTCAAATTGTACACAGTGTAGATTTAGATTTTTTTTGAATGTAAAAATTACCAATGATGAATTAGTGGCGCTTTTCACTTAGATAAAGCTTAGATTTTATTTTTAAAATTATAAAAAACTGTTCTAAGTTATTCAAAGAGCTAAGAAAAAATATATAAATTTATTAAAAGAATTCAATTTTCATAAAATTGAAAATGTTGAATTAGGGAATTTCATTATTTATTCTTTCGCTTTAATAATATTTAATTTATCTAATTACAAAGATTCTTAAATTAGAAGCCTGTTTATTATTAATTTTTACTCTCAATTCCTCTTCAAGGTCTCTGTTTTAATTGAAATATTTATGCTCTACGAATAAAACTTAAAAGAAATATATATATATTTTTAGTTAATTTTTAACATTACTATTAAATTGGTCATAAGTGTAAATTGAATTATCCAGCGAAGACTTGATTTCGGCTCTTGACTCTTCAAAAGCAACTAAAACGCGTTAATTTGGCAATCGAGTGCGCTCGCTGCTGTTGCTTTTGTTGCAGTCACCCACTTGTCGTTGGCCCAAAATCGCCAGTAATTAGTGCAAGACATTTTTCCTAGTGTATTAGTTGTGTTTTTGTTGCTTTGGGGGCGGTATTACTCCGCTCACTGGACGCGCCGCGTTTCAGGTTGCGAGTTGTTGCAATAAGCACCGAAAATAATGTTTTATTTTTTGTTTAAAAATATTATTAAGAGTTTATAACTGGTAAGGGAAGATTTCTTTAATAGTTCTTAAAGAATATGCTTATATCAAATATTATTAATATATTTCTTCTTGAAAAATGTATAAATTATTATTAATTTTGATTCCCAAATATGTTAATAATTTTTCCTGTGTGTACTTTTTAATGTGCAATCGTATTTAGTTGCAGCTAGTAAAAAAATCAGTTAGTAGTCAAGTGCACAGCTGCAAATACTCAAGAGAGCCCGGCTCAAAGGTGCGTATGAATGTACTCGTCGGTGTAAGTGAGTTCCCCAAATGCCATTTGAAAGCCTCAATTCAGATATTTTAGCTGATTCATTCCCCACATTGCATCCGTCACTCCGGCGAATGTTGAATGTTGATTTTTTTATTTATTTTTGTATTTTTTTTAGTCGTCGTATCTCGTATGTATATTCGGCGCTAATGCGACCAGTCAGGTTGGACGCTGGCATTAATAATGGTACCTAACCATTTGTCTTTTGATTCAGGTATTTAATATGCCATTCCGGTTCGAATCTCGAACTTTGAATTTCGTCCCGACTGCCGTTTCCCTGTTTCAAGTTCCCTGCCCTCGCGGGCCCGTAAATCACCAATATAATTAAACATACAATGACTTTAAATCGCACTTATCCAGGTTCATGCTGTCCCTAATTTAAATTTTGTTTTTCAGGCCCACAATGTTGATTATTTAATTGCGTTTTGCTGGCTTTGAATTGCTTCGATCATCTTTTTCTTTTACCTGACTTAATTATTCCAGTTTTTTTGTCGTTGAATAATGATTATTATATTATATATGATGACAGTTTGTAAACTCAAAATCATCAAGACACAGCAATTCTAAGCAAATTAAATTATCTTAAATAAATCGATATTAATACTTTGCTTTAAAATTCTAAAAAACAAAAGAGTTCCAACCTTGAATAGACCCTGCAAGCTTTGCAGCAGAGCTCATAAACCCAAGCTAATGTTAATTAGTCAATTCGCGAGCTAAAGATGACCCACTAGCCGAAATAAATGTAACAAATACAAAGAAATTAATGCGATTGACCTCAAATAAAAGCCATAAAAAAGTTGTTCATTAAACATGTATTTTCTGTGGGGGAAACGAAGACCTCAAGAAAATTGCAAACCACTCAAAAGGCAGTAAAATACGCCGGGAAGATTTAAAAGCTGTTATTTTTAGTGTCTCTTAACACCTCGACTGGCGTATCTTGGCCGTCTAATCTTGCAACAGGCAATAATTGAATTTCAAATGACACTTACTTCAATAACGGGCCGATAAGAGTCCATAAATATCGTCATGGCGGGGTCTTCCTCTTCTCTTCTATATCTTTATCTACCTGTGTGCCTCTCTTGGGTTGTGTTATCACTTCTCGATACTCGGAGAGGTTCAACAGGCAGTTGTATAAACAAAACAAAAGTTGAGTAGAAAACACTGACCGAGACGCACGCACTTGTTTCAATGTTGAACAATAAACCTTTGGCCAAATGGCATACTGGCTAAAAACCGACTCCGCTGAGAATATCGCGCATACGCCGCGTGGTGCCAAACAAATCGAAATAGAGCACAAACCTGGCGATCGCAGAGTCACATGCAACGCAAGCCTTATCTCAGCAGTGTCTCTCTCTTTCTCTCTCTCGGGGTCTCTCCGATTGATTTTTCTCTCTCTCCCTTAAAAAACAGCTGAGCGTCTAGGAGAGCCGAGCCCAGCCATAAACCAACGTCGTCAACGTCTCGCTAACTGTCTCTCAAAAGTGGCTAACTGGCCAACAGGGGATGCAAGCAAATCGACTGATTAAAGCACATTTTTATTGTGATTACCGATTACCGACTACCGATCCGAGCCACCCGGTGTGTGGGGACTGGGCAGTTTGGCAGCTGGGTGGCTTTAGCCAACTACACTGGCCTAGTAAAAAATCGCCGCTAGCGTCTTTGCACTTTTCAGTGTCAAAAGAGCCGAAAACTCGACAAAAATGCGGCAAAAGTCCGCAGAGCCGAAAATAAAATCAAAGTGTAATAATTATTGTGTAAGAGGTGGCGGCCAAAAGGAGAAGAAAACAACTCCAAGATTTGAATAAGTTTCGATTTCTGGGTTTCGGGGTTTTTTTTTTCCTGATTTTTTTTTTCAAAAAATGGTGCAATGCTTGTGATCATTAGCCAGTGGCAGCTGTGATTGGTAAACTCGCTGGTATTTTTTTCTTCTTCGAATTTGCAGAGCTGGCTGCTTGAATGAATATGAAAATCACTGGATTTCTACACCCAAAAAAAGCATCTGCAATGATGGGCAAAAAGATTAAGTGAACAGAGAAAAGGGGGTGAAAAATGCGTAAATTTATTAAGGAATTTTTATCTGAGTATTTGAATATACAACCTTATAGGAGGAATATTTTTAAAATATTACTTACTTGAAAAAATATTAAAAATTGACTTGAATATGTTTTAATTAAAAAATACAAATTTAATAAATATAAACCATACACAAATTGCGTAAATTTATAAATAAATGTATATCCAAATATCTGAATATAAAACTTGTATCAGGAATATTTTTAGAATATTTTTTTACTTGAACTTTCATTCAATTTTAATTTTTCTGTTTAGAAACAAATTTAAAAAATCAAGAAATTCATGTCTTGAAAAAATGTTAAAAAATAGTTTGAACAATTATAGTTCATGTTTAAATTTAAAATTATGCATTAAATAAATACAAACTATAAATAATTTTCAAAAAATCATCTTAAAACAGAAATTTAAGCACCTGTTTCCTCTTACTATTTTCTCCCTGTGTCTGGTGGATGAAGCAAGGCAATTGGCCTGGCCCTGAGGAGCTATCATTTCACTTACGATCGCCGGGCTTTAGTTATCCAGTTATCCCAGTTGAGATTCAAGGTCAGCGCTGCACTGCATTTCCGTGTGAAATGTGGTCGGGCCAGCTCGCTGTGAGCTGGTCAAAACCAAAAGCCAGCCTTCACTTCACTTGGCCATCGTTGCTGCTGTTGCTACTGCTGCTGCTGGTGCTGCAGACGTAACAACGTGGAAATAAGTGCAGCACTTGCATTTTCTGTGTGCACTTTTCGCGAATCTCAAGTGCGAATGACTCTAGCAAAACAGAAAAGCGTTGGAAAAAGCGTCGAAAGGTCTGCGCGGAGTCGGCAAAAAATGCATTTGAGAAAAAGACATTGAAATAATGTACTTGAAAACGAAAACCAGTTGCCCAGAGACACCACCACTCTGGGTTTTTTTCCATTTATAAAGAAAGCGAACAAGAATATGGTTTCCTCAATTAATTATTATAGCTCTTAATTAAGCTTAATTAGGTAAGAAATATATAATACAGGATAATGGGAAATCCCCTACAATAGGATATAAGTACTAATTATTCAGATGGAAAGTTTGAATCTATGAATAATCACATCTCTCAAGTAATTGTGGAAACAAGAACCAGAAATGGATAGCCATTCGAAAGGTTTCCTCGATGAATAATCACATCACATGGCATATAACTTTTACGGCATTATTGCGGATGTGTTGGGCTTTATATTTCTTGGTACTTTTTTTTTCTCTCTTTTTTTATTATTATCTCACTTAATAACAGCACACAAGTCGTGTGCAAAGGGTCATTTGTCAGATTGATGGAACCCCCAACTATTCGTATATTTATTCGGACTTGCATGTGCGGGGACTCGGAATCAAAATTATAGGCTTACAAAACGCCTTTAATATATAGTAGGAGGGAAAAGCCATTTTATAACTCAAAATATTTTTTCGCACATCTTCTCACTTAATTAATGTTATTTTTAATTAAGAAACTTACCATTTTCTTATAATTCGTTGTTTTAAGGCACTAGAAGTCGGTTTCTCAGGCGGCTGGTACTATTTTTTTTATATATTCTATTCACTTGGCTAGTTTTACAGAGATATTCTCGGCTTTGGCTTGGGCTTTATCACTTCGCACTTTCGATCTGCGAACTGTCCTTAAGTTCGATATATTTCAATGTTTTTTTTTTTAGACGCGCACACACTTTTGGACCATGTTTCTTTGGGGTTTTCTATTTCCACATCACTAGCGGAGATTTGGGAGTCACCAGCGGGAAGAGCGATGCGGCTGCAGCGGCTGCTGGACTTTACTGGACAACAACTGGACAGCGACTGGGCGAGCGTGCGCTTTTTACATTCAAATCAAAAACACTGAAATAAGTTTGATTTCACGCTGTCGCTTTACTTTTATACGAACCGTAGTCGTAGGAGACGGAGTTGGCTAAACGACGAAGCCGACGCTGGCCGAGGCAGCGACGCCAGCGGCAGCGCTCTTTTTTTCCGTTTTTTTTTTTTGGTGAGCGTGTGAGCCGAAGTCGCCGAGCTTTCGGCAAAATTCTGAGCTCAACAGGTTGTCGGGCGCTCGTGTGTATCTCGCTCTCGCTATTGCCTCTGTCCAGCGGAGTTTGCGCAAGGATGCCCGACGCCGACTGCGACTGCGCAGCGCAGCGGCCCTTTGGAATCACTCGGAATATCGGAATCTTGGAATCTCTCTGGGCTTTCGCACCTGCCTTTGCACCCACATGCTCGAGTGCGGCGCTAATTGCCGCCAATCTAAATATCGCAGCGGGACTTTTTACTCCGCCTTAGCAGCGGTGATGATGATTGCACCGCTCAAAGTTCTGGCAAGAAATCCGTTAATTAACCCCTGACCAGGCCCTGCCTTTCGTGTCGCAATAACAAATAAAAGTGTGCTCACAAATTATAATACCTGTCGATAGAACGTAAGCATATATTAGTAAGAAGCTGTGACTTAACAATTGGAAATTACTTTTAATTCGGGTCAATCTTAACAGGTTACAGAGGAAAACTACACCTGATATTATCCATAATGTGGAAATTAATCGTTTTTGTGGTCTAAGTGTATAGAATTATATTTACAGGTGAGAAGGAAGCATTTAATTATATTTTCCCGATTATTCTGGAATTATTGAGGGCTAAAAAAGTAGCATATTTAAACTTTAAAAGGCTTAAGCTGAAGAACCTTACAGATGGACATTACTTTTAATTTGGGTCAATCTTAACAGGTTACAGAGGAAAACTACACTTGATATTATCCATAATATGAAAATTAATCGTTTTTGTGATCCAATTGTATATAATTATATTATCCATAATATGGAAATTAATCGTTTTTGTGGTCTAAGTGTATAGAATTATATTTACAGGTGAGAAGGAAGCATTTAATTATATTTTCTCGATTATTCTGGAATTATTAAAAATTATTTAAACTTAACAAATGGAAATTACTTTTAATTCGGGTCAATCCTAAAAGGTTACAGAGGAAAACCACGCTTAATATTATCCATAATATGGAAATTAATCGTTTTTGTGATCCAATTGTATAGAATTATATTTACAGTTGAGAAGGAAGCATTTAATTTTAATTTCTTTATTATTCTTATGACGAACACCTATTATAACCTTTTGGGACTATAAAATGCTGAAATATTTAAACTATAAATATTTTATTAATACCAGCTACTTAAATATAGTTCCATTTATTAATAAAATCTTTAAAATAATTTCAATTTCGTTTAGTTTATTTAGAAAATCAATATCAGGCTCAGACTTTAAGTTTTACAATATATTTTTATTATAAGTCCCTGAATTAAACATCAAATATTAAGTTTTTATTTTTCCTGTATCAAAATAATCCTTTACTAAGTTTTATATAGAAGATTAGGTTCTTAAAATAGCTAACCTTAAATTATTTTGGCTTTTACATTTCTTTCGGTGTGGGGAGAGCAGAGAAAAGGCAAACCCAAATCGCAGACATTTGTTTGAATATGTATTTGGACAAAAGAAGCAGATGCTGCTGCTGCTGCTCGGAAACCAGTTTGACTCTTGGGCTCTTAAATATTTATAGTGCTCAAAAGACATTTCGGCTCTTCTCTATTTGCCATCACCAAGCGATGATCAATAAACGGCAGAAATGCGCCGTGAACTTGTGAAACAAATAAGGCTCCCTAATGGGAGCTGATGCAGTCAGCCTGGCGAATACTTGATATTTGTGAGGACATGGCGTATACGTAATTTGTGTGATCAGCAATTAAAATAGGCTTAGTTGCCAACCGCATCCGAATCGAACTTTGACAATTAACAATAAAAATAAAAAAGCTTATTTCTCTTCTAATTTACCTGTTAAAAGTCTCACTATTACCGGGCAGTTTCAGTGCATTTTTCGACTGAAAAAACCTCAGCAATGCAACAAAGCAAACATTTGCATTTCTTTATTTTTTTTCGTCTCAAAGTTCGCTACATGGCCGACGCGTACAAGATCTTTTTGCGGAATTCTAACCGAAACACGTATCTGGCTGGCTTCGCCATATTAACATGTGCAAACAGTTAGCGGGGGCAGCTGGCCGATGAATATGCATGATAACTTGGCTGGTAGCCCTTAGTTGATCCCATCTAACAGTTCCGACCGAAACTCGCGTCATCCATATTGGGCGGCGGCTTAAAATACAATCTTTTCAAGGGCTTTTCTAGTGGCCGCATGACTAGGAGGAAAAGCTACAAAATGAATTGATCATCATCTTCTAGGGGAACCAGGAAATACCTTATAGGGTTAGTCGCGTTCGGGAGATTAAAGCGGAAATTTTCCAAGTTTTCAGAAATTTTCGAACGTTTAACGAATAATAAATATTTCGTTTGTTAAGTGCCTTATTCGTTGGCAAATTTTCATTCAAAAGAGTCGACGGAGTTTTGGTGTCAGCAAATTCTTTTTACAAATTTGTGTTTCGACATTTCTTAATGTGCATGCTTGCCCCACCTTATCATATAATTTATGTAAGCCAAACAACAATAAAAAACCACAATGCCTGGCCTTGAGTTTGCAAATAAAAATTTGCATAAAATAACCAAATTTTAACCCAATCTGCAAAGTATTATTGAGACGAGCGTTTGCAATTTTTGATTTGTTTGCTCCATTTTGATGGGTAATTAGCAATACAAAGGGTTTTGTTTAAATAAGTATGTTGTTTTAATTATCTTAGAAATGTATTCAGCGTAATTGATTAATATTAAATAATAATAAAATGGTAATTATTATTTTTTTAAGGATCATTTATCATTAGAAAATCAAATAAGAATTAATCGAACTTGAAAGGCTTGCTTAATTTTTCGCCTCTTATCAAAGCAAGTGCTTTGTAATTATAATAAATTACTGAGCTGGGAAAGGAACACTGATTAAAATTATGCATTCCAGTAGGTTGAAGGAACCTGGGCACTTGTTTCGTTAACCGTTTATCCTCTTATGATGGCCAAAATGACCCAAAATAAACCTGCAATTGATGGCCGGATCCGTCCGGTTTTTTCGGCTCTTCCGGTGGTCATTCCCTGGTTGAGGGTACAATGACTTTTTGTGTGTCGGGGCTTCGGCTTTACAGAGTAATGTTTTATTTTTTTGCGAGCACACCCTGCGTATGCTTAATGGCACAACCTTCGGCCCAGAAATAGAAACATTGACTTTAATTCAACTCCCAATAATCACACGAGCCACCAGGTGACGATCGTAATGATGCCACGCAGATGGTCCGCGTCCAATTTTGGCCAGCATCTGGTGGGTGTCGTCGATCACCGGCCAGAGCCATTGTTTGGGAATGTTTTTGTGGCTGTGGTCCAGCCAGCTCTTTGTGGCGTTTGTTATTTTTTTACTCTCGTTAGTACTACTGGCCTTATCCGAGCATGGCGATACTAAAAAACCCGAGTTCAAGGTTGCAGCTCTCGTAAAAATCATCAAATAGCCAAAAACGATCGGAAGACGCGTAAAGGGAGGGAGATTCTACCTCGGTCTACGGTTAATGAGCCTAAGTGTTTGAAAGAGCGCGGGTTAATTCTGCGGATAGCTGCACTTACTCTTACTCCCAGTCCAAGCCACTTGGGGCTGCACCTCCCAGTCGTTGTGCAACGTCAGATGATTGATGCGTTGATTTGGCGTTGCCAAAGTCTCAATAGCCCTCCAAGCCGCAAAGGCAGCCGCAGCAGATGCAATTGCAACAGGTGATCACTCGCAGAAAATTTGTTTTCAAGAATCTAAAATAATTACAAGTCTTTAGTCAATAACTAAAAATATATATATGTATCTTTAAATTTAAAATAATTGATAATTTCTATATTTTCATTATTGATCAACTAGTTTTATTTTAAAAATCACATTTGAGTAAAAAATATATTTGTTTAAGCATTGCGGTATAAGTTAGCAAAGTTATTTAATAATGTTGAGCAATTAATTTAATGTATTTTTATGAAATATCTTAGAAAAATCACAAATATTATTCTAGCTTTAGGTGATCAGCCTTATGACTGTTTCTTACTCCTTTTTTCCCCTCTTCTTTTAACTTTAAAATTTTTAAATATATAATTTTTAATCTAATATATGTATGTTGTATTAATATTACCAATCTTCTATTGAAATTCAATTAAGATAAACTACTTTACGAGGCATTTCTTTTGAATAGAACTAAAAACTTCAAGAGTTAGTTCTTTCAGTGCACTACCCACCATTGTTATTGCTGCTGGCAATGCTGTTTAGATTTTTAAATAACGGTTAAGTCAAGTGGCATTTTCCGATTCTGCAAATCATTCTCGACTTTACATTAAGATGGAATTTCGGTCTGAGGCAATGCAATCGAAAGTGTGAAATTCCAAAAAGACACCCGTCAAGAATAATAAAGGCAGATACGAGTCATTCTCCCGAAAACTGGCCCCTCACCAAAACCCACGATTATATGTAGCTCAAACCAGTTCAATACACCTGCCAATTATAATTTAACGCAGACACCAACTCAGAGATTTAGAAAAGTATTGAAAACAATAAAACGTTGAATTAACACGACAACTGGACATCCCCATTCCGCGTCACTTCGACCACATTTGTCAACAGCCCCACGAGCATCGGGTTCGAGGCATATCGATCAGCAGCCAGCCAGGTCGATCCGGAGAAGCTGGCGGCGATGGAGGTGGAGATGGAGATGGCTTGGGGAGACGAAGAGCAGCAGATGATGGGGTTTAGTACGCATATATAAAAACAAGAGAGACATTAGAAATTGCGCAAGGCGGTCGCTCGATCGTTTGTTCGTGTTTGAACATTGATCGGCCATCGTGAAAATATATCAAGGTCAGCTGGTTGACACAGAAACCGAACGAATCGGCTAACTAACATTAATTGATGGATCTGTGCGTCCCAAGTCGGGCAATTTCGTAGCCTTCCAGCTCGGGGGAATAATCTGCACTGCGTTGATCCGGCAAATCCGGTGATTTGCATGAGAAGAGCCACTCAATTTTGTTTAAATGAATTCAATTAAGGTCTTTATTATATATTGGTATACTTAATTTATTTTTCAACTGACACAAACTAGTTTTCATTCACATGCAAAGTTCGGTCGTAAAACTGACGAGTAACGGTGAATGAAATGCATTTACGATAATTTTCTATTTTTATTGCTTATGCGCGATTTGATTGATTTTAATACGTAATTCAAATGGCGCGCTCTAGTGTTGCCAAAAATTGGCAGCATTGGCTACTGATTGAGACGTACAATTTCAGATGACCTGGTCATATTAGACGGCTAGCAAAGATAACATTTTCTTCGGGTCATAAAAACGATTATATAGCCTATGAAAATAGCTATGAATAGGTTTAAAATAATTAATAATAGCTCACTAGGTATTGAGACTTCTTTCCTCGAAAAGTATGGCAGCGCCAAGTGTCTTGAGGCTTTTAGTGTGACCTCTTTGGCGAGTTTTAACTAGCCAGATCTGGCTAAAAAATAGCTAAATCACTCACGTCGTAAATCTTCACGTTTTTGTTCACTTACGGAGTTTGGTTACGTCTCGTTCGGTCAGAGTGACCAGTTGCCGCGAAGCAGAAAATCTGCCTCTTTTTCTGGCGGTTTCCAGCATTATGATGCGAGCACACTGCACGTCTCCGGCGATTTAAGTTAATGTTTGTTGCCATTTTATTTCGAAGATTAACTTAACTTTCAATAAAATGTCCGGCAAAGTAACAAAAGCTAAATTAAGGCCGGGCAAAAAGCGAATGCGGGATATTGGATACGAGGAAAAGGTACAGCTGATCAAGCAGGTCCATGCCCGACCTATTCTGTGGGACCTAAGCGACAAGAAGCATTTCGATGCCGCATCTTTAAAGACGGCTTGGACAAGCGTGGCTTCGGAATTAGATAAAGACGGTAAGGTTTAATTTAATAAGCCAATAAGGGTAATATTAATCTTATATATATTGCAGTGCCACAATGCAAGGCAGCGTGGAAATCACTAAGGGACAGCTATAGGTATTTTTGCAAAACGAGGCAGCAGAATGGACGAAATAACGAAACAGGAAAATGGAGGCTTGCTACCCACATGAGCTTCTTGCCTGCCATGATCGGAGTAAGGGGGGGGTAGGTTGCTTGGAATACAGATCAAGGTTATTTATCTAACGTGTTACTGTGTTTCAGAAGAGTAAATAGTACCTCATTTAATCCCGTTGAGAGGGAAGACAGCGAATCCACCCCAGATGTAGAAAATGAGTGCGATGATGAGGTTTCCATCCGGGAATCAGATATCAGTAGTTTAATAGGGGTAGGGGACGTGAAGGACCTGGAGGAGGACAAGGACCTTTCGAATTGGACCGAGGACTTATACTCAACCGTAAGTTTATTATTCAACAATAGGACCTATTATTAATATATTTTTGGTTACAGGTGGGAAAAATCAGAGTCAATAAGGTCAAAGGGTCCCCATCAAAAGAGGAGGTGCATTCCCGTCATTACAATATTGGTTATTCCAGACCAATTTTCGCTTACTGGGAGTCAATACTCAATAAAATGCCGCCAGAAGATGCCGATGCAGCCGAACAACAAATGACGCAGGCGCTGTGGGCCGAGACTGCAGCAATAAAGTATAAGAATAGTAGTGCTTAATATATCTAGTTTTTATGTTTAATGTCAAAAATAAGACCTCGAAGATTAACTTTCTCGCTCTGTAATTTAGGTGTAATATGCTATTTGTAGTCCTAGTACCTAGTTTCGTTGTTATATGTACATGGTTATGATTAATATGCTATTGACCACGCCATAAGTATGAGTTAATATGAATAAAGTAAATAAATTTAGTCTACCATTGTCGATTCAATTCATTTTGTACTATTAATGCAGAAAATCCATGGTGCTGACCAAAGCCGCCTGGATGGCCCAGAAGCTCACGTGGCGCCAGGATTTCCTAGAACTGAAGCAACCAGCACAACTTCCCGCTTCTGGCAGATCTGGCGTATATATTATGTACATATATGCTCTGGAAAAGCTGCCTTAGGACCAATTTCTTAGAGCAGGAAACAACATTCAGATGGTTCTCCAGAGCAAATATCATAAATAATGTTGCTTGATTTAAATTGTTAAATGTACAAAACTTGGTTTATTTACAATTCGTTTGTAAACAAACCAGCAACAGCGCTGGAGGACCGTGGCTTATCGCGTTTGTGACATTTTTTAGTACGAATGTATGGGCCATAGTGGAGTTGCAGTAACACTGTCTGGTCACACTGCCTCCACCTACATCTTAGCCGACTTATTCTGCATCCGATGCCAAGAAAACAGAAATGCTGCGCCAGAATCTGTTGGATCAGCTCAAGCACTTCATAGAGACGGTGAGCAATGGCCACAGCAGCCCCCAACTGCTCACCAGCCCCAGTCTCATCAAGCTCGCGTGAGTAGCCGCCGGAGCATTGTGGTGGTTCCCGGAGCGGAGTAAACAACTCTTGAATCTTCCAGCTTGGGCTTTCTGGAGGAGCTGCCCGCCACGCGGGACATCGTCTTCGAGTACTTCGCCCTGCTGGCGGAGATCAGCGTCCAGTTGTATGTCTCGCCGGAGATGGCGGACACTAAAACCGGGATGCCGGTGTCGCAGGTGAAGCAGGGCGGGAACCGGCAGCAGCAGGCGCGTGCTCCGGAGTACGAGAGCTTCAACATAGTAAAAACTGCACTGCAAAGCTTGGTGTGGAAGGGTCCGCCCGCCTGGTCGCCGCTCATTGCCAACTGGAGCCTGGAGCTGGTGGCAAAGCTCTCGGACAAGTACACCCAACGCCGCATGACCATTACGGCCAGCTGCAACTACTGGCTGGAGTGCAGCGCCATGCATGGCCTGATGACCCTCATCAACAGCTGCTTCCGCAAGCTAACCCAGCCGGAGGAGGAGGCCTGCGTGGAGATCATGCTAAATGCCTTTCATCGCTTTCCCATGACCTTCGACTGGATTGTGGCCAGGCTGGGCGGCTGCTTTCCCTACAAGATCATCATGCAGATCCTGCAGTGCGGCATCAAGCGCTTCGTGGAGGACTACCGGTGTCACCTCGACTCGGAGGCTGGTATCCTGGACTACATGACCTCGTGCCACGAACAGCACCTGAGGGCTGCCTTCCGCGAGATGCTTAGGGAGGGATTTGCACCCAAGAAACCGCTGGATGTGGCCGTGGTGCCTTTTCTGCTGATCACCACCAACTATTCGGATGCAATTCTCCAGAGCCTGGTCAATGTTTTGGTAGAAATATGTGAGTAATGGCTAATGAGAATAGAGCTTATAATTCAAAATTTTAACCCTGCAGACACCGAGGACATGAGCGAGGTAATTGTGCAAAAGTCGCCCCTCTGGCTGAGCAACAAGATGTTCGCCGACATGCAACCCACACTTAACAACGCCGTGCTTCGGCTGAACGAGCACGGAGCCACGCTGCTGATCACAGCCGCCAGGATGGCCGAGAAGTTCACGTGGTGCCAGGACTTCCTAGACAACTCCATGCAGGAGCTGGAGCAGTGGGTGCTGAATCAGCGCAACTTCCCTCTGCTGGCGGATCTGGCCTACGAAGAAACCAAGTACATGCTGTGGAAGAGCTGCCTCAGCACCAATCTCTTTGAGCAGCAGACGGCAGTTAGATTGCTGCTGGTGGTCTGTGAGTATAACTAGTATAATTACGTGAGTTATTTCATTCTGTAAAGCGTATCTATTCCGATTTTAGCCTCTCAACACCCTCACATTTACTATCAGACCATATCCGAGCTGCTAAGGAAGTCATATGCCCAGAATCCCAATGGTATTGGTGCTCTTATCCGCCTGCTGGGTGGCCAAAGTGGCATGGTCAACTTCCCGGGATTCACGCCAGGATTCCAAATGGTTCTGGAAGACATAACGCTTCAAGTGCAGGTCAACAGTCGCTTGCCAGTGCCACCGGGCACGCCAACAGAAGCGTTTAACACGTTCTCCAACCTCAACATACTGGCCAAGTATGGAGTGAAGAAAGAGATTTTAGTTACCAAAAATAATTCCCCTTATTTTAATACCTCATTTAGGATGCACAAGAGCAAGAGTGTGGCTCCCTACATCAAGGCTCAGCAACTTAATCAAGCCCTCAACGAGTGTCTGCCCAAAATCGTTCAAATCTTCGACTGTACGGTCAATAAATTGGTCCTGAAAATGGACAGGGATGCGGCCGAGCTAAGTGCCGAGAAGTTTAAGGCGCAACAATCACACAATAATAACAACAACAATGACATGTGCAATGGGAAGGACTACGGCAAGCGACCCAAACTGGAACCAGGCGAAGATCAAGTAGAGGATGAGGATGCCACCCGCATGCGTTTGGCTCACCTTATTGTGGATCTGCTGAACAACATTGAGGCCGGCAGCCGCACGAATGTCCTGCGCACTCCGATGGTCCTAAAGCTAGCCGTGCTTAGCGTGAAGTACTTCTTTGTGGGACTTACTGAAAAGAGTAAGTGATAGCTGGTAACCTGCCTTATTTCGTATCTCATCATCTCTTATTTACAGCTGTGATCCGTCGTGCTGCGGCCTCGCATCGTTCCTTCACCCTCCTGCAGCGCCAGTGCTCCGCCCGGAAGATTGCTCGAACCATTTGCCTGCGTGAGCTGGTGGAAGGAGCCCTCTTCTATCATGGCCACCTGCTGGGTCAACTGGAGGAGTACGAACTAGATGAGCTTCAGATACCGGAACACGAGCTTCTGATCCTGCAAAACCTGCACACCAGCTCTGGCGCCAACTCGAATCGGTCTGTGCTGCATTCCGGGATAATTGGACGAGGTCTGCGACCCGTACTGCCCACCAACAACCGAAGCTGCGATGCGGAAAAGCAGGCGCTGTATCTGAAGGCATTAAATGCCTGCTGTGCGGACCTGGAGAAACCGAATAATGTGGAGGGTTATTCGTTGGTCTCGCTGCTGCTGGTCGAGCTGGTCTCCACGGATGTCATGTACAATGGACTGCCCTTTCCAGACGAGGAGTTTACCAAGGTCACTATGGAGCGGGATATGCAGATCCGAAGGGCATTCATCACCTCCCCCGTGCTGTGGGCGGTGTTGGGTTTGATAGCGGCCCACAGGCCGGCCCTTTGCTACTCCTCGGTGCTGCTAAGGGCACTCTGTGCCACCTGCTTGCATCACTGGCGGGGCAAAAATGGTGAGCTTGGGGATTATATTTATTTGTTTTCTGTTTTCTTTAACAAAAATTTATTTATTTAGTCAATAAATACCAACCCACGGCTGCCAACGATGAGCTAATGCTCTGCACCAAGAAGATGTTGCAGCTGCTGGCTATGAGCCAACTAATACCACCGCCCCTGACCAATCTGCATCTCATTATCGATCATTTCGAGTCGGCAGAGGTAGGATTTTATACATTTTAATTATTATAATTTTATTTATTAGTTGTCCTTCCCTTTCCAGATAGCCTTGCTGCTGCGCGAGTGCATCTGGAACTACCTTAAGGATCATGTGCCCTCGCCGGCACTCTTCCACGTGGACAACAATGGCCTGCACTGGCGGAATACGAACACCCCGCTGGCCAGAGTCCCGCCGCAGTACGTGGACACGCTGCGCCACCTTATGCAGCGGAAGCTGTCAACGCTGGGCCCCCACTACCATCAGATGTTCATCATGGGCGAGCTGATGGAGGGGCAGTGTGAGCCGGATCCCACGGCAAGACTGGAGATTGTGGAACTAGAATAAGCCTCTGTAGTTAGCTAGCCTAATGTTGTGTGTGAATGGAAGGGTGTGTGCGTTGTGCAAACTAAATGCAGTGTTTGTATTTGATCTTCAACGGGTTCTTTTATTTTCTTTTCATTGGTTTGTAAAAATTAAAATCTCAACCTAGGCCTTGCAAATACTGTCCAGCAGTTATTGTACCGTCGGCGCCTGAAAATCGCATCATGTTTCGTGTAGTTTAGAATATAACGAAGCCAACAACAAATTTCCTTGAACATGTTTCTTTATGTGTGTGCGAAAGGATCTCCTCTGCTCTCCTCTCCAGCGATCCCCCGCCGCCTTCAGTACATCATCATCAATTATTAACGACTAAATTTACGCTTTCATTTGCTTCATATATAATACACAGTATTGTCACATGGATATATAGCTTTCGTTTCGCCCGATTGCCCATTCACCCAGCCAACTTAAAGTCTGCTGATGCTGCTGGGGCATCCTGGGCTGTTCCTGGCACTCCTACATCCTGGTTCTATGGTTACAAATACTTGGCGAATGTAGGACAACAAAAAACGGGGAAAACAAAACCAAAAAGTTGCTCACAATTTGTTAACAAAGTTATTACTTTCGATTACGCTTAGCTTCTAGTTTAGTGGCTGCGGCGCCTACGAAGTCCGGCAGTGGCTCAGTTTGCGCACGGAGATGCAGGAGGTCAGCTTCTTGGCCCGGCGCTTTAGCGCAGAACCCTTCTTCTTCAGCGGTGGTGCCTCCTCCATGCTCCCGTTGCCAAACGAATGTCCGGAGGAGGCTGCAGCGGCGGCGGCAGCAGCGCTAGTGGAAGGTGGCTCGTAGGTGTGGCAAGCTGCATGGGCCGCCGCTGACTGCTTGGACCGGATCTCGGATGCAGCAGCTTGCGCTTGTCGGGCGAGCTCCTCTGCAAACCATAAAGCAATAATTCATTTCTTAATTCTTAAAAATAATGGTAAGACCTACGGTTAACGTCGTGCTCGGTGAAGTAGACGTCCTCCTGGTCCTGATCGCCGTAGTGGTATGCCTCCAGGTAAGGCACCACAGTGGAACTGCGGTACTTGTCGCCCTTCAGCGGGGGAATGGGTATCGGTGGGCCGGTCACCGGCGGGGCGGACATAAACCAACTGAAAGTGCCATCTTTCCAATAAATAAATCCAACCAAATAGGCATTGGCCACTCACGTGTCATGCCGGATTTCCTGCAGCGAAAGGCGTTGACTGGGGTCAGCCTGCAACATGCCTAGGATGAGCCTGGCAAAGTCTGGGTCCAACTCGTAGAGCCAGTCGGGAGCCTCCCACTGGCCCCGCCCGATGTTCTCCAGCAGCCGGTATATGTTGTCGCCCTCGAATGGATACTGTCCAGTGGCTAGGTTGTAGCTGCAAAAGAGAGGTATAGTGGGATTACTCTTCTTGAGCTACAAATTCCTTGCTTACAGTGTCACTCCGCTGCTCCAGATGTCCACCTTGAAGCCGGCAAAGGTCTCGTGTCCGTTGGCAATCTCTGGGGGCTGAAAGGCGGGCGAACCCTGGCCCGTGGTGCAAGTGTCATCGGGCGCAAAGAGATCCAGTTGCTCTGCCACCCCAAAGTCGGAGATCTTTAGCGTTTGGTCGAGGGAGAGCAGCAGGTTGCCAGGCTTGATGTCCTTGTGGATCACCCGGCAGCTGTGCAGGTACTCCAGGCCGTCCACCAGCTGGTGGAAGTAGCCGTGCGCCTGGAACAGCGGCATCCGCTTGTCCGGCTGGTAGTCCACCATCTCCTGCAGCCCACCGACGCAGTACTCCATCACCAGGTACATTTTTTGCTTCTCCTCGTTGTACAGCACGTCCATCAGCTCCACCACATTCGGATGCTTCAGCTGCTTGAGCAGGTGGATCTCGCGTGTGACGTTTTGCTCGCCGTTGGGGATCCGTCGCAGTTTGCGCTTGGTCAGGATCTTGATTGCCAGCCGGCAGAGGTTCTCCGAGTTCATGGCCTCCTTCACCTTGCCGTAGGAGCCCTCGCCCAGGACATCGCCCATGATGTACTTGCCCACCATCTTGATGTTCTTCTTCTTCTGCTGATAGATGATGTCCTGGCTGTCGACGCGATTGAAGAACATGTTGCCCATGTCCAGGGTGACGCGATCCAGGGTCTCGATCTCGTCGTCGTTTAGCCACGTGACTTGCGGATGGGGCTGCTCCTCCAGCAGCTCATCCTCCGTGTAAAAGTCTACGCCGCTCGATGGCTGAATGTCCACCTCGTGGCCCTCCTTCAGTTCGACGAAGGGCTCATCCAGCTCCGAGCCCGGCTCGAAGTGATAGTTCTTGTTTTCCAGCAGAAGGGTCATCTCGTCGTTAATGGGATCCTCCTCGCCCAGGGCCACCTCCTGCTGCTGAGCTCCGCCGCCACCGCCGACGACGACGTGATGGTGTGCTGCCTTGACTGGTGCCTCCATGGTGGTTACAGTCATCTGGACAGGCTCTGCCTCTGATTGCTACTCCTCCCGCTCCCCTGCTAGCAGCTGCTGGGGCTCTGTCTCTCCCACTCCCTCTCCTCCGTCTGGCTCTCCCCGATCCCGCTTCTCCCTCTCCTGGGCGAGAGCTAGAACATTGCATAAACCTGCGGACGGGTCGGCCCACTGCTCACATCGTTCGTCGCACCCGCCGGCGGAATGGAATGGCGCGGAGCAGATCGGAGTTGCTGCGGCACGGCCTACGCAGTGGGGGCTACCTCCTCCTCGCTTGGCTGGCTCCTCGGACGCCTCGTTTATCGCACACCTCTCGAAATAACTTTATTTTTGTAATCAATTCGCACAGACACACACGAACGAATTGAGTCGCCGTGAGATTTCTCGAGGTCTCTCGTCGCCGTCTGTAAAGTGCGCGAAATCCGTCGGTATGCCGCTTCCCCCTGTGGCCGCACGATTTCCAGCGACGCTGCTTTTCATAAATTTCTGTTAATTTCTGTGTTTACTCGCTTAATTTGTTTTTCCCTTTCCAAAAAAAATTGTTTAACAATTATTTGTGGTCAAATTGACAATTGCGCGATACGTTCACACTGCGGCACGCGACCAGGGCTGCACTCTTGCACAATTTGTTGTTGTTCTTTTTTTCTATTATTGTTGCTGGCTGAGGCAAACAGCAAAACAAAACGAGGAAATTGAGTTTTAAAAATCGAATTTCAAACGAACGGGAAGTCATGGCTGCAGGGATTACCACCAAGGAGCGTCTGGAGCGGCTGATGGCCGCCAAGGCCCAGCTGGAGGCCCAAATCAGCAAGCATGGACAAATCCTGGCCGCCGTGAGTAAAGTGGCGCATTCATGCCCATACCCTATGCGGATGGTAGGGTATATTAGCTATGCGATCAGGTTGTCAGGCAGTAAGGGAGATCTAGAGACGGCTTTAACCCATTTCCTCGTTCTGTAATCCCAAGAATCTCCATTTAGAGCTCGATCGCGGCGATCACCTCGTCCGTGCTCTGGGAGCCCGGAGCTAAGAGCCCCTAGGTGCCCAGCCAGGCTTTAATGCCGTTTATTTGCTTTCTTAATTTAAACAAATCTTAAATTTAAGTGCAGTTTGGTAATATTCTGGCTGCTTTAGTGATAAAAGCTATTAAGTACGGTTTGTGTTATCAAGAAACTTATATTTATCGGATTTTGGCTATAATTAAGATAAAAGGTTGACATATCTATGTACAATGTTAGTTTCTTAATATAGGTGCCCAAGGTTACCTAATCCTTACTCTATGTATTGATTTCCACTTTAGAACGACAATGTGGGCATGAGTGGTCCACTGGTGGACCAGGAGGGCTTCCCCCGCAACGACATCGACATCTACCAGGTGCGCCAGGCCCGCCAGACCATCATCTGCTTGCAGAACGACCACAAGGAGCTGATGAACCAAATCCAAAGCCAACTCAACTTGTATCACAGTGAGATTGCAACCACGGATCCCGAGCTGGTGAACCGTGCCTCCGCCCTAGATTTGGATAGCGATCGAACCGCCGGTGGTGCTAATATATCTAACTTTGAACCCGCTCGCGCCTTCGTTGTGGTCAACTTAGTCAGCCCCAATTCCCCCGCAGAAGAAGCTGTGAGTATCATAGACAAAAGGACCTTCTTTTTCTTATAAAACTCCTTATTACATTTTAGGGCCTTCGCGTTGGCGACGCTATCCTGCGCTTTGGCTCGGTTAACAGCAACAATTTCAAAGGAGATCTAGGCCAGATTGGTGAAATAGTTCGCAACATGCAAAACCAGAATGTCCAACTCAAAGTAAAGCGCGGTGAGCAGCAGCTGGATCTGATCCTTGTGCCCAAGACCTGGAGCGGACGCGGTCTCCTCGGCTGCAACATAGTCCTGCCACCCGAGGCCATGGAGCACTGATTATCCTTAACTTTTAAGCTTTGACGCATTTGCCCGTGTACATTTGCTCTGCATTTAATTATCAACTCACGGCCAGGCCACAGAACATGTTTGCACTAAATGGTGAAAATTGATTTTTAGATTGGTGACCTGTTTTCAGGCTTCAGGCTTTCCAGGCCAATTTGGCCAGGGCAGTCTAGTTGAGTGGCAGCCGGGTTACTGTGCCAAGGAACCAGCGTTAGGTTGCACCCAGGTAGGTGAGTCAAGGCGACAGGTAAAGGGTCCCCAATTACTATACAGATGGACGGTGAGGAGTTGTCTTGGAACTGAATGCGGTCAGTTTACATTGATTTTACTAAAAAACGAATAATAACTAATAAAGAGTTCTTAAAGACAGAATCTTAAACGGCTAGAAGTATGGAATTCGTTTTAGACTAACTTTGGATTAATAAAAACTGTAAATCTTTTAACCCAACATAACGACATTAAGATTTCGACTTTGCGTTAATTAACATGTTCTTCCTTCATTTTTGAACCGTATACATTTTTGTAGGCTGTACCATTAGATTTTATTAACTATTATTCAAAAGTCAATTATTTTCATTACTATTATATTGAAGTAAAACCCTTTTTAATTTTTTATTTATTTATTAACAAAATGGAAAACCATATTAATTTGGATTATTAAATTTAAAACGAATAGTTTTATTTTAACAAAAATTAATGTATTATTAGCTATTAACATGTAGCGGGTAAGCAGATCCCGGCTTAATATAGCAACAAAGCTTAAATTAATCCTTAGGCTAGCAGAGTTCTCAACCCTTGATACGGGACTTTAGCACAGACTCTACCCCAGAAGACGCAGGATTCACAGCAACTTGTTACGGGTTTCACTCAACCGGTTAACATCAAGAGAGAGAGAGCAGTTGAGAGACACTTTGGGCGAAAAGAGAGGAATTTCAAAGGACGAGCTTTCGCATCCAAAAATCTATTTAAGCAACACGCAACGTGAAAGTTTTTAAACAATTCTCGCCCGCGCCGCAGCTTCCGTTTGCCATTAAAAATTAAATAAAAATATACAAAATAAAACTAAGATTAAAAAACGCTGGCTCAAAGCCCAGACGCGATAATGGTTTCTGATTAAAAAAACACACAATTTTGTGATTATTGTGATAAATTGTCCTTCACAACCCTCTGCCTGCAAGCCAGCAGAGCAGCAGCCGACAGTTGTGCGCCGGAGCAAAGCTTCCGCCGTTCCGTGCCGTCGAGTCGAGAGCATTACGGATGCGAATCCGAGTGGCGACACAAGTGGGGCCCAAGCGGAGCCAAATTACGGTAGTGAAAAAATTGTGGGGCGCCCCAGTATTTTGTGCAATTATCGTTGGACAAATCAAAGGATTCGCGCGGCGACTGCAAATTACGTTCTAACTCCAAGGAGCGGAAGCCCACATGTGTGCGTGTGCGTGCCTGTGCTTTACATAATGGAACAATTCAGATGTGAGAAGAGTCCTCCGCGTTCCATTCCCATTCCCCTCTTTTTTCGCTATCTCGGCGAGATGGGATGTGGAATGGAGGGCGAGGGATTCTCTTGCTGTCACTGTCATTGCCAGTGCATGGGAGGAAGGAATGTGGAGGAATGAGGACACTCACACACAGAACAGGAGGAGGAACTCAGGATGCGGGGGAAAGCTGCGCGAAGTAGCACAACAAACAAGCCCGTGCACGGGGCAGGGAAACTAACAAAAAAGTTAACTAAGGGCCTGCCATGGGCATGGGCATGGCATCGGCATCGGCATCCTTTTGGCTGGCGAAAAACCACCCCCCACACACAATCCCCCCTCGAAGGACCAACTTTTGGCTACTTCACTCGATAAATTAAAAAAAGCCCATGCATGTGCGTCTGTGTGCGTACACTTCAACGCGCTTTGAACCTCTCTCACACACACACACTCAGAGATGTACACACACAGTTGAATAATTCAGAGACACACTGCTGCAATGCTGCCTCATTGTTCATCAATAAATTGCCGTTAGATGGCCACCAAACAGACATACAGACACACACGTTCGGTCCGGGAGAGCTTTCATTTTTTCGGCGTCTCATTATCCCGCCTGCTAACTGAATTATTCAACAATTACAGCTGAGATTTTGCAGCTTCACACGTTGCCAAAATGCTGTTTTGCCAGTGTGTCCACAAATCCTTACGCTCATTGGCGAAGGACACATGCAAATGAATTTTTCATTTGCATGTTTGCGTGCGGTACTTGTGTGTGAGTAAGGTGAGATGAAGTGTACAGACAGCAGCGGTCAAAATAATAACACCTACGTTCTTAACTCAACCTACCAAGTACCTGGGGTATAAAGATGGACGCTAGGTTACACAACTCACCAAAAGTTTAAAAAATTTAAGTTAAAGAGCTTTGATTTTACCTGAATTACCAAACTATAGGTTAATCACTGATATCTATAATAGTATTTTTTATAAAAGAGCCTTTCAGAAGCTCCAGGATTCAATAGTTTTATAATAATAAATCCTTTCAAATGTTCAAAGTCAACAAACTTATTAAATCTTATATTTAAACACTAATATCACATAGTAAATGAATCGTTTTAATGCCTTCACTAATATCACATAATAAATAAATAATTTGATTGCCTTCAGATTTTTAAAAAGATATATAATTCAGATCAGTGTATTTGTAATCTTTTTTAATCCTCAAAGAAATTAATTTTTTGCAACAAAAAATACTCGAAAAATAATTGAAAATAGTTGATAAGGTGAAGGATCCCTCCCTTATTGGCCACGCCTGTTTTGATTAGTTTCTGGGGAAGGAGTCTGTGTAGTGTCTCCTGTTGGGCCTGATATTGATGATGACAGATTAGTTGCAGGCGCTATTTATAGCCCAGGCCATAAAACCTAATTCAAGCCATTCCACGCAGGAAGGACGCGGCCACCAACTACAGCGAGATGCCGCCCGTCAACAGCAGCAGTAGCGAGAGCAGTGGCAGAATCCTTGGGAGCAGCGCCGCCCGATGAAGGATTGCAGCATGGCTCGCACTCGCCTATGCACATGCACATGCACATGTACATGCAGCAGCACAAATAACACAAGGACATGGAAGGCGCAACGAACGCGACGAGGACAGAGGCCCACGGCCTGTGACAAAAATAAACGCCACCTGCCGCCAGCTCCTCCTCCGCCGCCTCACCAGCTAACCAACTAAAACGTGGAACGCCCCCAAGTGATATTATTTTTAATGCAATCAAAGTGCTAAGTGAGTTTGCCAAAAAGCAGAGACTACGAAAACTACGACCGAGAGAGTGAGTGAGGGGAGTGTGCGTGGACGTGGACGCGTTGTTAACCCAATTAGAGCAAGTTCGTCCTTTTGAGCGAAAAGGAGAAAGGGCCAAGAAAAGAAGAAGACGACCCCCCTATGGACGACGGCAGGTGCAGCCGGGTGAGCCAAGTGAGCCAGGTGTTGTGCAGCCAGGAAAGGCCCAGCAAGCTGTACCGCAAGCGGAGGCGACGCCACTGAATCGCATCCATCAACCAACGATCAAGAACCAATACTCGCCTAAATGAAGAATGAAGAAACAAAATGTGCGCACGATATCCTTGATCGTGTGTACATTTACCTATTTGCTTGTCGGCGCCGCCGTCTTTGACGCCCTCGAATCGGAAACGGAAAAGCGTCGTTGGGAGGCGCTGCAAGGTGAGTACACACTCTCGGAAATATACTGGGAGAAATTTATGAAGGAAAGGATTAAGATTACAATTCGATGAGTTTTATTTTAAAACCATTGGGTTGTTCAATATTAAGATATTTGTTGGATTTTTTTTGTGACGTTATCTTGGCGTCAATAACTTATGGAATTATATGAGTTATATGAATTATATGGAGAAAACTAAGGAAAGAGCAAAGATAGTTTTATTGGGAAAAGAGAATTGGAAGATTTGAGGAGCAATCCGAATATTTTGGTACATCATTTGGTCCTTTGAGCCGGATTTACTTGATATATTATTTTCCTATTATTTCTAGAGACTGGCCTTGAAAAAAAATAGCCGGAAACCTTCCAAAACTATTTATGTTTAATCCAAAACTTTTTTCGATTATTCTTTCAAAAGATTATTTTGGAAAACAGGCCAGGAATATATTAATTATGTGCCTTTTTTTAATCGTTCCAACATTTAACATATAAGTTTTCAGTTTCCATTTAAAATCAAAGATTGTACAGTCCTTTTTTTTCTTCCAACACAAACTTAACTACTTTTACTTAAAAAAGCGTAAAATTATGCTGAGTGTAGGATTGCATGCACATAACTGAGAAATATAACGACCCGGCGACGTCGAGACTCGTGTGAGTTGCGTCATAAACACTTTTGGCTTTTTTGCAACTACTTGCAGATGCCGAGGACATGATAATACGCAAATACAATATATCACAGGAGGACTTCAAAGTCATGGAGACTGTGGTGCTCAAATCGGAATCGCACAAGGCTGGTCAGCAGTGGAAGTTCACCGGTGCATTCTATTATGCAACCACGGTGCTCACAACCATAGGTGAGTAATGCGACCTACTGAGCTTCTCTTGGGGGCCTCCTTTACTCATGATGACCCACCATTAAACCAGGCTACGGACACTCGACGCCCAGCACTGTGGGCGGGAAGCTCTTCACCATGTGCTATGCCATTGTGGGGATTCCCCTGGGCCTCGTTATGTTCCAGAGCATCGGAGAAAGAGTGAATAGACTGAGCAGGTAAGTGGAGTTTAAGTAGATCTTATTTGATATAATATTAAAACTGTATCTCATCCTTATCCCCAGCTACGTTATCCAAGTGGTCCGAAGCTCGTTGCGCTGCAAACGGACCGTCGCCTCGGAGGTGGACCTTATATGTGTTGTGACCACACTCAGTTCGCTGACGATAGCAGGCGGTGCTGCGGCCTTTTCGAGATTTGAGGGCTGGAGCTACTTTGATTCAGTATATTACTGTTTTATTACTTTAACCACAATAGGTGAGGATATCTAACTCGGCGGAGGCTGTTTTAGAGCTCTAATTACCTCATTACCCATCCTTAGGCTTTGGCGACATGGTAGCCCTGCAGCGGGACAATGCACTGAACAGGAAGCCCGAATACGTGATGTTCGCACTGATATTTATACTGTTCGGCCTGGCCATCGTGGCCGCCTCGCTGAACTTGTTAGTACTTAGGTTTGTTACAATGAATACCGAGGATGAGCGACGCGACGAGGCCCAGGCCATGCAGGTGAGATCAGGGCGCCCGGTCAGGGGGTTAGCTCGAGCAACTCATGCCATTTATTATACCGTAGACTTGAGGACTGTTTTTCAATTATTTACTTACTACTATTGTCGTCACTCGTACATCTCTCACTCAGTCGACCGAGTGAGCTTTCCCCTGTTTTGGTAGTCAGCCGCTTTTCTCTACCGTTTTTATATCCTTATAAATACCAACGCTTCACTGTACCCTAGAATCGATCCATAATGTGTACAATTTAGTAAACCTTTTTGTACCTTCTTGTACTCAACTCGAATAACTTCCATCTCTTCCGTCTCATTCTCGTACCTTCGAACAATTTGCTTAATTAATTACCTATATAGTTTTGATATATATCTGCTTGATACTTTGCTGCACACTTGGCTAACTCTTGATCTTGCACCTTCGGATTCTTTTTTCGATTATTACTATTATTACAAAATGTTTTGAACGAATTAATTTAATACAATTTATTCAATGCAGGCCCGAAAATGCGAGAGAATCCCAAACAAGAAACCTAAATAAATATTTTCTTTTTTTTCGGCATATTTTCGGTTGCTTTTGACCTAACGATACGAAACGAATCAAATGCTAAACGCGAGCTTAGTTTATGTCCAAGTCCAGTTTATGGACCAACGAGGTGATTGCGGTTTTTCAGATTCCAATATTTTGACTAACTCCCACCACAAACTACTTCTCCACCTGGCTTCCGTACCACACACTGAACAACAGCACCATAAACCACCAACCCACCCAACCAGAACCACACGGACACAGCTCCTCTGCTTTCAACGCTATACTCCACCCACTCAGCCTTCACATATACTCGGTCCTGTATGTCCTTAATTAATTGTGTCAACCCGTTGCAGGCGCTCCAAGTGGCTGTGAAGCTGGAGGGCGATGTGATAACTTCCAACGGATCCATATTGAGCGGCTACGAGGGACATGACGCCCCATCCCTTGACGGTAGCAACACCTCGTCCATGTGCACGTGCCCTTGCCTCAGCCTTAATAGGAACCGGCATAAAAAGTACGTAATCGCACCGGGCATCGGATGCCATCGCACGATTAGGAGGGGCTCAGGAATAGGCCAGTTAGGGCTGCTCTTCTGGGGGCGGAAAGTGCATGAATTTCCGGCTCTAGTGTCTAGAGGAGTGGGTAATGTGCCTCGAGATTGATGCATCGCATAATGGAGGCTCGACAGCGTCTGAGGGCTTTTAAAAGCACTTTGACCTTCTCTTCTCGTGTCTGGCCTTTAATATTTTTTTTGTTTTTTTTGCTTCATGGTTACCTTACGTTAAGTTCTGAAATTCCAGTCCAGGTACATTCCTGGAACTTTCTGGGGGATCCAACTCCCGAACTTCTCTGGGAATTGACCCCCGAACTTCCAGGAGAAGCCTTAAACTTCCAGGATATACAGTCAGTAATCAGAGGATATTTTTTCTAAAATAATCTATTTAAGTTATTTTATTTTTCACCTATTCCTGAGCTTAAATAAATATTGTACATGTGTTTGTACTCATTTTGGTTTCCATCGCGCTCTTCTCTTATGGACCTCTGCAGGAATAATCACTTGGGCAAGAACGGCGATGCTGAGTAAGCTTTCATTTCATCCCAGTAGACCTCACTGCATTCTGCATGCCTTGTCTTTTTGCCTTCTAATTGGATTGACTTCTTACACCCTTTTTCTAACACTCTTTATCCACAGAAATCAGTACAAGCTGCGGCGATCGCCCACGCACATGCGACACCTGCTGCCGGAGGTGGTGCCGATGCAGGATTTGAACTATGACTACGACACGCAGAGCCTGCACACCCTGGCCGATCGAGGGGGGACCGTGGACAGCAGCTATATGGGCGTGGACATGGCGGACGCGGCGAGCACCGGATCACCGATGCGGCCGCACACATTGCTGAAGCGCAACGTCTCACTTTTATCCTTTCGCATCTAGGAGGAGCTAGTGAGAGGACTTGCCGGTGAGCGTGGGATGCAGGAACAACGAAGTGGCGGCCCCGGCCCTGTGGACCTGCCCTCGCTAAAAACGACTTACAAATCGAAAGTGATAACAAGGCTCTAATAGTACTTAAATACTTATTTAGATTCATAACTGAACGTAGGACACGATGCAGTTGGGCGGCTCCCCGAGATGCTACATATACGCATGCATTTACCATGTGAACTAGTGCATAAAATCGATACCCCAATAGTGGGCGTAATAGCGGAAACCTATATGTATACACGTACTACCACTTACAACTAGGGCACTATACAATTGAATGTAAACCACTGCCATTTCCACATCCGAAAGAAGCCAAGAGCCACTCGAGAAATTGAGCAACGGCAAAACTCACTGGACATCTTTCTATTTTAACGCTAAAAAGATCGATTTTGAAATTGTAGCAATAACGCCGAGCTGAAATCAACCCATGCATTACTACGTTTATACGTGAGATTTTTGAGAAACGAAAATAGTGTTGGATATAATGGAAAAACCATTTTGTACAGACTTTTTTCTGAGTCAAAATTCCAAGAGTATGTTCCAAATAGAAAAAAAAATAATTGGTCAACAAATAAAATAACTCTTAAAATTTAAGCAATTTAAAACGGATAAAATATCTGAATACCTACAAAACTTCTTCAAAACATTCCAAAACTGAAACCCTCAAAACTGAGCGTATAAACGTAGCGAATGCATTCGAAACGCCAAAAGAAAATGGGAAAGAAAGTGTCAAATTAAATGCTGTAAATACTCTATAGCTGATCAATGGTAGATGACGTTTAAAAATCCATTTTATTCCGATTTATGATTGCGTAATGTTTGAATACAAACTCGATATTAATTTACGATTACTGTACGCGTATTGTAGTTAGAAAGGCCGCATCTAAGGCTATATCCTCTCGATCTAACCCAGTGTCAAATACTTAGCTAGAAGCCCGGAACATTTCAGGACCGAACTCCAGTGCTCAAGTGACTCCACGATGTGCCAAATAACCCACTCGTACGTGCAAACACTAAAATGTTTGAACCGTGTACGTGTCTCGTATCCCACGACCTCCCCTTAACGCATTTATGCAAAAAGAATGCATTTAGTTATAGTTGTAGATAATGGCGAACCGAAGTCCCCACACTCGATGCTTAAATTAGGCATTCCCATGGATATATTGTTTACGGCATTTGCATTTAAAATAGAATTTACGAATTACGAGAATCGGTTCTAGTTAGTTGATCCATTACATTCAAGGCCCCTTTTGCTCACTCGAGACGTAAAACGCTTCAAGAACTCTCTTTTTTATCCTTGTGTGCTTTGTATATAATAGTATATTTACATTTACATAAAATTAATTACTTTAAATAATGATATAATGTATTGTTAAAAGCGCAACTATGTCAGTTTAACAAAACTTAGTTACGAACTTCATTTAACTTGACGATTTTTAGAACGCTAATTAATTTCCAAATTTTTAAACATAAAAACTATAATAAATTTCAGCCAATGGGGTTGGTTCAAGTAACCTCGGGAATTTCTTTAAATTCAATATACATAAATAGAAGCAAAGGAAATTGTAATTTTAATTCAGGCAACTAATGCAAAATAGTTAAAATAAGACTTTGTAATATACTTATATTCCGGAATTAAAACACAAGAAAAAAAAAAACAATAAACTAAATTTATATGATTATTTGATTTATTTACTTATAAATTGGGTAGCATTTATTTATATTACAAGTGTGAGTCATGTCAAACTCGAAGCCTCCGAATATTCAACCTCAACACTTTGCGTGGTCATGTCGCTGACTGGGTACTTGGGAATCTTAACAAGTTGCGATTAATGGTGATAGTTAAAACTTGCACAATTTCTGTGGATTGAAATAAGGCCAACTTTAGACCTCAAGTAAAGCTAATAAATACTTAATTTTTATAAATTTATAGATTTTTGTTACTGTTTCAGAATTACGGATCATTAAGATCGGACAACTATATCATAGAGCTGCCATAGAAGTCGTAACCCAAACTTCTTAGGAGCCTTTTATATCCAAAAGAAAGTAATATCCCCAGATTCGCCATTAAAATCCTAATTATTTACAATCAAAACTTTGAAAAAAAATCTAAAAACGAGAAAGAAAGCTAACTTCGGTAAACCGAAGTTTATATACCCTTGCAGTCAGCAACTGGATCATTGAAATCGATCCAATTTGGTAATGTAGAAAAAAATTTCAAATTATGTAAATTTTGTAAATTTTACATTTTACATGTAGAATTTTACATTTTCATATAAATCGACCGATCCCTTCAATGGCAGCTATATGATATAGTTGTCCGATCTTAATGAAATTAAAACCGTAATTCTAGAACTATAAAAAACGACTATATCTCGAAATTTATAGAAATTCGTTGAAAAACAGAGAAATTAAAAATTTTTGTACATTAATTTCGCCATCATTCCTATGGCAGCTATAGGATATAGTGGTCCGATTTCGGCCGTTCCGACATATATACTGCGTGCTAAAGAAATAAGACTATGCTGAAAATTTCAGCCCGATAGCTCAAAAACTGAGAGACTAGTTCGCGTAGAAACCGACAGACAGACGGACAGACAGACAGACGGACATGGCTAGATCGACTCGGCTGGTGATGCTGATCAAGAATATATATACTTTATGGGGTCTGAGATGCCTCCTTCACTGCGTTGCAAATATCATGGCAAAATTATAATACCCTCTGCAAGGGTATAAAAATTTGTTTGCCATTTCATCAAAATTTGATTTCAAAAATTAAAAAATGTATTTTTTTATGCAGATTTATTAACCTAATAATAACTAGCATAGAAAAGCTATCAAAATTGAATGATATGCAATTTTGGTTTAGTAATACCTTTTCTAAATTAGCAAACAACAAGGGTATGTAAAGCTTTCTTTCTTGTTATTTCTTCCTTTAGCCATAAGTTAAGCCCATTAGTTAAAACACGAGTTAAATTTAAATGTATCCGTATTTATTGAAATTACTCATTCGTGTAGACAATTTTATGTGGTTTTCCCATTGCTCGTTCCACAGTAATTCCCATCAGCAAGGTGTACCCCTCGAAACTACTTAACGTGTATCGTGTATGTTGCTGCTCGGCCATCAGATCCCAACAAATGGGATTATACTACCATCCAGGTGTCGACGTAAATCGTTGAATATAATTTGTAAAGTGTGAAAAAATAAAGATGCCGACGAGGCCCGATTGATGTTGGATTGCATGTTTTCGTGTTCATTTTCATTTGATTTGGTGTGTTAGTGGCACGGGATAAGAAAAAGGTGTCCGAGTGTTGATGTTTGTAGAGTAGGTGTTATAGTAGAAGCTAAAATCAAGTGTGTTTTTAAAATTAATGGGACAGCTAACTAATCTAATCGTCCATGCTCTCGTTATTGCGTTCTGGCGAGGCATTTCCATTTTTGGGCGAGGCCGAACGGGAGCGGGAGCGCGAACGGGACTTGTTTTCAGCTGAGGCGGACCGATCGCTGCAATAGAAAAGGGTGTTAATAATCTATAGTACGAGCTTTTGAACCACCACTGTCGGAGGGCTACGAAGAGGTGCGTCCAAACAAAACCAAAGAAAGCACGAAACGAAAGAAAGAATCGTGAACTATATAGAACCACACAGCAAGGCAGCGGGCCTGGAAAACTTACCGTGAGCGGGAATCACGACGGTTGGACTTGGAACGAGAACGGGAGCGCGACTCGCGCTTCACGATCGAACGGGAGCGGGAACGAGACTCGCGCTCGCGCTTGGGGGAACGAGAGCGGGTGCGTGAGTGGGACTTGGACTTCGACTTGGACACATCACGCGATTTGCTACGAGAGAAAATAGGAAATAAGATATATAATAAAAAAATGATAAATCTTTCACTTACTTTGAACGCGAGCGGGAGCGAGAGCGAGACTTAACCGGCGACTTCGACTTGGAGCGTCCGCTGCGAGACTTGGAGCGGCTGCGAGACTTTGAGCGCGAGTGCGACGAGCGGCGGGAGCGAGAGCGCCTGCGCGAGCGGGAACGCGAACGGGAGCTGGACGAACGGGAGCGTCCACGTCCGCTGCCGCCACCACCGCCGCCGCGTCCTCCGCGACGATCCTCGACCAAGTGGATGCGCCGGCCGTTAAGTTCGGTATCATCCAGCTTTTCAATGGCCGTCTTCATGTCCGACAACGAGGCAAACTCCACCACGCTGCAGGGAGAAGATAATTAGGTAAGCTTCTTTGATAAAATCAAGATGTAAGATACTTACCCTTCATTGCGACGCTGCTTGTGGGCATCCGCATAGGTAACCTCGCCAGCTTGGCGCATGTAATCCTTCAGATCCTGCAGAGGGCGCACAAAGTCGAAAGGAAAAGGGATGAGAATTAGTAAAGTTAAGCTTTGGCAGGGATCTTGCATCAGCATCGTCAGCCTCTTGCGGCAGTAGTAGTGGTTGCAACTCAAAGGACAGCGCGTGCAGCGAATGGAGCGTTTTGAATGGTTCCCGGGTTCCAGGGCCTCAGCCTCAGCCTCAGTCTCTCTCTCACAAGTCCCTCTCTCTTAGTGCCCTGTGTTTGCTTCTATCCTGTGCTCTTGTCGCGCGCCTGCCTACGGGTTGGTAATCGAGAATCTCAAGCCGGTGGTCGGGTAGGTAGGAAGGTTGCCCAGAGACCGGCCGGAACATTCAAGCACTCCACGCTGCACGCTGCACAAAACTAAAGCACGATCAATCATATAGATAACAGTGGTTTCGCAATAGTTTAAATAGTTTAAAAAGTTTTTTTTTTATATTTTTGAAAGTAAATTAAAGTAAACAAAATAGTTGTAATTGAATTCTTACTTAATGCGCTTTCAGAGAGAGGAGGACACACACATCGTTTCTACACCGAGAGTTTAGATCTGTCTGCCTAGTAACTGTGGGCCAATAGCACCAAGGACACCTCATCGAAAGTCCGATCGAACATCGTTAACTCAACCAGGCAGCCAGGCAGCCAGTCAGCCAGTGAACCAGCCAGTGGGTAGGCGGATGAGCGGATGGATGGCCCGACCTCGTTTTGGTTTGGTTTTGGTATTTGTTTTGGTTTTGGTTTTTTTTTTTATCGTGTACAACAGATTCATATTAGAAATGGCAAAAATGGTAATCAAGTGTTGCGGTTTCGTTTCGTTTTTGGAGGGAGCCACTCCGGATTCAGTCAGGAGGAGGTCAGATCAGATCAGAGCAGACATCGCTAGCCAGAACCACCACACCAGAGAGCCGGAGGAGAGTGGAGTAGCACTTTTGGAGCAGTTTGCCGGGCAGCGTCGGACAACCAGCGGCTTCGCTTCGGCGCCTCTCTCTGTCTCTCACACACAAACGAACTGCAAAAATAAGAAATACGTTTCGGGGGGACGCTGCTCGGTGCTCCAACAGGTTGGTTGTCTCAGCCGGAAGCCAGAGCCGGAGCCGTAAGCCAGTAGCCGGGAGCCGGAGCCGGAGCCGGAGCCGTAAGCCAGTAGCCAGAGCCGGGAAGCCACAAGTACCGGGGAAGTAGTATTGGGGGAAGGACTAAGTTCGGAGGCACTAGCCGAGAAGTCGGATACGTCTTTGATCGATCATCGTCTCATGATCATATCTCATCTCATCTCATCTCATCGTCGCCGAGACCATCATCATCTCATCTCTGAATTAGCGAACGCAAGCTTCTCATCTCTAACCACACTCGACTCGATTCGCGCCCTCACACTCACAATGGCTATAAGGAATTCGACAATTCTTTATATAATATTGTTTTTTGATTAGATTGTGAATGTTTTTGTTTTTTTTTTAGCAGAGAATTAAATACCTAACGCAAGAGACCGGCCCACACCTTTGGTCGGGGGACGTGGGCAGGCCTATTGACTTGGGTCAGCGGTCAGCTCAGCTCATCAACGTCCATCGTCAGCGTCTGGTTATTTTTGGGTCTCAGGTTCGATTCTAATCGATTTTTGTTCTCAATTTTTTGGAATGGACGGATAGATGAGGCAGGCGGCGGCGATGGCGCATCGTGAAGGCGGTAGGCGGTAGGCTGTAGGTCGTGGGTCGCAGGTCGTAGATCGCAGATCGGACCCAAGCGGAGCGACGATCTGGGGCTGCTCTGGGGACTGTCTCTCTCTGTCTCTTCCACAACATCTCACGGTTACGGTTTGCGATACACACTCTATAAACCGGTCGGTCACTAGTTAGTCTTTCTCATGGCGACTCGATTCGATTCTCTCTATCGGGTTGCGGTCCCGATTCGGTTTTGCTTTCAGTTTTGGCCCAAGCATAGCAATCTCTCTCAGTCAAAACACATCAAACTCTTTATTTTTTATCGGTTTCGGTTGGTGTGTGCGAGAGAAAGTAATTGTGGAATGGTAGATTACACCGATCAGTACCAGGGTTTAAGCAGTATTTATCTTATATGTTTCGATTCTCTTATTCCTAAGTCAACTGTACAGCTTAGGGCTAAATTACAGATTAAAGATTGCTGGATTCGTAGACGGTGGAAGGGTGGGAGTTAAGTTAAACACAAAACGGAGGGCGCACCGGGGGAGTAAATCGAAATCATAAGGTAGAGTAGGTCCGAAAGAGGGAGTTTTGGGTAAAGGTGGGTGGTTAGTGGGTGTAGAGGGGAGATCCATATCAATCGGTTAGCTGTTATTATATTGCTAAAGCTACACTCCTCGAATCTAGGCTACTGTATTGGAATATATCCATGCTGTGTGTTCAACTTACCTGCCAGCTGACGCGGCTGGACAAATTCTCGACAATCAGGCGGTACTCAGTGCGCAAGGGCGGCCCGTAGCGGGAGGACGATCTGGAATTTTTGTTTCTGGTGAATAATTGAATGGATGCACTAATTAGTATTGACACTGCGCTGCTGCTCGCTCCCTCAGCTCCATCACAAAAAACAAGAACGGATGTGGATGGCGGAATATTCGAAACATATGCATATTTACACTCGGTTAATGAGCAAATCGTACCTACTATGAGGATTAACGTGCAAACATAGGAGAAATCATAATATGCATAGAACGGAGCGTTAAGGAAATTAATAGATATATAAACAGCAAGTCAGTGTCTTTTTTGGTACCCTTCCACACGGAGTACAACGGGTTAAATGCATTTTCACATATTAGGAAGCTCATTACATTTAAAAATCGAAGTATGTTAACATTTCGAACACGGCGTTTATGTTAAATATTAAACAAATAATCAAGTTATAAGCTGAAGTCTCAAAATAATCCTTTAACTTGACAGTAATACAAAAATATCAATAAGTTGCAGAAATTAAGCAAGGTTTTAACCAAATATGGAAATTAACTGCATTGTGAAACACACTTCTTGACTACCTCAATACAAAATGCTATAAGGAATGATAATGATAATACTAGTAAGAGAAATGCGCTATTGTTGCAAAGACACATTACAAAGTTACTTTAAATTGTAATTAAGACAAGCGATTCGGCAAAAGTGAAGATTTTAAGTACATTAGCGAATTATCATAATTTTAATCTGCATGTAATGCCAATATTGACTCAACATCCTAATGTATTTACGCAATTTAACAAATCGCCTCTGTGTGGATGGGTTATTTCAAATGCAAATCATTGAGCAATGCTTATATACTAGGGCAAACTTCAACTCAAACGAGAAGTTGGAGGAAGGGCTGGACTCACTCTAGCGGGTGGGGGCCGGGTCTGTACTTACTTGTCATTGTAGCGACCGCCGCCGCCACGACGACCACCGTAGCGATCATCGTAGCGATCGCGGTTGCTGCCACGAGCGGTTCCTCTGGCGGGTTCAACAACCACGCTGCAAAAGTGGAGCAAAATAGAAGACCATTCATGAATCATGATAGCCACTCGCTTTAAAGACACTTACCGCTCGCCTAGCAGCTCTTTTCCATTCAGTTCGTACACGGCATCGTCGGCATCACGATAGTCTTCAAACTCCTGAAATTTCAATTAGTGTTTAGTATTGATTTTAGGAGTATTGGTACAGTGAGCGCCCTTAAAGATAAACAGCGTATTTCATTAAATAAAATTTAAATAAATATTCCATCAAGTTCAGGTGGTTAAAAATTAGATAAGATAGGAAATGTAAATATTTATCAAGTATTACGTTTTTCGTTTTTTAACAGTTATTTAACTTTATTATGTACGTTTAGCCATTGTCTACTGTATTTTCCCTCCCTTTTTACTCACCACGAAGCCGTAGCCATTCTTAATGAGTATGTCGCGAGTGCGGCCGTAGCCTTTGAAGAAACGCTCCAAATCGCGCTCGCGCACTCCGTACGGTAAACCGCCAACGTACACCCGTGATCCAACCATGCTTCCGGGTTTATTTGTATCTCTAGTAGTTGCTGCAATGTCACAGAAAATATATTTTTTATTTTCTTGCTTCTATTTTGCTCGACTGTCCCGCCGTCCCGCGCGCGTGAATGTGTGTTTTGCCAAGATGGCGGCCACGATATACAGACAACACACACACGCACGCAAAGTACCGGGTGGACGGTAGATTAGCAAAATAATCAATATGTTTCTGCAGTTTCACCTGCAGTAGTCATTCTTGCTTAATGGTATTTCACTGCCACGTACCGTTAACTAAAGATTATTACTGGCAAATTTACAATTTACTGACGCTCTACACACTCTTTCTCCGGCTTTTCCTTTCGACACGAAAAAATGCACACACGACGAAAACGGAAGTAAGAGTGACAGCCAGGGCTGACAGCAGTGTTGCCAGATGAAAATTTTGCTTTCCCCCTAAAAATCTCAAATAGTCGATATATTCCCCTAAAAAATCCAGTCTATCCCCTAAATTTAAAAAAACTGTTAATTTCAAATAATTATTTGAAGAAATATCTTATTATGACGTGGGAATATGGCAAAGCGAAAATTTGTCGGTGGCATGACAGTTCTAAATAAATAAAAGGACAATGATTACGGATCATGGATTTTGAAATCAGCGATACATCGATACTTTTACAGCTCTAAGCAGTGTTCCCAGATCAGGAGTTTCCCCCCTAGACTTAGGGATTTTTTGAAGTCCTAGGGGGAATTTTAGTGGGGAAGAATTTTTAGAGGGTAAGTTCAGGGTTTTGTTTAGGAACCAATTGATTTAAATGTTAAAAAAAAACACTCTGTAAAAATTTTTAATAGCAGTATTGCCAAGCACAGAAACCTATATATGGCGAAAACATAATAAAAAAATACTGCACACGATGGTGCATTATATATAGCTAAATAGCTTAAAAGTTTTGCCAGCTGATGTTGCGCATTCTGTAAACCTGCTTTTAAGATGCTTAGAATTGTTATTCTTCCGAAATTGTTTCGCCTTGCAACATTGCTTCGTCATAATGAGATATTTCTTCCTTTAAGTATATGAAATAAACAGATTTTTTGAATTTAGGGGGAAGACTGGATTTTTTAGGGGGAACTATCGACTATTTGAGATTTTTAGGGGGAAATCTAAATTTTCATCTGGCAACACTGATTCGGCACTTGGTCACACTGCAACTTGGTTTTTCCTTTGTAAGTGCTGTACACTTTTCGGCCGTGAAACCGAAAAAACTAAGCAATTGCGCTTGAAGTTGCTCGATTTTTACAAATAAAACATACAAGACATTAAATAATGGCAGATTTAAACGACTCCAATGGAAACTACGACGATTGCGACGAGGTGAGTACTGTTTGGGAAGTATTTGTCGGCGTTTCGTGGGGTGTGGGGTGGCCAACAGAAAATGTCGACGCCGACAAATTCGCACCGCAATTAGCATGCGGCGTTTGCTCTGACGGGAATAAGATCCATTGTCGGGGGGTCTTCGATCCCGGACCGGACCCCTCCGGACAATGACACTGCAAAAGTTGAAGGCCCTTTATGGCCGGGCAAATGCATTTGATTTAAGCTAAAGAAACCGGCTGCAAATCAAAAATAAAATAAAGAAAAAACAAAGACGCATACACACAAACACACGCACGAGCTGTCATGGCGGTGCAAATAGTAAAAAAGAAAATGGCGGGCGGCGTTTTCATATGCGGTGTTTTCTCCATTATCACACTTAATACAAATCTATTTTTACTATTATTCCATTGATAATGACTCGATTTCGTTCCACTTGGCGTTTAATCACATTCTCCATTAGCAACAAATGTATTTTTAATTGCAATGCATTTTTTAATGGCTTTGATTAAAGTTTAGATAAATGCTTTCTAACCTGTAAATGACTGGCAACTATTATCTTTCCAAGACTTGCCACATTTATTCTAAAAAAGAAAACTCTTGAGCCAATCTGGAAGTCCTATCTTATCTTAGACTCATTAAAAAGTTAATACCTTATGTGTTGTTCTTAAAGATTTGCAGAATTTGAGGAGATTAAGAGTTTTGTCAGCCAAATTGAAATTTCTCAAATCGATCTTTTAACTCGTTTTAGTTCAATGCTAATTAAGTTCTTTACTGACCCTACCTTTTCTACCTTTAATTCATCCCCCAGATCACTGAGCCGGAGCAGCTGCGCAAGCTGTTCATCGGCGGTCTGGACTACCGCACCACGGACGATGGCCTAAAGGCCCATTTCGAGAAATGGGGCAACATCGTCGACGTGGTGGTGATGAAGGACCCCAAGACGAAGCGCTCCCGCGGCTTCGGCTTCATTACCTACTCGCAGTCGTACATGATCGACAACGCCCAGAATGCGCGCCCGCACAAGATCGACGGACGCACCGTGGAGCCAAAACGGGCTGTGCCGCGCCAGGAGATTGATGCCCCCAATGCCGGAGCTACCGTGAAGAAGCTGTTCGTCGGCGGTCTGCGCGACGACCATGATGAGGAGTGCTTGCGCGAGTACTTCAAGGACTTTGGCCAGATCGTCAGCGTCAACATTGTCTCCGACAAGGATACGGGCAAGAAGCGCGGATTCGCCTTCATCGAGTTCGACGACTACGATCCCGTGGACAAGATCATCCTGCAGAAGAACCACACCATCAAGAACAAGAACCTGGACGTGAAGAAGGCAATTGCCAAGCAGGACATGGATCGCCAGGGCGGCGGCGGTGGTGGTGGAGGAGGCGGTGGCGGCGGACGCGGTGCTCCGGGCGGACGCCCAGGCGGTGGTCGTGGCGGCGAACGCGGTCAGGGTGGCGGCGGCGGTGGCTGGGGAGGCAACAGCCGACAGAACGGCGGCGGAAACTGGGGTGCTGGCGGCGGGGGCGGCGGCTTTGGCAACAACAGCAACTTTGGAAGCGGCGGCGGCGGCTCCGGTGGTTGGAACCAGGGCAGCAGCGGCGGCGGTGGCCCGTGGAACAGCCAGGGAGGCGGCTCGGGAGGCGGCTGGAACAATGGCAGCACCGGCGGCGGCGGCTATGGTGGTGGCGGCAGCAACGGCAACTGGGGCGGAAACGGAGGCGGCGGCGGCGGCTTTGGCAACGACTACCAGCAGAGCTACGGCGGCGGACCACAGCGCAACAACAACTTTGGCAACAACCGTCCAGCTCCCTACAGTCAGGGCGGCAGCGGTGGCGGCGGCGGCGGCTTCAACAAAGGTGAGTCCATGGACTAACTGATGAGGAAAGTGTAGCCCCTCAAATCAGAAATTATTGCTGAACTCAAGATCAAACGAAAAATGTAACTTTAAACATAGAATTTAATAAACGCCTCGTATTAGAGAATTAACTGTAATTGATTGTTGCAGGTAACCAGGGTGGAGGACAAGGCTTTGGCGGCAATAACTACAACACCGGAGGCGGCCAGGGTGGCAACATGGGCGGCGGCAATAGACGTTACTAGACCAAGGTAAATATAGACGAATTGGACGGCAGTCCTAGCCCGCCGTATGTTTTTCTGTAAACGCTCGGATCTTTGGTCGTTATCGGCAGCTATGTAGTTGGAAGCCATGCAATCAATATGAATCGGAACGAATCGAAGCTAATGTTAAATTTTCTCCTTTCTCGCAACTAGGTAAACACACGTAGAGAGAGAGGGAGTGTCAGTTCAAGCTAGACAAACAGGCAGTCTAGGCAGGCAGAGGCAGTGGCAGAGGAAGAGGCAGTGGCACAGGCAGGCAATCAGCGACAGGTGTGGTTGTCAGGCCAGGCAGACAATATCAGACCCAGTCCCAAGCGCAGAACCCGAAACCAGGCCGAAAGCAAAAAGCAAAAAAATAAACAGTTTTCAATCAAGAACAAACCTGCAGGCCGACCCAAAATCTGCAAGCAAGCAAAAATCAAGGCAACAAAACAGTAAAAGCGAACCGACTCCAATTGTCCACAGTTTGGCTGCTGCTGTCTCTCTTTTGTAAACATTAAATCGCTGATCAATTCTTGTTTAGGATGCTAAGAACCCTGAACGCTTAGTTTTAACTATATTAACAAAAAAACAAACAAACGAAAAGAAACCAACCAACAAACAACAAAAATATAAACTAATTTTATTTTATAAACAATTTGACATCCATAGAAACCAGTTGATGAGCGGCTTCAGGGTGTGTTTTAAGGTAGAGTACCTTGAACTTAATGTCGGGCGGGCGATGGCTCACAGCTAGATGTATTCTTCATTTGGTTTTTTATTTTACACGAAAAGCTAACCGGCGAAGAAATTAAATAGAACCGTATTTTGTAATAACCTTTTTGTACTTTTAAGAACTTTTATATTATGATTTATTTATCGTATACAACAAGATCTAAATTCCCGAGAAGCGAACGCCACACAGAATTGCAGAATTGTGTCCTAGCGAAAACATATACACGAAACATACCAACTCTGTTAGTCCCTAAGAAGTAGATGCTACGCTAAGCCAGAATCAACTACAAAGCAAATCACACATGTTCTGTAATTAGTTCGTTACGCGCGACAAGCGAAGGCGATGAGCTAAAAACGAAAATAAAATGATAACCAATGTTACCAACCCACCCGAAACAATCACAGGAACAAACTAAACTAAAGACTCCCCCCAAGAAAAGGAACAGGAGCAGCAGCACCGGGAACCGAAAGGGTTCCGTGGGTAGCGAGCAGGGCTAGTTACCGACATTAGAGACCCCCAATTAACCCCAGGCAAACCGCGTACTAATGCTGTGCCTATTTCTTTGCAAGACTGGCCTGGCCTGGCTGGGCTACCGGCTACCTGGATGCTCGCGGACCGGTTACGAATTCACTGCTCCTTCGCTCCGGTTCGTTTCCTAAAGAGAGATCTTCCCCCCCATAAAAAAGGTTCTAAGTTGCAGCCGATAGTGCGGAGGCTTTGGACTACTTGGTTTTCTGGCTCTCCTGGCAGACTTGGTTGGTATCTGGAGGTAAGTGCCAGGTAAATGGTATTCAATTCACTTATGTCTGCACTATATTTCTGCATTTTTCAATAAAAACATATTGATTTCTTTAAAATAAACACGGTTTCCTATTTGGGAGGGTGTGGATATCTAGAATCCTTATGGTTTATGGTCTTCATATTTATTTTAAAAATTGCTGTAGCTTTTCAACCAACTTAGGGACAGCGAAATTTCCGGAAATCATCACTTGGGATGAATGCACTATGGCGCATGAACGAGCAGTTGACTGAAATAATTTTTTTTCAAATAAAATGAGGAAAATACGATGTTCAACGAATCAGCCTATAGAAATCATAAAACTACTTCCTTGGTAAATCCAAATGAAATCATTACTTGGGATGAATGCGCTATGGCGCTTGAAAGTGCTTTGGAAGCAGTTGACTGAAGAAATGTATATGAAGGAAGTTTTTAAATTGAATTCGGAAGATACAAAGTTTGACGAATCAGTCTATAGCAAGCATCAATCGGCTTCCTTCGTTAATCCAGTGATTAGAAGAAGAAGGACAGCACCACTGATTAAAAAATCCTCGAGTCTGGTAGCTTTAACTTACTACTGAAAAATTGCACTAAACTAAATTTGATTGATGAGAAATCTTGCCAAAAGTGTTACCACTTGGTTAGTAGGATTGTCGCCTTTTTAATGACACTACAACGGTAACGACTATAAACTTAATTATCGTGTCCTTTACCGATAGTCCCATATCCAGAGATTTTGACATATAATTTTTTCCACCCAGCAATTTGTCACTTTACGTCCGGCTTCGTTTCCGACTAGCTTCGATTGTGCGAATTTTCTCCTATTTAAAGCCCAAAATGGAGGTCAATTGTATTACCCCAGAGACCTGTGTTCAGCGAGAGGTGGGATCTTTTCATAGATTAACAGGTAAAGTTCTTAGACCTAAAATTTCTGGTTTCTTCTTTTTTTTAACAGCTTAAGGGCACTACTCCGGCTGCCCCCGATAACGGCATGACCACCAATCCTGTGACTGCTGCCGCCAATAATCCTTCGACCAAGGAAGACAACGGCCCCGAGCACTTGCGCAAGATTTTCGTTGGCGGCTTGTCCACCCAGACAACTGCCGGAACGGTGCGTAAGTTCTTTGAGCAATTCGGAGCCGTGGCCGATGCGGTGGTGATGCGGGATCCGGTGACCAATCACTCGCGGGGCTTTGGGTTTGTCACCTATGTGGAGCCCAGATCGGTGGAGAATGTACAGAGGGCCAGGCCGCACTGCATTGATAATAAGTAAGTTACAGAAACTTATACTTTTTTAGTCCTTGAAGAAATTTTTTTGTCATACATGGTTATATACGTACATATGTATGTATATGTACCCTTGCGACTTTCCAGTTTAATTCTAATTCCTTAAATTATATCAAAATCTCACCCAGAAATGTGGAGACCAAACGTGCTCTGCCACGTCATGATTTCATCAAGGGGGGATCGGGCGGTGGCCGAGCCTTCAGTGCTGCCAGCTGTGGCATGGGAATGTTCGGGGCCAAGACAAGCAAGATCTTCCTGGGCGGCCTAAAAGACTGCCATGACGAGAAATCCATTTGCGAGTACTTCTCGCAGTTTGGCAAAATTGCCCATGTGAAGTTGCTATTGGACAGGGAGACCGGGCGCATGAGGGGATTCGGATTCCTGGAGTTTGAGAATCCATTATGCGCCGAGCGCGCTTTGGGTAAGTTCTGGCGACTAACTCTTCTCTGTGGCTTCTACTTATCACTAATAATAATTATTTAATCATTTATTTTTCCAGCCCAAGCCAAGCATTCGATAAATCTAAACACTGTGGAGGTAAAGAAGTCCACCCAGAAGCCGGATACCGGCAATCGCGTTCGTTTCACCGTCGGCGGAGCTGCCCGTGCCGGCTATATTCCACCGCAGCCGGCCTCGCTGGACTGCTTTGGCTACAACAATAACTACAATCCGTATCTGGCGCAGACCGTCCTGCCGCCCTCGGCCTATATCAATGGCTGGGCCGCCTATGTCACTCCCGAGATGTCACCGGCCTCGTTCGACCCCTATGCCGCCTCCCATCACCGTCATCCTCCACCACGATCCTCGCAGCAGGTTCCATCGCACGCTTACGGACCGGACGCTTGGTCCGCTTACCCGAAGTCGGGTAAATTTCCTGCTCATGGATGGTCAGCCGGCGGCGGAGATTGGCCACCCAAGACTGGGCACAAGCATGCCCAGACCTCGACCAGTGATCGTATCAAGAGCACTGATCTCGGTGCTGGGGGCGATGCAAATGGAGAAGGATTGGCCGGAGGGAAGATGGCTGCCGAAGTAGCGGTGGGAACTGGAACCGACAAGAAGTGGCCCTCCGAGAACTACAAGATCTTCAAGCCTGCCCAGAGCCAGGGCCAGCTTATCAATCCAAAACTTGACAATGGGGGTTCCCCGCCAGCATATGGTGGGTTACAGATTAAATAATTATTTGCACAAAACTTAATCTCCTTTTTCTCCTGTTACAGGCATCTAAGATGAGGGACTGTGGATCCAATCCAATGTAGCCTTTAATCCTTATCATACTGTACTTCTTCAGAGACTTGGAATAAACCAGAAATGATTACACACACACTTGATTGTTTGAGACTTAAAATCGTAAACTCTTGTTCTTTATTTATACTATTTCTGTTGGTTTTTTCTTTCTTTTTGTTTCATTTAAAGTATTGCATGAGTGAATTGATTTTGCATAATTGTTTTATATCTGAAACGCTATAAAACGCACCACTGAATTATTTCCAAGACCAAGGGGGGATCGCAGAGAGTGATTTTATTAAAGTTATGCAAATTGCTTGGCTTTTGTGCGCATCAATTTCATTTAAATGCTGAGAATGCTCAGTTTTTACTCAACGCAAAGGCAAATGGAAATGGGATTCTTCGGATTCAGTCGCAGGAATCTCTTTGATAAGTAGTAAAAATAAACGTGGCATTTCCTTTCTTTTAGATATATATTTTATCTACGATATATTGGTGTTTGAGGAGAAGTAATCGAATTTACCAGATACGAGTTATTGGTTTTTTGGTAGGAAGAAAATAAAACAAATCATACGCTTTTTCTGGTAAACACGCTGAATCTTTGTGGTTGTTTTATTATTATTATAATTATTTTGTAGTTGTATACATATAAATTAAATTATAATTAAGTTCCTCTTTATACTCTTTACAAACTGCAGCATTGTGATTTCTTCATCTGAGCATGATCTTGAATTGTGTTTTGTTTCTACTCTTACAATGATTTAGTTAGTACCTCTGACTTGTATCGTGTTTAGATGCTGCTTTGTGGTTCTGGTTGGTGTGTGTGTGAGCAAGGAGCGCCTTCAGCACTGATCGTTGAGCTAAGATTTGAACACTAACATTTTCCTGGTTACAAAAAATGTACTAAAATTGCTTAAGTCCCACCGTCACAGTGCTAAAAACGTCTGGCCGTGTGTGTTGTACTAAAATAGTTGTAGAAAGTAATTGATTTAGCAATTGATTCTCTAGAGCTGGCGCCGGGGGACCAACAAAAACAAATGATATGTTCACAACGAATCAAAAGTCTTTAAGCTTTAACAAAACAGGGATAAACCAGGGCAAATTATGTGGGACGCCTGCGCGGTACTTCACACGATTTTTAATGTTTTTTTTTATAGTTTTCCTTTGCCTCTTCTCTTGCTTTCTCTCTTATTTTTTTCTTGCTTGTTGCTGCAGTTATATAAATATATTTATGTATATTTAGATTTCTGGTAAGTCTAAAAGTTAACATTAAATTATATGAGTTTTTCTTTTGTTTTTATTTTTATATATATATGTATGTATATATATATTTGTATATATTTCTTGTTACATGTTTTGCTTGTTTTACCTTGAGAAAAATGTTAGTAGCTTGTGTTTCTTCGTCCTCGTCTCCCTTCTATTATAATAAGTTTGTATTTGTTTTATGTTTTATAAGGTTCTCTCATCTCTTCTTATTTTTTTTGGGCTTTTTGTTGATTTTATTTAAAAAATATGTACTAAATTTTAGTTCACAACTGCGTTGGAAACACCAAATCGTTTAAGTTGCTTGACTTAGTTTGGTTTACGACCTTGAACTCATCATTACACAGAACGGAAAAAAGCGAAAAACTAAAACACCGACGACGCCGTCCGTCCCCGACCCTCATCGATTGCCCTGCTGCGGCGCCGGCACCGCATTCGCCCCCTCACATGCTCGCTCGCTCTCATCTCACATTCCATATCCATATTCCAAGCATTCGATCCGATCCGATTCCTTATATAGACTAGCTAGTTAAATGTGTGTGTTAGGGGTGGTGTCTGCAAATTATGATTTAAGTAGCAAAAGGTTTACAAGTTCACAGGCTCTAAAAAATGCGGCGGACTCCTGGGGCGGCCCTAAACGTCGACGCGCGTTCCTCACTTTTCCCTCTCTTCTGGCGGCTCTTTTAGCTAAATTGATTTTCGTTTTCAGTGTATTTTGTTAAGAGGTTTGCGTTTGTGTGTGTGTGTTTTATATTTTCTTTTTTAAACCGCGCCTTCTTACATTTTTCTCGTGTTACCATTTTCTTCTTTCTTTCTTTTTTTTTGTTTTTTTGTTACTTTTTTAGATTTATTTGTTTTAAAGTCTTTCTTTTGCTCTTTTTTATTGCATTTTACAAATGTTTTTCATTTTTTTGTTTCTTTTTTTTCTCCTTTCTTTTGTTTACATTTTGTGTTTATATCTTTTAGCTAAGTTCTTCTTCAAGTTTTTGTTTTAATTCTTTTTGTTTAGCATTGGAAAATAAAAACAAACGAAAAACTGCAGCAATTCCTCTTCTCTTTTGCTTTTTAGACCAATTTCTGGCGAACTTAAGTTACATATTTTGGTTGAAGGTGAATTGCCAAACACGAGAGCTGAAGTTATAGTTTACATTTACGCTAAGATGGGTGTGTGTGTGGTGTGTTTGTGGTGTGTGGTGTGCCTGTTATCAAACGGATGCGTGTGACATGTTAAATGTTCGATTGAGACTTAAACTTAATACGTGCTGTCGGGGGCGAGGGTGATGATAGGTGGGGTTGATGGTAGGGGATAGCAGTTGGCGAGCTGAAGCTTCTTGTTTCACAACAGAGATTTGCACAGAATTCCGATATCTTTTGGCACGAACTGGCTGGAAAAAATAGTGGGCCTAACTAGCAATTAAACTAAGTAAAGACCCAAGACTTTTTGACGTTAGTCTTTCTTTGTTATTTTTGTTGAGAGCTCGTTGCCTTGAGTTTTTGCCGTTGTGATTACACGCTCAGGAACATTTTAAGGACAGTTGACATTTTCGCGGCTCCAACAACTACTTTATGTTGTGTCTGTGTGTGTGTATTGTGTGTGTGTCTTGTGCTTAATCGCATGAGATGATTCTGAATGTAATTGATTGATTGCATTGTGGAAGAAGTCGATGTTCTTAACGTTGGGTTGTTGATTTTTAGTTTTTTTTTAGCTTTTCCTACTGCCACCGCTCCTGCTTCTGCTTCTGCTGATGTTATTGCTGATGTCGAGCGGTGCAGTGGAGTGGATTTCCCTCTTAGCGACGTCCGTAGTTGCCACCGCCGCCGGTCTGTCCGTTGCCGGCACCGCGCAGCGGTCCGTTGGACTGATTGTTGCCGCCGCCGGTGCGGTTATCCTGGCGCTGGCCAAATCCACCGCCTCCCAAGCGCGGAGCTCCTCCGTTTCCGCCGCCGCCTCCACCGCCGCCCTGGCGCAGATTGTTACCGCCAGCATTGTTGCGCATTATACCGCCGCTGGTGCCATTGTTGTTGTTCATGGGACGTGACTGTGGTCCGTTGTTGTTGCCCAAACGATTCATGTTGTTGTACTTGTTCTCACCACCCATGGGGGGACGAGGAGCCATATCGTTACGAATGCGCGGCTTCTTCTCCTCAACATTCAGCTTCTGGCCATCGGGCGAGTTCTCCGGGAAGTACAGAGGCTAAGCATATATTGGAAAAGCATCGTTAAAGATAGTTCTTGTGTATAAATACATTCTACCCTTAGTACTATTCGAGAGAGATCCCTTGTCTACTTACGCAATTGGCCAGGCACTTTTGCACCGCCTCAGGATCGTCGTAGGTGATGAAGCCGTAGTTCAATGGACTGCGCATGCCCGGGGGCACCTTGTTGCCAGCCTTGGAGAGAATGCGGAGCTCCAAAACGTTTCCGAAGCGAGAGAACAGATCACGCAAGTCCTCCTCGCTAGCATGGTGCGGTATATTGCCCAGGAAGAGCTGCTGGTTATCGCCAAACTGCTGAGCGTTGCTCGGACGACGCTGCTCAAAGTCTGAAAAGGGCGTTGAATATTTATTTATATTTAACTTAATTATAATAGCGCAAGAGAACTCACCACCCTTGTTGTTGTTCCGGATAGAGTTGTTGCGCTGCGGCAGCGGACCGCCGTTGTCCAGACGCGAGTTGCCGTTGCTGTTGTTGTACGACGAGGCAGTGGTCGAGTAGCTCACCTGAGCGCCGTTGCCTCCGCCCGCGGAACCTGTAGACGAGTTGTAGGTGTTGCTAGTGATCGTCTGCTGCTGCTGCTGCTGGAGTTGCTGCTGCTGCTGCAGAGCGGCATTGACGAAGCCGCTGGGCGAGGAAGAAGTGGACTTGAACAGGTTTGCATAGGTCTTTGGCTCGTTCTGCTGCTGCTTGGCGGCCTCGTACTTCTCCTGCTGCTGCTGCTCGTGAATGGTCTTGAAATCGTCGACCGGAGTCGGTGGCTTCTGCAGCTGACGCTGTGGTACCTCGGCCTCCTCGGGCTCGGCCTGTGGCTGCTGTTGCTGCTGTTGCTGCAGCGGCTGCTGCTGGATGGGTTGTTGCTGCTGCTGTTGCTGCGGAGGCAGCTGTGGAGGTTGCTGCTGGATGAGTTGTGGTGCCACCAGGGGCGACTGCTGGAAGCCCGCACTTGGTACTGGGACAATGGGCAGCACCGGAGTGCCGCTCGGCTGCACCAGAGGCGATACGCTGGGCGGGACCAGCACTTGCTGCTGCTGCTGCAGCTCCTCATGCGACACCGCTCCATTCTGGATAGGCTGTGGCGGCGGCACGTTGAACTGTGCCGGCATAGGAACGGCAGCGGCCTGCGGAGCCGGTGGCAAAACGGCCACTGGACGTCCGGCAGCAGCTACAGCTGGCAATGGGTAAAAGACCGCCTGCGGGGCAGCACCACCGGCGGTTCCAGGAGCCACCTGCTGCTGCTGCTGGGCCACCACCACCTGGGCCTGTGGCTGCGGCGGCACCTGCTGCTGCTGCGGCTGCTGGGCGACCACATCGCCTGCCACTTGAACGGCCTGATCCACGGTGCCGGCATTACCGCCCACCACCTGCACGTCGTGCTCCTCATCGTTCTCCGAACGCGACTCGCCATCCTGCTCGTCCTCGATGTACATATCCTGGTAACGGAAGATATCATTGTGCACGTAGTACTTTTTCGGCGATTGGGCGGCCAGGACGAACGTCTGGGTGAAACGCCTCATGGGCTGGCCATCGTTCGAGAGCTCGCCAGTGACCTGCACGACGACACCGTTGCCCAGCGTGGCCTGGGCATCCACCTGGCTGATCTTCGCGTGGCAATCATTGAAGTTCAGCTGCTGGATACGGTTATGGATCTCGCGCTGACCCACCACCAGCTTCGACTCGCCATGGATGTACGACGAGTTGTTGTTGTAGAAGCGATGCAAGTGGTTGGGCGCCTTGTTCAGCAGCGTGTAGTACTGGCGGACAAACTCACGTCCCACCGACTGCGGCGAAGGCTGCTGCGATTGGGTCGCATCCATGACCATTGCTGGCGATTGCTTCTACTCTGGTGCTACGACGGGTTCCTCAAACGCTTCTCAAACGCCGGTTCTCAGTTCTTACTTTCCGATACCGTTCCTGGTCCTCTTCTAGCTCTTTTCGAATAGCCCCGACACGATGACGGATCGCTCAAGTCAAGTGTAAGAACGTCTGCAAGAGTACAAGAAATATACAGGTTCGTATAATTGTATTAATAATTCAACACGATATATGTTGGTTTTATTCTGAATATAAAAACTGGAATAAAAAAGTGCCGAGAGGTGAGGCCGGTCAGCTGACGACTCTATCCGATGAAAGCAAAGACACTGGCTACTTTGATATGATTTACACCGAACAAATCTGCTATAAGGAGTCAGTGAAGTGAGGTGTTCGATTACCCAGTTCGATTACAGTTCGATTCGGCCAGCTGCGTTCAAAAGAATAGTTCTAAATATTTATCTAGGCATTTGTTATCGGTTATTTAATCCGCTGAGTCACTGATTATATGCTTCACTTTTTCAGTAATCCTTTAAAATTATGGCACTTATTAAATGGCACTGTTTCCGTTATTAAATAATAATTACATTAGATAGCCTATAAATTATATCTTTACTTTTAAACAAATTAAGAAACGCTAATTGCAGTTTATAACCACTGGAAATGAGCTCTCCACAGGGGATCTAGGGTTTCACATTGCCCTCTGCATGGGACGCGAAGGAGGGTCACCCGGAAAGGAGCTCGTTTTACCGCAGTGCATATAAAAAAAGACGCAGCGCGTTGCAGTTTGACCCACTTTTTCACCCCACACTCACTCGTACACACACACACGAACGGGAAAGGGAAAATTTCGTGCAAACGCAAAACAAGAACAAAGTGCAGCTGTCACCCAAAGTCCCATTTGCCGTTGTTGTTGTTATTGCAGCTCTGCTTCTTATTGCTATTCCTCTTTAGGCAGGACTTTTTGCCTTGCACGTGTTTCTCTCGCTTGGCGGCGATCCTGGCACAAAGGACACCCCCTGTGTATGTGAGCGCTTTGCGAGTAAATGACCTCATACATACAGATGTAAAAGAAAGAGAAGCCGCGAATCGGGGAGCATGAATTACTTTGAGGTTATGTTCGAGCTTCAAGGTTGAGCCGCCGCTTTGGACACAAACGCATGTGTGCGTGGGATTTCAATGAACTTAAGCTTCGCCAGTAAAATTTGCAAATAAACAAAGAGATTTCTACATAAGCTAGATTAGGCGAATCCGAAAATTGTTTACATTTTAGGACTAGCAATTTATTTTAGTCAAACACACCCCACAGCCCGTGTTCATCCAATAATATTTGCCGATAAAACCTAATAATGCACAAAGAGTTGCGGCCGCTGAGTACACACACTCACACAAACGCGGTTATGAACGCGCCACTCTCGCTCTCCTGCTCGCTCTCTTTTTGCTAACGAACCGCGTGTGTAGGAAGAACAAAGAAGGAGATAAAATGAAGAGCAGTATTTAAACAAATTTACAAAAACAAAATTTTCTTTCATTTTTAGGTTATGCACAGGCGATAAAAATGCCGCTAAAATGGATAAATTTAGGGAACAGGCAAACGGGGAAAAACACGCCCAGTATGCATTTTGTAGGTTTTTTTTTCGTGTTTTCTGTGTTCCACCCCAATGGAAGAATATGGAAAATGCTAGTTTTTCTAGACCGCGCGCACATACACGAGGTTACCGGCTCACCTTTGGCGATTTTCCTACGATTTTCCGATGGATGATGCTTGTTGTTGTTGTAATGCACAATGTATATTGCTTATGGGTTGGTTATTCGCCGAAAAATTTGCACTTTTTGGGGCACTCTTTCTTTATAATCTTCCGACGCTGAACTTTGGAGGGGGGCGGGGTGGTGAATTTCAATTGGAGCGCTGAAATTATGAGGAATTTTTGTTTAAGAATTAAAGGCAACAGTCGTAAAATACAAAAAATGCAAACTTGCAATCTTCACACAGTCACACACACACACAGGCATACACAACGAGCCTTCTTCTCTACTTTGGTGCAATTTTTTTCTTTTCATAACTAACTTGGCAATTCTCGTGCGTTTTGTTATTTTCCGATGTTTGGCGATCACAGTTGTTGGTTAATTAAGTTACGATGCGTTGGTTGTAGTTTTTTGAGTAGAAAATAATCGCAAACGCAATGAAATTGGACAAGTGTTGAATTGAGAAGAGAACGCCGGAGCACTTTCCAACACTGTTTTTTAGCAGTTGTACCGTTGGTGGAAAACTTAAAAATCTCACCTATGGAGGAAACATCGATATGTATGCTCTTTTTGAAACATGGTCACCTTTCCGGGCAATTTTTTTGAAATGCGAAAATTTACTTTTTTAATCTAAGATTCTTAAAAACAAGGAAAATGTTGCCTAAAGTGCAGAAATGCATAAAGAGCCCTAGTAGGGAAATTTCATGAGTTTTTCCAAGAGTTAAAAAATTAATATCGATGTATCGCCTTTTTTAAAGACATCAATACGATAGTTTCATCGATGTTTTTGCAGCTCCATCAGTGTTCCCTGATCAGGGGTTTTCCCCCTAGATTTAGGGGTTTTTTGACGTCCTATGGGGATTTTTAGAGGGAAAGTTTGGTTTTTTTTTCAAAATTGATTGATTTGAATGTTTTGAAAAAATCCCTTCTTTTAATATCAATATTGCCAAGCACAGAAATCACATAAATAGGCGAAAATATCAAACTAAATACTGCCCACGATTTTTCTATCGCCTATAAGTTTTGGCGCCTTTAAGATACTTAGAACTGTTGTTCCACCGACATTTTTTCGCTTTGCAACATTCCCACGTAATAATAAGATATTTCTTCTCTTAATTATTTGAAATTAGGTTTTTTAAAATTTTGGGGGACGACTGGATTTTTTAGGGGGAAATTCGACTCTTTGAGATTTTTTAGTGGCAAAGCTAAATTTTCATCTGGCAACACTGTTATTGTGCATCTATCTCTTCGTCATTTCCATTTTCCGGTCGTCATTCGTACGCGCGACTTTTTGGCGAGTGTGTAAAAAGTAGGCTCCGGCTCTGAAAAAGTCTACTAAAAAGCAATCTGCTAGCCCCAAATTTGCACAAAGAAAGTCAAATTTCACACATCAGAATGGCCGACAAGCAGCAGCAGGACGTTGAGATGAACGGCGAGGATTTCACCAAGGACGTGACCGCCGACGGACCGAGCTCGGAAAACGGAGACGGAGGCGCCGCCGGCTCCACCAACGGCAGTTCCGACCATCAATCCAGCGGCCAGCGCGATGACGACAGGTAAGTGGTATCGCGCTATCTCCAGAAAATTGCTTTTTACGGCGGGCAGTCGATGATCATGTGCCCCTGCGTTTTTTTCCTCTACATATTGCCTTCTCTGTTACGTAAATGCGAAGCTAACGTCGTTGGTAGCTGGTGTTTAATGGGTTTTACGGTGCTCGCGGGGGAAGTCGGAGAGTCTGACCCCCTTTGTGTGCTCTCTCTCTCCCGCTGGCCCGCTGGTGTGTGTGGCGGTGCGACTGTACTTCAGCCGCTTGCAGGCGGAATATTAATAGATTCTTCGGAAAAATTCACCAGTTTCCTTGTGTGCAATGGAAAATTTTCAGCATTACCACCCGTTCCCCGCGAAAACCCTTCGACTTTTACGCTTGCTTGTTAGCTTGGGAGCACATTTTCCCCCGTTTGTGAGGTTATGTTCGCTCCCCACGTTGCCCCACACACACACATCGATTGCCTTTCACTTGCGAAAAAAGCGAAGAAGAAAAAAGTTATGTTTGTATTTGCCGGAGTATTCTTTTTATTCGCATTACTCTTTGGTTCGGCTATTCGTTGTTATTTTCTGGCCTTCCAGTTCTGTACCCAAAATGGCGGACGCATACGAGTATGTTTGTGTATGTGTGTATTTTGCAGTTTTCACTTATTCTCTTTGCTTGCCGGCTTCTCTCCCTCTAGCCATCTCTTTCCCTCGCGGAGTGACGGCCGGCGTCGGTTTAAGAGTTGCCGAGGCGCCAAATGATATATTAGAGCTGGGAACAACATCGATGGTCTTTACGTTTATTATTCTTCAGAGTTTATATCAATGTTATTGTTTATAAATATCTATATAAAATATAATGTCGGATTTTATGTGATTAGTTAACTGAAACATTGAGATAATTTGGAAATTATTATTATTTGCTCAACAAATATTGGAAATAACGGCGACTATATATTAGATATATCCAAACTGAGTAGTTTGCCCAGCTCTTGTATGTTTCAAAATTGTAATAGGTCGAAGGAAAGTAAAAGGATTCTTCGATTGGGAAGAGTTGTTTTTTTGTCTTGCTTTTTGTTTACCTCCTGGTTTTGTTTTTAGGCGTATAGCATATATACACATCATTTGCCCATCCTACTGATCATTTAATATTTAAGTTTAATCTTAAGTCACACGATGCTGTACATAATAACGAATATACGGAACCAACGGCGGAGCCCCAGATGAATGAAGGATGGAAAGGAGAGAGAATCAAATTAAATCAAAAATCATAGCTTATCCTGTTGTGTTGTGAGCGAACTAACCTTGTTCCTCTCCGGCAGGTCTTGAGTATAGCTATTCTCAAGTCGGAATGGGATTGGAATGCGGATTCGGATTCGGATTCGCCGGCAAAACGGATTCCGGGATTTGGACATGGAGGATCACCCCAATCCACTCTCCAGTCTCCAAAACTCTCCGCTCCACCGAGATACTGATGCTGATGGTATTTATCTAACCAAAACTAAAACAATCAATCAGTCAGTCAGCCAATATATAGAACTATCAACACACCAAATTACCAACAAATTATCTCGATTTAAAATTGGATCCATGTAAACTGTATACGAGTATATATTGTATTGTATCTTAACGTATAACTTGTAAATTACCAACCAAAAATAATAATTATACATTATAGTATATATGAAAAGTATCACGTAATCGGAGACAGAGAGAGACCGAGTGAAGGAGACTCGCAGTTTTTTCCTTTGTTTTGTTCGAACCTCAGAATATATCATCCGATGAAAGAAACACAAAGAACGAATATGTAACGTAATGAGTGCACAATCCAAAATTGCAATCGAAATTCCGCCGCCGTGTGAGACGAGACTGTTCCAAAATTGCCCGGGAATCCGCAGAGAACGCAGAGATATCGCTTTCAAAACCCGAAATCAATGAGAGTAACGTACATCCAAAGTAAACTAAGTGACTATGCATTATTTTTTTAACACTCTTTTTTATATAAATAAAAGAAAGAAAAAAGCCAAATAAAGCAAGTAATACCAACCACGATCCAGCATAAAAACCGTTGCATTTTTCTCATCCTATCGAATAACGACTAATTGTTAATTGTACAAACAAAAATTAAAAATTATAAGTATACCCAACAAAAAAACAAAAAGAAAAAAAAAGAAAACAACTAAATAATTCACTCTTTGCATATCTTATATATATTACTATATATCTATATCTTTCGCTCGTTTTGTGTCTCTCGATCGATCGCTCGCTCGCTCCTCGAACTCTTTCGCTCATTTCCGAGTTTGCAAGTTTTTTGACACTATCCGATCAAATCTTTGATTGCAATACAGTAACTAAAGCAATTTTTCACTTCAAATTTGGTGAGTTTTTTTTATTCGTTTTGTATTCTTGCTCTGTCATCAATTCTTTTGCAGCCAATACGAAAAACAGTAAGAGAAGAGAAATTTTAAAGTAAATCAAGAAAGTATATTCTATTCTATTTGCCACGCGCATTAAACACAACCTATTTTCGTGCCCGATCCCCAATATTTCCCAGTTTCTCCCCCTCCGTAGTATCTGAAGCGCACTGTTAACACTTGAAAACTAACCAATTAATCTTTGACCTTTCGCAGAAAACTGTTTGTGGGCGGTCTGAGCTGGGAAACGACTGAGAGTAAGTATTATTTATACAAAAGTATATACTATATCTAAATCTATATCTAAATCGTTGTTATTTGCTTTCCAGAGGAACTCCGCGATCACTTTGGCAAGTACGGCGAGATTGAGAGCATCAATGTCAAGACAGACCCACAGACCGGTCGCTCGCGAGGATTCGCCTTCATTGTGTTCACAAACACTGAGGCCATCGACAAGGTCAGCGCCGCCGATGAGCACATTATTAACAGCAAGAAGGTCGATCCCAAGAAGGCCAAGGCACGACACGGCAAGATCTTTGTCGGCGGCTTGACCACAGAGATCTCCGATGACGAAATTAAGACCTACTTTGGACAGTTTGGCAACGTAAGTAATTCTTAATTGGAGAATATCTTCATATTTATGTATGTAACTATGTTATTGTTTTAATTTACAGATCGTCGAGGTTGAGATGCCATTCGACAAGCAAAAGTCGCAGCGAAAGGGCTTCTGCTTCATCACCTTCGATTCGGAGCAGGTGGTCACGGACCTGCTGAAGACGCCCAAGCAGAAGATTGCCGGCAAGGAGGTCGATGTTAAGAGGGCAACACCCAAGCCGGAGAACCAGATGATGGGTGGCATGCGTGGTGGACCACGAGGTGGTATGCGCGGAGGACGCGGTGGCTACGGAGGACGTGGTGGTTAGTATTTGCATCTCGTCCCGGAAAACTCTATCTAAATCTTGTCCCATCTCTACAACACACAGGCTACAACAACCAGTGGGATGGCCAGGGCTCCTACTCGGGCTATGGCGGCTACGGCGGATATGGCGCCGGTGGCTATGGCGACTACTATACCGGCGGCTACTATAATGGATATGACTACGGTTATGGTAAATACAACAAACCACATAATAATGCTCAAAACAATTATTACAATAACAACACGTCGAGTAATTACCATCAAAACAAGAACAATAGCAACAACTATCAGCAGTTCTAAGTAGTCTAAGAGCTGGCCAGCAAAAGAAAACAAAACCAACAGCCTAATAAGCAAACAAAGCAACAACAGCAACAAGAACCGCTAAACACCATATTATTAATCTTTTGCCATAGACCTGATCTGATCTGATCTGATCCAAACAATTTCCACGTTGTTGTGTTTCCCCATTTCAAACAAAACTGAGAGAAAAACAAAAACAAAAAGATATGAAAACGTTGTGTCGCTGCATTTCGATATGTGACTAAGTGGTGATATATCCAGGTGGATGTGCGTGTACATTTTGCGTATAATGTATGCCCATGTTCACATGTGTATATCTCATGCAGATATCCAAGAACAACAACATCAACAACAACCACTACAACAAAAGCAACGTCGCTAAAAACAAGAAAACTTTTTAAATATTGTAGAAAACTAAAAAAAAAGATAAGAAAAAAGCTAACATATATAAATTTTAAACATTCATTTTATATTGAACAAAAATGTGTATGTTGACAGACAATTTTCTTCATTTAATATATATAAAAAGCAAGCAAATTTGGTAACTTTTATATACACATTTATATATCTATATCTTACATATATTATAACTACGTATAATTTTAAAGCTATATATTTGATGTTTTAAATTTTAAAGCGTACTTTTTAAACGAAAATTCATTTAAACGAAAACATTTAATTACCAATTATTAGTTTCGAGTAGCATTTAAACATAAAACTGACGAAGCGTGTGTATACAATGATTGTGTTGTTTAAAGAGTGAGACAAGAGAAGAAAAGAGATGAGAAGAGAGGAGCGTAGAGAAGAAAAGTAGACGTGACGTTCAAGTTGAGGCATATATATGGTGGATAGATCCTATCCCAAGTATATATGCGACCAGAAGACCACCAGACCGGACCAACAACTAGACTCACCACAGCAGCGATGTTGTCGCGAGGTCGCCTTCAACAGACTTTCCAAAGATGACAAATACCTCAAACGCAAAAGGGCAGCAAACAAACAACAAAACAACAACATCAAAACAAACAAGACATAACAACAAGCAAACAAACACACACGAGGAGCATGTGCCAATTATGTGAAAACTGTGTGAAATGCCAGCGTTTTTGGCCTTTTGCGCAATTGCAACTTGTGCCTTTTTTAATTGTTAACTAACTGTTATTGTTTGAACCAACTGAAACCAAAATCTGTTGAAACACACACACACCACACACCACCCACCCCCTCCAACACCAACACCCACACACACCTCATACCCACTCCTCTAAAATAGTTATTTAAATAGTTTCTCCTTTTGTTTTGTTAAACAAAACACTAAACAACACCAACAACCAGAACAGAAACGACAACAAACAAAACAAAACGAAACGAAACGAAGCGCGTAATCAAAGCTTTTGATTCAATGTCTATTTAAATATATATATACCTTATATATAGCATATAAATATATTTTTAGAAACATATTATTATTCCGGCAACGGGATAATATTCACGTTCTTGCAATGCATATGTTTTCGTATGCACCATACGTCAATATACCTACCATATATATTTATATCAAATATATACAAAATGTTATATATTTATACATTTAAAAAAAAAACACGTAACATTTAACTATGGTACTATTTTTGATAGTATTATTTTAAGGCAAATCCTTGTAAAAAACAACTACAAAAACGAGAAGAGTACAACAACAGCTCTTAAGATCTGTGGGGCCGGGGCCCAAGCAAAAGTCAAGGTAGTCATCGCAGCGGATATCCCGGGATGATGTTATTATCCATCCCGGGCTGCAGCAACCCCGGCCCGAAATTCGTGAGATCGTTCTTTTATTTGCTTTATTTGCATTTCTGCTGCACACATTTTCTTGACAAACAAATAATGTATTTTGCGTGAGAGACCCTTAACGTAACGTAATGTCTAAAGCAAGCGCATTGCGGCATTCTGCACGTGCATACGTTGATTCCACGGTTAAAGAACAACCAACTAACTTACTGAACAACAACGACGACAACAACAAATTAGTAACAACTACAATAGCTAGCAACATCAAGAGCATCTTAATGGTAGCAAAAAGTAAGAAGAAAACAAATGAAACTTTTCCAACAATCAAAAGCTAAACAAAAAAAACAAACACACTTCGTCAATTTTAGTAATTTTAATTCAAACATATATACACACATACTTATATAATTTTTTTCTTATGGTTTTTAAATGTTAAGTCGAGCAAATCACACATACACTTTACATACACTATTCGCAAATGTATAATAATAATAATATACCTTGAATAACTTGAAATCGAGCAGAAAGAGCTTAAAGAACCTGAAAACATTCACTTTTTGCCACTTAAAATCAAATCATTTCAAATGTTGTCAATGTGCGTCGACCATTTTGACTGTATACCAATTATATATACATTTGTACATTTATACACATTTTTAAAACATTATTCATAAACTTTGAGTGAATTATATATTTTACAAAATAAAAATGCATGTTTCTCAATGTTTTTAGCAAGTTGTCTGTGTACAAAAAAAACTAAAAAAAAAAAAAATATAAAAAACATAACTAAACAATATAAGAGATAATATTGACCCCTACAATTGTGCAAGAGAGAAAAGTTTTTTATACATTTTATGCTATATATTTTTTATTAATTATACGGATTACTATATGATGTTTAAATGTGTAAACAATTTTTTGATATAAACAAAACAAAATTTTTGTATCACACTTACCATACAATTATATATAGCAATAATTTTGTGCCCCCCCATACACACTTTATATTAAAACCTTAACACAACAATATATATTCTTAATTTCTTTATAATTTTCATTTCCGTTACTCTACCAACTTGAAAATTCTACAACTAAACTAACCTAACCAACACTGGAAAAGCGCGGGCAAAAGGGAGCTCTAAACACCGAAATAAATCTTACTATAAATAAAATAAACTAGAGATTTGCTAGTTAAAAAGAGCTGGTGTTCCGACTCTCCGTTTTCCCGCGCTTTTCCACACTAATTATGTAATGTTACTTTCGTAATTATGATTTTTGAACATATTTATATACGACTATATGATTGTAATACCGAATTTTCCGATGTTTCGCCTCACAAAAACGAAAAAAAAAAAGAAAAGCAAACTAAACTAAATGAAAACCCCAATGAGAGTTCAACTCGATAAAAACAGCCACCACAAAAACCACCCAAAAAGCGAATATCCAAAAACGATCGCAGGCCGCGCGTTTGTCTTGTCCAAGTTAACCGATAACCAGCGGTGTGTGTCCGAGGCTCGTAGAACCGACATCCAAGCCAAGCAAGCAATCAATCAAGCAAGCAACCAAGCGACCGACCAAGCAATCAATCGAGCTATCAAGTTATCGAGTTATCGAGATAATCGAGCAAACCGCCAAGCAAGAAACCGCACCAACAGTGTTAACTTTTTCACTTAACTGTAACCGTAACGTTTTTCATTTTTTACTTAAATCTTCCTTTTTCTATTACATTTAAAACGTATATATTTACAAGTAATTTAGCGTAATTAATATTTGTTTTTAGTAAAATGCATTGAAAAACTCTACAAAAACAAAAACTAAAAAAAAATAAGATTATTAAACTAAAGTAATATTATAAATGAAGTATATTAATATTGTCAAAACCATTTCTGAGACAATTCTTAAGCTACAAACCAGTTTTCTTGTTTTTAACAACTACAGCTACAACAACAACAAAATAATAAGAAACACGAAGAGTAATTACTATAATCAATTTATATTAACTCGAGTATAAAGTAAAATTGTTGACTATTTGCATTTGTTTTTGTTTTTCGCAAAACGTTTTCTATTGACACACAAGAAAGAGTATTCGCGACAGACTCCGCATCGTCCTCCTTTTTCCCCTTCCCGCCCCTTGACCCCTTGCAATCCCCCTTAAAGGAATTAAAAAACAAAAATGAAAAATACAAAAAAAGAGAGCAAACTAAAATGCAAAATTTTCTAACTTTTTGCTGAGGTGAGACATTCAAAATACACACACACAAGAGCAGCAAATGAATTCACAAATTTCTTTCTTTTGGCAAAAACCTAGCGGAGAAATGCTTTCCGAAATTTTATTCAAAAATAAAACTATATAATTTGAAATTGAAATGCTGAAATTGTTGTGTGGAAAATGAGGTAAAAATTTTAAAAAACATAAATGCATAAAGACGAGTGCTGTAAAAAATAATGAGAAATCGAATGAGAAATGAATTGGGAAATCCATTGCAATACATTGTGAAACATGTTTAATAAGTCGAGTCGCGTCGACAAGTCGACAACTAACCAAAATCTGAGACAACAACAACAACAACAACCAAGAGTTATATTGTTTATAACAAAAGACAACAACAACAACAAAATCGAACCGCATGTATGTGTGAGCGCCGCCTTGCGCCTGTTTCCTCTTCAGGAGAGAGAGAAAGAGCGAGAGTAAATTGTTTTTTAAATTTTTATTGTGTATCAGCAACCAACAACAACTAAGAAACAACAACCAAATGTTTAAGCAACAACTTATTGTACTTTTGAGCTACAGCAATAACGGATAAACATTTTAACCATCAAATCTTATAATCAAAAAATCCACAAAAACGAGAAATGAGCAAATAAAAGAAAAAACGAAAAAAAAAAAAAACCAGACAACAATTTTGTGTGTATTTCAGTTGCCGCCCAACCCACTCCCCCTTAACCAGCTCCGGATCCGGAGTACCGTCCCCATTCCTTTCCAGCTATCTCTCTTGGTATGTGCTATTTTTGAATTGTCTCCCCTCGGCGCGGCGTCGTCGTCGTCCAGATTAAGCAGCAGCAAAAATTTTGACCAAACTTAATGATATATAGAAAAAGCCCATCAACCAACCAAACCAACCGAATCCCCGATCCTATAGTTCAGAAACCACAGATCACAAATGTTGCCAACTATTAAACTACACAAATTAATCAAGAGTAAAATTATTATATTATGTATAAACCTTAGATTTAATTTATTTTAGGGTAAAGAATCCTTCTTACCGGTCAGGCCTTGAATTATTGAGGATTATGTACTTGAATTCGATGTTTCTATTTTTAAAATATTTCTTCCATACATTTAATATTCTCATTTTCATATATTTTAATCGTAGATGATCATAATACGTCGTTTCGACTTCGCATAGTCACACAGTTTTGATTTTTTCAGGTTAAGACTACTTTGAACCAATCTATTTTTAAGTTTATAAAACAATCTTTCACAATTTTGTTACTTCTAATTTGATTATAAATTAGACAACAAAGATACCGGCCTAACTCTTTTGTAAATTAGTATTTTCATATTTTTGAAACGGCATTACTTTTATTACCTTTTTTTCAACTACTTTTATAATATAATCAACAATTACGATTTGAATTTGGTTCTTTGACCTTAATCGGTAGACTGATTTTTTTAGTAATTAAAAAAAAAAGGTTTCTACATTAGAAGGACTAAAAAGTCATGTTTTTAAATTTTAAATCGTCCGACAAGAGTAATCTGTGATTAAAAGAAATGAAAACAAAATTTAATTAGTTTAAAAGCCTTTCGAAGGAAAAATATATTTTTGCATAAGAAAGTCGATACAAAGTAACAAAAGTAGCTCAATATATATTTAATTATTTTTTTAGAGCGTCAAAATTGTTGTTCAGAACAACACTTGTTTAGCTAGTTGGCAACACGAAGAGCACTCCACCCCCTCTCTTTTTAGTTCTCGTCCTTTTACACCATTTTATAAGCTAAGCTTTGTTTGTGTTCTCATCAATCTTCTATTCGACAAAAAAAAATCCACCAATTCAACGACACTATTGTGTGATGATTGAACCACGAAAAACGCCATCCATCCATCGCAATCTTAAGACGGCTACGGCGGTTACGGCGGCGGCTTTGAGGGTAACGGCTACGGCGGCGGCGGTGGTGGCGGTGGCAATATGGGCGGTGGTCGCGGTGGCGGCGGACCCCGCGGCGGCGGCGGCCCCAAAGGTATTAACACTAAAACAGCGCCCAGAGCAGCTACATATATCTACCGGCCTTCCTCTCTATCCAAGTATCTGTTGAATATATAGCCCATAATAATATAATGAGTTTGTAAAGCAAAATTAGATTTCAGTTCCCTTCAGTTTCATCGTTTTCGGTTGTTTAAACCTACTCATTGGCCTCTTTCCAAAAACTTGTGTTTAGTTTATTTTGCTTTACCCCCTAGAGTTGGTCAAAATTTTCCCCCAAAACCAAAAAAATATAAGAAGTTTGGCGTAGTTATCGAAATCTTTAGTATAGCTCCTTCTACCTACCTTTCCCGCTGAAGTTGAGCATGTCTTCCTATTTTTTTTAAGTGTTTCGAATTACACATTGATTAACTCTCTAAAATGAATGCTTTTTGTGAAACAGGCGGCGGCGGCGGCGGCTTCAACGGCGGCAAGCAGCGCGGCGGAGGCGGTGGACGCCAGCAGCGGCATCAGCCCTACTAAGCGGGCGGGGGCGTGGGCATTGGGTATCTCGCATTCTCCAGATAACTGCAAACTATTTGAATTTTACCTAGTTTAGTTTGTTATGGTGAGTAGCAACCTGATTAAGAGAGTTCACAACAAAATTTAAAAATAGATCTAGTTCAAGTTTGATGTTTATTACGACTAGTGGACTTTTTAAAGCTTATTCCTCTGTTTAAACAGATTTAAAAGTTTATATTTCTTTCCCTTTGCAGCATTACTACAAATACAACACACACATCCATCTGAGTAACCGCATATATACTAGTTTGTATATATATAAATGAAAATAAAACGGAATAGAGGGACTCATTGCATTGAATAGAGAGACTGGCTGGCTGGGAGCAACATTATCAACAGCAGCTACCTTAACACACCTCTACACACTTGATGTGTAGCACCATTCCAACAACAACGACAGCTACTACCGCATCAGCCAAGGGAGCAACAAGAACAGCAGCCGCCGCAGCAGCAGCAGCAGCAGTAGCAACGCATCATATACACACACAAAGCACAGACATACGTATAGTTAGGCCTAGAGAGATATATTTTTTCAGCAAGTGGCTAATTTTTCATAGCCACACGCTCATTAAGCAGGCAAAAAGCAACCACAACCACAACCACCCACCCACCTTCAACCCTTGGAACACCCACAAGACAACCTTGCAGAGAGAACATAGCACAGAACATTTACCAAACTAAATAATGCCATGCCCCCCCGCTCTCGCTCACGTTGTCTGTGTGTCGAAACTAATTTGTTTTTCTAATGTAGTCCCATACATTATGCGAGGTAATTGTTTAACGTGTGTCAGCAGAGGACAGGGAAACGGAAACAAAACAACAAACAACACAAAACAAGCATACTTACACATACAGCTAAAATGTTTCACACATTATACAATACAATAGAGTATAAGTATTTGTTTAACTTTAATTATGGATTAACTGTAATATGTAATAATAATTATAAACCAAGAAACAAACCAAGCTGGCAAGCAAGCGTTGACTGGCTGGAACATCTAGTTGCATTGTTCCCGTTCGATTGAAAAAAGATTAAAGAAACTATATACGAGACAAGAAACAACAAGAATACAACAACCTACAAGAAACAAACAAATCCACCACTTAATAATACTGAGCTGAGCAGAAGCGAAAACGCCAGATTAGTTTTTGTTTTCGGGTATGTATTTACGCTCATAGACTACAACATATATACATACATAACACATATATATATATATCTATATTTATATACACACTTCCCAAGGGAAGAGATTTATATTTTAATAAAAGTCTAAAGCCACACAGAACATTATCTACTTACCCTTACTATTGTATAGACCACAGCAAGATTGCGAATTGTTAAATCAAATTCTATGTATACATAACTATAGCTATATATGAACAAAATCTATATGAAATCGTCCGTAAAAAGCAGATAATAGATGCCGATTGTGTGTGCTGGATGGGCAGGTTTAGGTAGCATTTCAAGAAGAGATCGATGCGTGTGTAAGTGTAGTTTCTCCCCCTTAAAAATTTAAAGATAAAAAACACATTCTCAAGCGAAAATACAACCTAACTTTACTGAACGATAAGAGATCAGACAGTTTTAAAGCGAATTACATTAAAGAAACTCTAAAGTAAATACGTTGTTGTTTATTTTCGATCAAACCATACACTGAGAATTTGGTAGAGGGACTTATACATATCGTTCTAAATTAATAGTTACGCTTCATCTGGCCGGTGGAGAAGAGCACGTCCAGGATCTTGAGGAATTCGCGGTAGTTGAACTCCATGCACATGCCCTTCTTCACGCCGAAGCACTTGCAGATGGCCTGGAACTCGCGGCTGCTCAGCATTACGTGCATGTCGCGCACCGTGATGCCGCGCAGGAACTGGTTCTGCGTGATCGAACCGCACTGTTCGCGGTCAAAGTCCTTGAACACCTGGCTCAGGTTCGAGATCTCGTCCGGCTTGCGGGCCAGCTTCATCAGGGCCTGCGAGCAGATAGTTCGCTCGTCGAAGCTCAGGAAGCAGTCGACGCAGTCCAAGTTGGGCAGGTGGAGCAGCGGCACTGCCGTCACCACCTCGTCGCCCATACTGGTGTCTAGTTGGATGAAGATCTCATCCAGAGCCTTGCAGAAGTCCTTGTAGCGGATGCAGGCGGTGCGTCGAGGCGAACGGAAGCTGAGGGCAAGGAAAGGATTTAATATTTGAAGGAAAGCAAATCTCAAGTAGAAGCAAGCTCACATATTGCACAGGATGTTGGCCTCCTCCTCCTTGATGATCACACTGGAATTGTCCAGGGCCCGCTTGAAGTCCGACTCCATGATCTCGCCCTCGCGATGGCGATCGTAGTCGGACATAAACTCTATGACGGCCACGCCCTTGACGAGAGCCTGGCGCTTGCAATTGGTCAGGATGCGCACAATGACCTCCTCGCTGGCTTCCTCTTGGTCTACGGGATCGCGCGCAAAGCGCGGGCACTCTGTCAGCTCTTGTTTGGTGACCATGGCAGGCATGGCGTACTCGGCGGGGTCCACATCGTCCAGGAACTTGGTGTAGCAGAAGCCCAGCTCGTTGCCATAGCGACTCAGGACAGAGTTCTGCTCTGGGTCGGTCAGCAGGATGCCATTCGTGCGGAAGATCTGAGTGGCCATGTTGCAGCGGACATGGCCGCTGTTGAGCCTGGAAGGGAATCAAGGATCAGAGGGACAGGGATCCTGATGGGAAATCGAAAGCACTCACTTGTCATGGCTACGGAAGAAGGGATGCAGATAGAGCCGGCGATTGCGGATGCGTATGCGTATCTTGGCCATGGCATCCTCACACAAGTCTCGGATTGTCGGAGAAACTGTCTGCCAGTCTACGGCCCCAGGTCTAGGCAGCTCCTGGATGTGACGCGGAGGCGACTCCACGACGCACTGTGGCATTTTGTCCAGATTCTTGATGGTGAACACTGGAAAGTGAGAATTTAATATAAATTAAAACATTTAAAACTCTTTTTCGTCTCCTACCCGAGTCAATTTCATCCACAAAGTTGCGCCAGCGCACTCGATTGATGTCCACGGGATCTGTGTAGCGCTCCAGTAGGATGCCCAACTCCCGTTGGCTCAGATACTTGCCCACACCCATGTTGGACAGACCGCGCTCGAACTGATTCTTGGTGATGCTGCCCAAGTTCAGGGTGTCGAAGCTGACCAGGAACTCGGAGGTGCGCACTCGGTTCTTGTAGACATAGTTCTGAATGCAGAAGATGATATCGCACTGATTGCGATTCTTCTTGGGCTGATTGCAGGCATCCGGGAAGATCGGCTGCACCAGCTTGCAGCCATTGATGGCCGGCAGCTGCGACAGCTCCAAGTCCACCAGACGTCCCGGGAAGTTCTTGATAATGTCCTGTTTTTAAACAATTGTTTATTTTTATGATTCATTGTAATTAAGTTTTGTAATTGTTTTTACATGCGAGTTATCCAGCAGATTATGTTCACCCAGATAAGCCATGATGTTGTCAATGTGCTTGAGGAAGGCCACATAGTTGACCAAGTAGCCATCCTTCATGTAGCGCCTCAAGAGCAGCAGGAAGTCCTGCTCCGACAGAGGTATCTTCATGAAGTGCAAAACTCTGGAGAAGTGGGCCACGGTGACCACACCCACATTTTGGGCAATCTAAAGGGAAGGAAGGATCATGGATTGACTTTTTTAGAACTCCTTCTATGGCTATAAATGTTTTCTTACCAGTTCGTAGTCCTGAAAATAAGGCATTAGTGGTATGTGGGTTTCCTGGGCAATCTTCATCAATATCAGGCACAGTCGCCGGCGATCCTCCGGATGTGGAATGACATTCACATGCCAGGGATCGTTCCACTCCAACCCAGTGGCCAAATCCGTTTTAGCAGACTTGTGCAGGGCTAAGAAAAAATAGTTTAAGCCAAGATGGTTGCAAATTCTGGCAACTGAAACTCACTTTCGCTGCAGACCACCTTGCAAAACTGGCGATACGCCACACGTCCATCCCGAATCTGGAAATAATCGGTGACATCCCGAAGCTCGGACTCCGACATGCCGGCCACCTTGCGGTACTTGCCCAGTACGGCCGTGAAAATGGGCTCTGGAGAAGTGTGCGAGGGTCATAAAAGGGTCGTAAAAAACGGAAATATACCCAAACTCACCGGACACGAAGCCGGTGCAGCAAGGATCGTGCTGCTTTATATCGGCACAGATGTCCAAGTTATAACGGAAAATGGCGCCCTGGATTTTACGACATCCTCGCCAGATTTGGTTTAGCTCCATGTCCTCCTGAGCGGGGCATTCAAATTAGCTTGACCAGGTTTAATGACCGACCGAGATGGCTCGAACTTACCCTGTCATCGCCCTCTTTAATCTTGGTCGAATGCATCTTGGCTGAGAGTTGATAACTCTTTTTCTAGTGATTTTACTTCTGTAGCAGCGGAAAATGTTAAAAATCCATACAAGAAAAATTCCCTACAATCGTGTGTGTGTAGGTGTAAACCGGTGAAACAATGAAATCAAAGGCAACTCAGCCAGCAAGCTTCGCATTACAAATTGGATTTCTCCGTAGCGCCGTGTTTGCTTTGTTCCTGCTCCCGGGATCCGATCCGACGACGACTCACGCAAGGAAGCCGTGTAGGGGCCCGTACACTAATCACTTCCTTCGCTGGCAGAAGGAGGAGGCGGCAGCGAACAGGAAGGAACCGCTAGCCAGGACCTATGCTCACCTTTTCTACAAATCACCTCCAATCACGCGCTCATTCGTCGACCAGTTTGTCGCAATGCCACCAACACTCTTATTCAATTTTCTATAAATGGATAGAGCAGAAGGAAAACAGCGTGGGAAAACAAAACGGTCATAGGTCTAAGGGGGTGCGGGGGGAAGGGCGAAAAATATCAGAGTGATTGGAAAAAACATATCCTGGCATCATCAAATGCAATTTCACTTTATTGGAAAATCGCAGGCCAACCAACCAAGCGAACCGCATCCAAAGCCATCCAATAGTAACAATTCACTGAGAGAAATCGAATAAATAAATAAGTAATGAGTCCTTGAAGGGAACTATTTTTAGGTGGGTTTTCTTTATCAAATATTTAGCGTATTTTGAGGAAAGTGGAAAGTGGAAAGTGTTTAAAAAATAAATGTGAAACTATTTACCAAATTAAATAATTAAAATCTAATTAATTCTCTGGTGTCCTTTTAATTTCAGATTATTAAAAGGATTTTTCCCTCAGTGCCTTAAGCAGCAAAAGGCAACCTTGTGCGGACCTGGAACTGTTATGGTAGTGGCAGAAACTAGTGGGTCCATGACCCTTCTACACCTCCCAACGCCCAGTTCGAGTCAAGGTTGATTGGCGGCGACAGGTGGTGCCCCGTAGTACATACACCTGCCCACTTCAAGCTGGCCACTCTGGCCACCCGGGCCACTTCTGGCCACGCGACTAAAAATAAGCTAAAGGGCGGTCCACGCTGGCATTTCTAGTGTTTGCTTAGATGCCCTTTTCGCTCCGAAAGAGTCACGAATGTCGCACTCACTTATGGGACTCGATGCAGGTAAAAGCCACGATAAATATATACCATTGTTGCTGCAGCGATTTTAATGCATTTTATTATGGCTTTCCACAAAGGTTAACAAGGAATAAATGAAGGATAGCATCGGTGGGATAAATATAGTTGAAAAGTGTTAAGAAAATAGAGAGGAATTAAGAATATTAACATTAATGATTAGTAGAAGAAGGTACTAAAAGGGAATCGAATTAATGTTATGGAAGCAATGAATGATAATGGTTTTTTTCCAAAGAATAATATTGATTTATTAAATATATTTCCAAACATAATTCGTGTATATAAAAATGTTATAGGTTTAAACGAAAATAATTGTTTATTTAGAATAATAATATTAGGGGTTGGAATTAGTGTTATGGAATCAGTGAATGATAATTGGTTTTTCTCAACGGAAAGAAGATGGAGTTCTATTATACCTTTGCAAATTAAATTACTATGAACTTAACAATTTAATAATCGTGCCTGTACTCAAAAAATAAACTCCTTTGCTCAATGGTATACTTAAAATTTATAATCAAGCCCCCACTTTATGTTAATTTTTATATGGAATATTAGGTCTGATTTAAAATGAACTGCTTGGCATAAAACGTTGCCATCTGCTGTAAATCTCTGCCTTTAATTGAATTTTGTAATATGCGTGCTCTGGCAAATTGGGTTGGAGAATCGTAATACCCGGAAACGGTTAGTTGGTGGTCATAAAAATGAATTGCAATCATTATCGTTGCTTAGATGAGCTTTGCAGCCAGCCAATTTTCCCCTAGCTCCTGCTGCTGCCACCTTTGAAGCGTGCTTTATTGCAATTTTTATTGCACATTTTTGATTTACCCAACGCCAGGCAGCCAACCAACCAGCCAACCCAGGCATCCGGCTTTGAGCTGGCTGAGTGATTCAGGTTTGGCTTGCGAAATGTGCGTGCGATGTGCCTGGACATCGATTTGCTGGTGTTTTGTTCTTATTGCCTAGCCCGTTGGATTTGATGCGGTGTTAAATTATAATTACAGGTCTGAGTTCCTGAAATGGGGTCGTTGGGGTCGGGCTTTCGGCTGGTTGTGGGTTCGCAGAGGTCGTTCAGCTTATCGCGCACAAACATATGGCATTTTGTCAGTTGGCTTTGTTTGCTTTTTTTTTCGCACTAAACCGGATGTACACTTGTGAGAAATGGCAAAAAAACGTAAAGTTTGAAAGGGTTTGAGAGCCTTTTTAGTTACCTTTATGATACTTATAAAACTTACCCAATTTAACCACTGTTAATCAGTTTCTAAAATGGTTTAAGCATTTTTTTAAGCAAGTTCAGTTAATTTACATTTTATATCAACTTAGCTTTAAGTTTTAATAATTTTTCTCTATTTTTGAGCAGTGCCTGCTGCTCTGTCTGTATAGGTAGACAAAGTACTGGCATATATATTCATGAACCTGGTGTACATCTGCATAATGCATGGCAGCAGCAGCAGCAGCAGCAAAAGCGGCAAAAGAAGAAGCCGTGGCACTGGCAGGATACGCCAGTTGGCGGACTTTGCCTTTTATTTTAGCTGCTGCTGCTTGGCTGTCTGCTCCTGCTTTTGGCGGCCAACTAGTGCGGCTAACACAGATACACACACTTAAGCCGAGAGACAGAGGAGAGAGAGAGAGTGAGAGAAATATGGGGAAAAAGGCAAACAATGGCTGGCAACCTAGTTATCGCCCCGCCATCTTTATTGCATGCAAATGCGCGAAAGGCGGCGCAAAAAGGAGGCGCGTCTGTTGAAATGGCTAACACACACACCCGAACTCACACACTCACACTCACCTTATAAAACCAACCGCATGCATATTTATCTTTCGCCAGCTCCTGCTCCTTTTGTGGCATACAAACACATCTACAGACATGCGAGTTTAAGAAATACGATATCTTAAGTGTTAAACAGGCGCTTTGCCAAACAAGCCTGCACTCTGCAAACCTTATCTGCTGTGTGTGTATGGGAGTGTGTGTGCCTGCTAGCCACGCCCACCGCCTTTCTGCAGCTGGCAATGCAGTCTACACAGGGAAATAAATGTTAAAAGGAAACATCAGGTTCCTAGAATTATTCTCCTGTTTTAAAGTAATAATATAATATAATTACAAAGGAGATCAATGAGATTTTAAATAATTAATACTGAACATTTAATATAACATTTAAGGCAACCTTAAAAGTAAGGAATATTATATTTTATTACGAAGGAAAAGGAAACCCTGCAGCTTGGACGAGACTTAAGTGCATGTTTTAATTGCAAGTACAAGCTAACTATTCGGCACCTTTTCTAGCAATCTATAACCTCTAGAGTTCTCCCATTGAAATAAGCTAAATTAAAACGAGCATTTCGAATTCCCCGCTCGTAAGTTTTTGTTTCCTGTGTTAGATTTTGGGGAAAATAACTAAAAAGTGGGGGGAAATGGGCAAAGAAAAATAAAAACTACACCGCGGCAAATAAATAAAAATACTGCTCACTTCTGCTGCGGCGCGTTTTATGCGCACTTGCACTCACTCACTCACACACACATGGCCCCACTTCCGTGCAAACAGGTGTGAGCTGGAGCTCACTCACACACAGGACCTCGCGCCCTGCTTCATTTTTGTAGTGCATACTTTCGGGCGCTGCTTATAATTCCACGCCAGAGTTGTAAATATTTGTTCAAGTATTTATTTATGTACTGCCTCCGCGCGCGTGTTTTGCCTGCATATGTGTGTACGTACACACCCACGGAGCTTGCCTCTGGTCTTCTGTGTGAGTTGCGGGCCAAATTAAAATGCATTGCACTTTAGCTGGCTTTTTGATTTGCCGCATTCCCAACTCGTACGTACCATCTAGTTGGATCTCGTACTTTCAATTTCTTTAATGGTAAACCAGGCGAAAACTACCACTGATAGGGGGAAATCGTTTGTCAAAGTTCCTTGTAAAAATAATAAAAAAAAGAGCAATTGTGTTAGTTTTGAAGATGGATTATTATTAAATTTAATAAATAAATGTATACATTTAAAGAAGGAAGTAGGACTACCTTAGGGTATGAACAGCTTAGTTACTTAGTTAGTTAATTACCACTTTAAAAATCTGTTCGATTTCTTAAAAGTTAGTTACCTCCTTTAAGACCCCCTAAGCACTTGAAACAAAAGAGAATCCTTTCAATGATTCATAATCCTAAATATGTCAGAATGAAAAGGGATTTCCTTGCCTAACTTTTCCCCCAGGCAATCCCTCTAATGAAAGCCATATGCATCTGGCAGAAACGCATCTGATTTCATTTGGATAACGGACCATTCATTGCCAACATTTTGACCCGTTGCAAATACTAATTAAGGAATTTCAAGAATATTTCTGAGTGGATCAAGCTGGCAGTCATTTTATGCTTTGGAATTTTTGCCCAATCTCGTTCTTATTCTCGTTCTCGTCCTTTCTGGTCCATGACAAGCCAAAGTTGGCCACGGTTCATCAAACATCTCTGCAGACACTTCGTGGCATTTGGAAATTGATTTAAAAAACTTTTTTAATTAATTATGATAATGTCGTAGTGAGTGAGTTTTGTGGGGGATGGCTGCCACGCCCCCCCTGCCTCTACCGACCACGCCTCAATTCATTTGACGCATTGGTGTTGCTCCTGCTGCGTCTGCCGAGTATCCTGACTTCCTTTATTGCTGCAAATGATGTTCAAGTTGAGTATTTCTTTTGCCTTTCCTTTTTTTCGTTTTTTTTTTGTATCATTGGAATGTTTGAGTTTTCACATTTCAATTTCTGGAATTTTCCCAGCAGCAACTTTGGATGAATCTCCCTGTGTACGTGTGTTCGTGTGTGGGTTAGTGCTCAAGTTGAAATTAACAAAAATTGGTCCGGAGGCGGAGGAGGGAGAGCCTGCAAATAAGTTTTGTATTAATGAAATTGCAAATATGTAAAACTTTTATACATGTTTCTTTATAAACTGACAAACTAATAGACTGAGTTTTGGCATGTTGTGTCACTGGGTCGGAGTCGTTGTCCCTGGCACTGGTCCTTTTGGCAGGGACCTGCCTTCAGGTCCTCATGTGTGTGTGTGTGTGTGTCTGCATGTGCAAATATCCTGGGCAACTTTCTGCTGCAAAGTTTGAAAATGTATTTCAATGCATAGAAATGAATCTAATTTGTAAAATTTCATACAACAGTTGAAAAGTTATAAACGCGCAGGCACTTGCACTCGGCACACGGCAAGGATGGATCCAAGCTGCCACCCCAAGCCATCCTGGCACCCCATTGCAATCCTGCCAGCACCAACCACTTCCTTATCCTGCAGGCGAAGAAATTGAGGCGAGCTGTGGGTATTAGAAAGGATAAATGTACTTTAAAAATTAATATAAAGTACTCAAAACATTTTCTCTAATTTATTTATAGTTTAAATATTTCCTAAAATGGTTTTTAGTCACGTGAGATTTTTTGCTCTCACTTTACAGTGTTTAAAAATAAAAAAATGTACTATTTTTTTAGTGGAAGTTTATTTATAGATTTATTTATAGTTTAAATATTTTCTTAAATGGTTTTAAGTTGCCTGAGTTTACAGTGCAAAAAAAATATAAAATGTATTTATTATTATTATGTATCTTTAGTGGAAATTGGTTAGACTTCACTGAATAATATTTTAAAGTCACTTCACATTATTTCAAATTAATTTCAAGCTTTTAAAGGCTTATATTTGGTTGTAAATGAAATAAACATACCTCCATTTTCCTTGTGTGTCTCCAGTTTCCCATTTTCCCGGCCTGTTTGTGTGAAAACGTCGACAACTTGGCATGCAGATTGCAAACTTTCGAATAGCATCAGCGGCGAACTGAGGCAGCGGCAGCGCAAACCAAGAAAGGAAAAAAGTAAAATGCTGAGCAGATTTAAGTGGTGCTTTGTTATGCATAAATAAAATGCTTGGCAAGAAATAAGCAGGCAGGCAGGCTGGCAGCGGGGGCAAAAAAACAGAAAACTACATAGTACAAGCCAAAACATATTTTCAGTTTATTTAAAATAAATTTTACATTACTTAGCTCCCAACTAAAAAGCTGCAAGCATGGGGTCATGCCGAGATCCTCGCCCACGCCAATGCGAAAAGTAATTTACGCTCAGCCGACTTGCAAAGTACTACTGCACGGTGAGAAAAACAAGGCCTTGTTGTTTCATTTAATTAATTAATTGTTTGTGTCTAATATTAAAATCAATTTGTTATTGGTTTAACAGAATCTAATTAAGCAATAGCTTTAGGGGAATAAATTGTGATAGCTTTGGGGTATTTTTATACAAATTAAATAATTATTTGAGCTGTGAATGAAATTGCTAACAAAGTCATTAAGCAAAGAAAACATATTTTCACATGTCTAAATACTTTCCTATTTATATTTTTTTTAGAACTTAAGACATTCCGATTTCTGTAATCTATATACATAGTTTAAAGTGTTTCTTTAAAAGCTAGAGATGTTATTTTTCTTGACAAAGGTTTTTTATTTACATATTTCCTTTGTCTTAATACACTTTGTTCGCCCTCTTTTAAATAGTGTTGAATCTAAATATAGAGTTACATGGATATCTGGGAATAGCAAACATCTTGTTGACAGCGTAAACCCTTTTCCTTTTTTTATTGCCATGAAAGCCTTCCTCTTGAGTGCTCAAATTTGGCGATATTTTTTGGCCGTGTGGGTCTGAGCCGGGTCCTGAAACTGGCACTAGGCGCAGTCTACGGCAAGCAGCCAAAGACAATTTTGTTGGCACTAATTGAATGTAAATACAATTTTGCTTTGCTGTCAAGTCTTGTGTCTGGGCAATGTCGCCAGGCTGACGATGAAGATGACGATGACGAGGACAAGGACGAGGACCAGGAAGAGGACGGGGATGAGGGCGAGGACAAGGACTGGGTGAAAATGCTCGCTCTGTGACGACGTTGGCAATAAAACGAAACGAGCTGATTGTATGCTACAAACAACTGGTGCAGCTGCTGCTGCTGCTGTCAGGAATACCCCGATCCTGCCCAGCTCCTCCTCCTCCTCGGTCTTCAGTCCGTACTCCTGCTGGAAGTGTCGTTGTAACGTTTGGCACACAGATCAAGTGCAATGCAACGTGCAAAGTTGCAAAAAGCGCAAAAATCAACAGTATAAAATCTTTTATTTAGTGTCATCATCATCAACGCTGCTCCCATCCTTCTTCGCACACTTCTGCCATCTCTCGCTCTGCCCAATTTTCAAGCCCAGCCCGCATCCAGTTTTGTTCACAAAATGCTGTTTGCCTTTTTGAATTGATATTTACTTAAAATTTAATTACGCAATTTGTAAACAAACAACTGAGTAAGTATGCAAACATGTTTAGCTTAGACATTTACGACCACTGGCTTTCTTAATAATCTATGTGAGTTGACAAAATGTCTTAAATTGCCATTTTAAAGGCTAATGGCATCTAAGCTATATGGCATTTTTTTGACACCACCGAAACAGCTGTGGAAATCTGAGTGCCCGAAGGCATTTCCACCAGGTGCGCCATTTTTACATGTAAATACATATATGCGGCCAATCAGGGCTGAAAGCTTCATTAATAACATTAAGCCCGACTCTCAATTCAATTAAAATACATTTGTTTTTAAATTGCTTACAAATTGTTTGCATTCAGGCGGTATTTTTTTTGTAACACGGTAATTGAATTACTTTTTGCCAGGACAATGGCCAGCCACAGCTCGGATCAATGATCAACGACAGCATCTGGCGGGAAAATCGATTTAGTCGGTTGACCTTTTTAAAAAGCTCAATAAAATTAAATAAGGTGTTTCGGCTGTGGCAATATTGATGTATCCTTGCGGATTTATGTAAATAGGTTAACATAAACAGTTCGCTTATAAGAGATATACATGTGTATATTTGTTAAAGTAATTTATTCCTTTGAAAATTGTGTTTATTTTCGAAAAAAATAAAAATGAATCGATGAACTGTTGCCATTAGTATAAATAAGCCATTAAAGGTGGGCTTGTTTCTCTTTAACTTATTGCTAACTGGCTTAAATGGGCTTAAATACACTTTGTAAAAAAGGAATAACATGGTATTTAATAATACAAAAACAAAAGGAAATATACTAAGTCAACAAATATTTTTCTTGGCTTTTTAAAGAGAAAAAGCCATGACTGTCTTAGAATTTATTACTAAACGGTTTTTAGCATTAATTCTCCGTACTTTATCGTTAAATAAATTCAATTATATCCTTTTAAACAACATAAAATTAATGAATAGACATTTTATGTTATTTCGCACATATGAATTATGCAAATTGCTGATGGAATGTTGTTTTTCATCGTGTCATGCTCTAAAAATTATTGTCAAATCCAATTGCACATAATCCGCATTTTCAATAAAACATACATCAATTTCATAATTGAATGACAAAAATGCATTAGCGTAATTTCACATCTAACTGACATTTTAAATAAATCTAGTAATTAACGTTTTTTTTTTCTCTGGCTCATAATTATTCTAACATTTGTTTGCCGTTCAGAAAGTTGTAATTGATTTAAATAAACACAAGTACGTTAATTAAATCTATAAAGCCACCACCGGACTCTAGTACTGAGCTGGGAAATGTGACTTTTATTGTTTAAATTGCAGTAATTAAAACTATGTTTTTATGACTTTGAGTTCGCTATCCGGCCATCGTGCTATTTTAATCTGAGTCTTTAAGCTCAACTCTGCGTTTCGCTGGCTGGCATAAAAGTCGCTCCTCCTGCGGTCTGTGTGGGCGACAGGTTGTTGGTTAATTAATTCATTTATGCGCATTAAGCGGTCCTGCTGGTTGTAAGTGTTCATTAGCATTTTCGCTATTTGCATCTATTCGAATGCAATTTTCGCGATTGCGGTAATGACATTCGCAACCATCGACGCTCTCTGGTTTTTCCTATTAGCGGCGCCCAAATGTATGCTACAATTTCATCCGGAGATTCTCAAGCAAATTGCTCAGTATTCTGCGTGTGCCAGTACACTTAGGAAATAAATATCTTTGTATGGGAACTAAAAAGAATAATTATGAAAATAAATATGTACGTACAGAAACTGTTTGTGGCATTTAATAAAAAACCAAGTGAACAAGGCGTATCGCTTTATCATCCTTCAGTGATGTTGATGTCAGATTTTGATTAGTTTATAATACATATGTAACATTTTTAAACCAAGAACCAGACTTTAAAAACTGCACTTGAATATTTATTAATATAAATTTCAAATAAAATATAATAGATTTAATACTGCGGTTATGACAAAATATACAATACTTTCATTAATAAAAGCTGTCAGAAGAACCTTGAATCTGTGATATATATGTGGGGTGTGTTTGCCTCGAGGTGCACGCATACCTGCAAATAACCCTAGACAACTACAACGAGCAACCAACAAGCCACAAGCAGATGACGACGAGCGCAACGAGTATGGATGACGAGCTGGCAACCCTAAGACGACGAGATAGATACGGACGACGAGAGAAGACGACGAGCAATCATCAAAGAATATATTAAATAAAACCTACCATTTACTGACTTAATATAATAAAATAATCCCACATATATAAACCTTGGTAATGCGGTTATAACACTATAGCAAAACTTTCCTTAGAACTTTCCTCTTGGTAATGCGACTATGACACTATAGAAAAACTTCGATTAACTAGAGCTTTAAGAAGAATTTAGAAATATAAAACTATGTGTTTCTTTGTCATGTGAGAACAGCCCATTGATTTTTTGGTTATGATACTACGCACAAATTTTATTAATTCGAGTTTTTATCAGAACCTTGAAAGTACTACGGTCACACCGACTTAAAGTTAAACACAAACTAAGTTTAAAATACATAATAATTAATAATAAGTTTAATACTCCATTAAATAATACTTGCACATGTAATTTTCAAGACCAAATAAAATGTAGATGTAAGATTACTTGCTCAAATGCTTTTCTTCTCAGTGCAGGCATATGTGCGTATGGGGAATTTTTGGCTGCCGAGTGCAGGACTGTTGTTGGTGGTCCACTGGCCCATGTCGGCTGTCTCGGAACAAATCAAATCATCATCAAATCATGCCGAAATCGAGTTAATTCATCTCCACAGTTCATTGCGCACTAACAAATGAGAGGGAGACGGCGCCAGATCCGATAACGAGACGGGACAAGAGACTGAACCGAGCTTATGCACTTGCATAACGCATTTCAATGCGGTTTTCGGCATTTTGTCTAACGCAAAATATAAATGCATTTTGTCACTGAATGGCCGAAAATAGGGGCGGAGGGAGGTGGCGGGGCAGCAGTTATGGTGGATAAAAATGCTTGACTGGCAAACAACGCTGCGTATACGCGATGCTTGATTGCGTTTCCGGTTTATGAAATTTTGTGGTGCGCTATGCAATAATTTCTCGTGGCTTATGTGACGTCAACGCTGCGCTGATGGAATGTGTGTGTGTGTGCGAGTGCGTGTGTTTGACTGAGTGTTAATATTTTGCCGATTGACGATGCAATATTTTGTCATTTGCGAAAGCCATTATGCATTTATTTATTATTTTGCCGAATGCCGCTCTGTGAGCTGTTGATTGCGTTTATTTCCCCTCGAAACTCACCGCCTCGCCGCGTGTGTGCTGGTGTGTGATTTTCAATTCGTTTTCGGCGTACGTGTGTTTTTAGCATTTTGCGTCAGCATCTGGCAAATTAAAGTGCAGGCAAGCAGAAATTCAATCTCTCGTTTGATTCTCCCTCGCGCTCGCCGCCCGTCGTCCTGCGACGGTCCTGCTCTTTGTGCCAACTTTAAATGCGGCAAAAGTCCCTTTTTTCGCCATCTCTCCGCCGTCTGATTTAAATTACGAAAAGCGCACGTTTTATTGTTTGTTTCAATTGCCTGCTGACGAGCCAGAGTCATGGATTCGGAGATACAGGAGAGTTTCTATAACAGGGACTTCCTTGGGGAGTTTTTTTTAATGTTTCTTGACCAGTTTAGGTCGTACAAATGTGTCTTTTTAAGAAAATAATAAAATACTATTATTTTGTGATCAAGATTTATGAGCAAAATATTTTATTTTAACAAAAAAAAATAGTTTTCTACTTTAAATATTTATTACCTTCTACAAAGGAAGAAGTCCACTTCAGAATCTTATCTTAAATTATAGAAATATGCACAAAATATTGCTTAATATTTATTTTAAATTATTTTTACAACTCCGTCTAACTTCTTGACGTTCACCTGTGTCTATATTCACCGCCCAGAATGTGCAGGACGAGCGTAATCAGCAAATGTGGCAAACGTCCTACAAAAACCCAACCGAAAAAGGTAGGGAAAACCAAATTAGTTTAATTTGTACGAAATCAAGCAAACGTATGAGAAACGCAAGGAGGCCAAAGGAAGAAAGGCCAATGGCAAAGACGATGGCGAGAATGGAGGAACGACGGCTAAAACTGTCTCCGGGACTAATTCTATTTAGCATTTGCAAGGACAACGTCCTGCTGCTATTCAGTGCTGGCCAGCGAAATGAACTTGGGCTAATTACTCAATGCAAATTAAAATTCATGTCAAGCAGATTGGATTATCCTCACGCAACATTTAATGTCGCACTTAGCAAATGGCCAGCACAGCGAACGGCAATGGGCGACGGGCGACCATGGAAAAGGTAAACGGATGGCGAAATCAAGGGCGTGAAAATGCGACGACGACAGGCGAAGGAAAATGAGATGGGAAAACCAACCGAGCAGCCGTGGAGCCGTGGAGCCATGGCGCGCTCCAGAGAGCAACAAAGAAAAATCTCTTTTGAAATGCTAATGTAAAAATTCTTTAAAGAAAATTACGCAATACATTATTTTGGTTTATTTTGCATTAAAAGTCAATTTAGTGTTAAGGTCCCGGTCCCGGGCATGGAGGAAAAAAAACCACGAACAAAAAAAGGGCGCCCCGGAAAAACAAATGCCGGAGCTAAGAGGACAAAAAGAAAAAAAAAAGAGCTGCAGAGCGTAAAGCGCGCAACAGGATTGGGTCCTGCCAATTGGATGGACAGGACAGCATCCCGGAGCATCCTGGACATTTTCGCCCGGCGTGGGCATGACAACGCAGGTTGGCGGCCATCGGTCCATTGGCGGACGAGCAACGGCGTAAATAAGCAGCCGCCGAACCCTCGGGTGTTTTGTTTTGCATTTTAAGTTGGATCCGCAGACAAGGACACGAACTGGAGCCTTCACACATTCCAAGAGGGTCGTCCAGGTGGGCGCTAAGTGGGCGTCTTCGGTTCCTACCTGATTGTTTATCTTCATCGGGGTTTTTACTGGCGGAAAATATTAACATTTTCCCACATTGAGTCTTTAGAACAAATTGCTGCTTGCCACTTTGTTTTACAATTTATTTACTTAATCTTCTTGAATGCCTAAGCATGTTTTAGAAATAAAAACAAGGTTAATATATTAATAAGTTGCATTAATAGCTTGCAGGAAAAGTATTCGATAGAAATAGAGTCTGGGAATTTTATTTTTTTAATTCAATTGAAAATATATTAATATTTTAACATAGATAACATTGATTAAATATTAATTTAAGCATGAAAATTAGAAAAATATCCTAAGTAAACCAAAATAAGTCTTAAGTTTCAGTAATACATAATTATTTTATTATTTAAAACTTATTTATCATTAAATAAAATGTTATTTTTTTATCTTTATAATTTGTATAGAAGTTCCTAAATTCTTTTTAACCATTGAACCCATTTTAAGTGGAGCCTTCTTGGAAGCTTATCGAGATACTTAAAGCCAATTAATAAAAAAAAAACCATCTAATTACATTTTTTTCTATTTATTGATTTGTAGAAATCCCCAATTTTAGCTGTGGAGTTTTTCAGGGGCCTTCAAAATGATTCTAAAATCCTCAAATTCCCTAAAGGCAAATGAGATTATAAGCTTTCCGCATTTAACTTCACAATATGCAACAAAAGCCATTATTATGGCTGCCTGCCACTTAGCTGCGCGCTCTTTTTTTCCAACGTTTTCACCACGGTTTTTGCCCATTGTCAGCCGGGGCGGGCGGCGGTCTGCTTTTTCGTCGAGTGTCCTGTGTCCTGCGTGGGTCTTTGGTCCTCTCAGCGACACGCTGCCTCCACTCTTTATCTATTAAAACGCCTTCCAATTTGCATATTTCTGCAGCTGTAACAGCTGTCAACGCTGGACGCAACGGAGGACTTATTGTCGGAGGGATTGGGGGCTAGCTTCTCCAGCTCTTAAGATAATGTCCGGCGGCCGCGGAGTCGTCGACTTATGTCTGGCAATGTAGCCAAAGAGGGAAAGAATTAAAGCCCCGGTTAGGGACGGGTCTCATTTTGATCAGAGTCTGGAAACGGGCACACAATAATGTGCGCTGATGTCCAGTAAGCGAGCACATACTTTTCTCTCGGTATATTCGCTAAAGCAAATAATTTCCAAGAAATTATAAAGGTTGTTTAATGATTATTTGATAATAAATAATTATTTGGTGAATATCAAACGTTTTAATAAGTAAATTTGGTACTTATTTGTCCAAGAACTAACAAATATCTAATCAATTTGCTATAAACTATAGTACAACATTTTCATAGCTTATAATTAAAAAAAGTAAAAATATAGCTGGTGTAAATAATATTTTAGGAAAGATGTTTCTTTAAAGATCGAGTTAAATTAGTTTTTACAAGACAAAATATATTATTATTTTGCAAAAACCTCACATAAGTAAAGCGGAAAGAAAGATCAAAAATATCCTAGAGGGTCGGAGTCTTATTTATATATTTAATACTATATTGGCAATAGTATAATGGCCAAAACAGGGCATTGTAACGTCCACAATGGACCATATTTCTTTGCCTTTTGTGTTTTTTGTTTCGTTTTATTCGGTTTAATGCCATTTTATTTCGTTCCCTTCGCTGGGTTGTTACGCTGTCACATTACCTACATCAAGTGTCACTTTAAAACGCATTTTTCTTTCACCCCGCTCGGGTCTCACATTTTGAAGTGTTGCTCAAAGCTGTCGCCACTTTGCTTTATCTAAAGACCCAATGTCCGCCCTGCGTCCTGCGTCCTGCGTCCTATCCCCCAGGTCGCATCCCCCTGGTGGCTCGTGTTTGTAAACAATTCGAGGCACATTAAGTTCCAATTAAGTAACATTCCAGGCAAATCAGAGACGAGACCCTGCCTTCGGCATTTGTTTATGTTGCCGGCTTGTCGAGGGGGCGGTGGCAGATTGCTTTGTTAATATTAATTTGTCATTAGTTTGGCTTACGAGCGGCTCGTTTAAAATGCATTGATAGGCCAAGTGGCTCTTATCACAGCTAGAGCTCCCCGAGCTGTGTACATAGTTACTCCGGGTGGGTCCGTTGGTCGACCTGCCCATCAGATAAGTTTAATGCGCTTTAAACTGTTTGGCTAGGAGCTTGCGGCCCAGGGCCCAAGATTGAGGTTGAAGCCCATCACCCTTTCGGCCCGGGCTTTGTGGGTCCTTTTGAAAACTAGGCGCAACTGTTGCTCGGCCACTTTGCTGATGAAAGGGTGCGAAGGTATTTCGGTTGCGGCCAAGCCACAGCCTCACCTGGACCTGCCTCAGGAACTCAAGCCTACCTATTGGGGTTTACACTTAAGAAAACGGATTTTACAATAGGGTTGGGAATTGTTGATCAAGAAAATTAATCATTTCCAGCTTATATATATTTTTAAGAGCGGTCTCTTAGACTAAAATAATATGTTATTGCCAAAATATTTATGGATTCAATTTTCCTCTTTCTGTAATACTATTTTTTTCTGCTCAGTGAAATCTCTTCTTTATCTGGACATCCTTTGAAGACCTTAGTGGGTGTGCTTTTCTTAGGGTGCCACTTTGATGGACAGATCTTGGGAGCAACAGACAGAGAGATTTCATTTTCCGCACCAAGTCCTTTTCGCCGGACAAGAGAGAGCTAGCTACTCTTTGGTGCCGTGTTCTGGGTTCTGTGGCTGTGCTTTTGCTGGCCATCATCTTGTTTTATTTTTATTTATTTACTTTTTTCTTCATTTTCTATCCGGTCTTTTTTATTTTAACGCTTCAACACGGACGGACGGACACATACATAGTATATATCCGTAACCGTACACATGGCACTCAAAGGCTTCGGCCTCAAGTGTCGACGTTTTTTATTTCACGCTACTTTGAGCTGATATACATGCAAATACACATACATTGCGGAGGCCACAAAGCGTAAAAATGTATAAAGCTTATGCCAGTCGGCATCCTGCAGCGACCCACAACCCGTTTGGCCCACTGAGTCAGTCAGTCAGTCAGTGAGGCGCGTTATTTCAGTTTAGTTCAGCACAGTGGCAGCTGACACGCCCTCCGCACGGTGGGTGATTCTGAGCCTTATCGTATTTGGGGAATAAATATTATAAATATATTTATTATATATTATAATATCATATATATAAAATACAAATTCCTTTTTTATAAAAGGATTAATTAATCTATGGGGTTGGGCTTACATTAAATTTCATTATATTAATATCAATAGTAGGTTTGAAATCTATTAATGAAGTGTCTAAAAGTATGCAATGAAATCCTCTATGTAGCAAATTAAACGCTTTTCTTATGTATAAAATTATGTAGAATACTTCTAGGCACCCTTTAAATATATCTCACACGGAGAGTGATTTCTGTGACACTCTGCAGAGTCATAATGTAATAATAATAAATTCATTTTAAAAATCTACCCTTAAAGCTAATGTCCTTGTTATTTAAATATTTATTTGTCTTTGGAACTTGGTTTTCTTTAATTTTGATTATTAGGAGGGACACAGATTAATAACGTTTTGAAATCTTTTAAAAAAGTATTCAAAAGTATGCAATGAAATATTGTAAACTCCACATTCAATGCTTTCCTAATTTATGAAAGTATGTAGCATACTTCTGGGCACCATTTTTAATACATTTTACTTGGAGAGTGATTTCTGCGGTGATTTCTCCTGTATATTTCCCCGTTTCCCGATTTTTAAAAAGTAAATCCTTTTATAAATAAATTTATTTTAAATCTTATATCAAAAATATTTACCTTTCTCCCACAGTGCTCTGACCAACTACGCATAAAAAGCAAATATATAACTTCAATGCAGCAGCCACGACCACCGCTACCCAGGTATCTGGCTTTCAATAGCGGTGTGTTCTATAGTCGAGAGCTGAATATGGCGAAAAGGAAGGTGTTATCTGATTGCCATTTTAAACACAGCAGCAGCAGCGACGGCAACAGCGATTTGGAGTGCAATTGGCAAAGCACTGGCCAAATCAAAAGCAAAACCCGCTGAAAGGCGGAGCAGCGCATAAAAAGCAGTACAATTCAATGAATGGCTTAACGTTTCCAAGCGTTTCTATGCCCCGCAAAAACCGCCGGGCGAGTGCCCCTAGAGACATTAAAAGATAATCGGCAGCACCGAAGAGAAGCGCAATCAGAGTCAGAGTCCGCTGGAGAGGATAAAAGACGACCGGACGACGACGACACATTCCGTATTTGTCTATGGACTGTCAAAGGCAAGTTGTCAAATACTGTAACGTTCTGGGTACCAGGGTACCTAAGCTATATCATCCGATTTGTTACAAGAATATGCTTTAAAAATATATTGGTTAGTGAAAGAAGAACAAACTATTTATTACTGGTTTTTTTGTCCCAACTGAAGTGGTTCAGAAAATAAGGTATTTAAATGCGAACAAAAATTGCAAGTAGGTATTTAAATATTTACTAAATAATCATACGTTGTTATTTAATTCTGCACACAACGTTGCTCATGAATTTAATTATTCCATTTAGATATTTAAATTAGAAATATTGAAGGGGCTTTATTTGTTTAATTACAAATATTATTGTTCATTGCATTGCAGCATAATGACTGTCGAACTTTTAATTTCATGTATTTAACCCTCCGTTGTACACCCGGGTCTGGCCAGACCTTTTTTGTCTTTGAACGTAAATTTAACACATTTTTATTATAGGTAGCGACTTGGCCGTCCAGGTAGCTTCCTAAAATTTAATTATCTATCGATTTATGCATATGAGGATTTAAAAAGGATCCTAGAACAGGACGAAAAAAAGGATTTAAAAAGTTACACCTTCGGTTGTACACCCGGGTCTGGCCAGACCCGGGAGGGTTAAATCGTCTTCATTTTTTTAAATCCTTTTTTTGTCCTGTTCTAGGATCCTTTTTAAATCCTCATATGCATAAATAAAATTTTAGGAAGCTACCTGGACGGCCAAGTCGCTACTTATAATAAAAATGTGTTAAATTTACGTTCAAAGACAAAAAGGTCTGGCCAGACCCGGGTGTACAACGGAGGGTTAAAAAGTTACACCTTCGGTTGGTCTGGCCAGACCCGGGTGTACAACCGAAGGTTTTAGAAAAGGTATACAACGGAGGGTTAATTGAAATGAGTTCCTAATTCAAATCAAATTAGTGGAAAATAGGGTTTTAGGCAGTTTTATTTGAATTAAAGCAATAAATGTTTAATTTGGGAAATTACCTAAAGTTAATTCTTTGATACGTGTTATATTTTAATTGGCTTTAGGGCATAACTATTTTTTTGGCTTTAATTTTGCATTAATTTAATGTTTAATAAGCATTTTAAATTGAGTAAACAAGTATTAAGTTAGGTTTTGGCAATTAATTAAGATCATTATTTGATGCGAAATCGGAGATGGTTTTTTTTTAAATTTTTTTGTCATTCATTAATTGTTGTAGTTTAAACATTCAGGAAGAACTCTTATAATTATGCCCAGGCCCGTGCACGCCTATTTGTGCTGCATAAATATTTAGATGTCAAGAAGTCATTAGCAGCGAATGATTATTAATTTACGTTTAATTACATCAATTACACAGTTAAGCATGGTACTCAAAGTCAGCGCAATTAGTTGACGACATTCCAGCGTGAATTATTAAAGAATTGCCGCCACATGCGGACATGGAGACAGACATGCAAAATGTTGATGACTTTATTGCCCTGCTGCAGTTCTCGCTTGCTTTTTCCCTTGCCTGTTAATTGAAATAATAATTCATGCTCACGTTGCTTGTTAGGGCATCGGACATTTCCCCCTTTTCTTGGCCTGCAGACGAAGAAGACACAGTTCTGTCTTTGACATCCTGTTGCTTGTTTTTCTGTTTGCGTACTCTGTGTCGGTGTGTTTGCCTACACTGAACGAAATGGAGCCAACTTGTAAGCGAGAGCTCTGAGGGCAACGGAGCGTATGTGTAACGAAAGTCGTTTAAAAGTCATACCCACACACGCACACAACACACACACACCAATTAAACGGCACTCGGACACTCCGCTCGTCTGGCCACGTGAGTGTGTGTGGGAATAGTGCTTACACTATCGGCAATTAAAATCTAAAAAAAGTCCAGCTGGCTAGATGTGCTCAAAGCTGTCTGCTATTTGCTTAAGCTTCTCCGGGGACGACCTGAGCGGTAAATGAATGAGCACAGCTCTTCCTGTTACCACTGAGCTGGGCAAATAATGAGGTAGACCATCCTAGATTTTAATGAATGAAAGCGATAATCGTTCTGAATTGCACAGCAATTGGACTCGTCAAAGGGCCACTGTAAATAAACACCTTATCGTGGTCCATCAAAGTGATATTGGCTTCCACTGGCTAGTTCCGTTTTTGTTTACTTAAGAGTCTCGTTGAAAAAAGGGAAAAAAGGATTGAGACTTGGCTTAGAGCGGAGAAATTAATCAATAATAAATGAATTAAATGGGTACCTATTTTAAGTATATTATTTCTTTTAAATTTCTTTTATGATTTGTATTAAAAATGCAAGCCTTTTACTACAAAATTTCTTACAAGAAAAGAGCTTATTTCTCACATGTAATCTCGATTGAAAAAACTTCAAAATTGACCTTAGTTAATCTCACCAACTTCACTTTTTTATCTGCTTGCTTTCACTTTTGTTTACACACTTTTAGACCAGTTTGACCACCACTAGATTACTTTATCAAATAGTTTTTTTTTTTTACATTTTATTAAAAAATTTTCAAGGTTTGGATTTTTTCGTATTGGATTTTTATTTCGGAAAGCCACTTAAGCAAACGGGGAAAATGGAGAAGCGCCGTAAACGCCGCCGCCGGTGGCGCCAAAGCCACCAATGGCCGGATATCCAATATTATAGCCATAGCCATAACCATAAGGACGACCATAATATCCGCCCGATAGTCCGCCCAGGCCGCTGTAGCCATAAGGATAATAAGAAGAGCGTATGCCAGAGTAGCCTCCATAGCCTCCATAGCCTCCGAGTCCTCCATAGCCACCGATTCCTCCATATCCTCCGTATCCTCCGTATCCTCCGTATCCTCCATAGCCTCCGATCCCTCCATATCCTCCGCCGTACGGATAGCCAATTTGGCGACTCACTCGCTCTCCCCGCTCCGAGTCCTCGGTTTTTTCTGGCTCATTTTGGTGCAGCGGTTGGCCAACTGTTGCGGCGATTAGCAGCGCATATAATCCGAATAAAAACCAGCTACGCATTATCCTTATGACTCCTTGAACTGCTTTGCTTTGGTCGCTTGACTCTATCAGTGGCCTTTTGGCTGCTCCGTGCTCCGTGCTGCGTTCGCTTAAGTTGGCAACTGTGACCTGGCCAACTCGCGGCCGGTGTCTTTATAGCCTAGAACTTTGGGCATAAAATAGAAACTTTTGTTTTCGCCCTTTTCCCGCTGCTGCTGCGTCTATTTGGTTTGCTTTTTGTGACCGAGCGACCGCTTGTTAGCAGAAATTAGATGCTAATGTAAATGCCATAAAACAAACTATTAAAATATGCGAGTGCCCCTCCATTACCATAGCCCAGTACCTTCGCAAAATGAAAACAAAAAGCCAATTCATATGGCCGAGTCCCGGGTATTTTTCGTGGCACGCTAAGTGGCGCTCATGAAATCGAATGGCAGCCAGTGGCGGTTTAAAGAGCAAAACATTTCACTTTGCGGCGGCCCCAGCTCCTGTTCAGTGTTGGACACCAAACGGTTTTCAACAAGTGTCTTAATTTAATGGTTAAAAACTCTCAAAAACAACAGCAAACTCAAAAACTCAGCAGAGTAAAAAGGTATATAACTTTAAGACAATTTCCTGAGTAACTAGAAAGGCACTTAAGTTAATAACTTCATTTAAGGCGTGATTTAAAAAATCAGAAATAAATACCAGCTTTGTGGTCTGTTTATTGGAAATATTTGTTTTATTTTTAGAATGATTCTTGACATTTTAATTATAATTTAAAATGCGACTTTATGTCAAAAACACAAAAATAAATCAAGATCTAGTCAACCACAGGAAGAAGGCTTTGCTGTTTCAGACAGGTGACATCTCTTCCTAGTTAGTTAGTTTCTAGCTGGAATTCTAATAAAACGCAAGCAGTATTTTCACTGATGGTCCAGAGGCCCCTTGTGTGCTTAGCATTTTTTTTTCGTTCAAAAGTTTTAGTTAATGGATAAAAAATAAATAAAAACTGATATTTCTATAGACCCTTCTTAGCCATATTTGCTTCAAGGTATTTCCCAAGCCCCGTTGGCTAGAAAATAGCTTCGATGGCAGCACTGCTCCTGCGGTCAGGTAAGCTGTGTAAATGTGCTAATTTCATTTGAAGGTTAGTTATGCTATTGACCAGTGGGCGGTGGCGGTTTCGGAGTCGGAGTCGGCGACCCACAGCCATACCAATCCCATTCACAGACTTTGGGCAGACGCCTCCAACTTTGGGGTGCGTAAGTGTGAATTGCTGTTTGTTGTTGCTCTTGTTGTTTGCCGAGTTCGGCCAGTTTGCCAGTTTGCCAGTTTGCGAGTTTGCCAGTTTGCCAGCTTGCCAGCTTGCCGGCCTGCTTGTTTGCCTGTTTGCTGCTGTTTGGCTTCGCTGTTTGTTTTATGAGCGCGGCCTGGCCATTAACAATGCTCGATGGCTCTATTGCCGGCCTGAATGGCTCTCAATTGGTTTATTGCGGTTTCGGCGCATGTGTTTTTCGGCCAAAATCCGCTGCCTAATCCAAAGCCAAAGCTGCGGCGTTTTAATTCATTTATGCAAAACGCGAAATCTCTCCCTCTCGCATCTCCATTTCGCTGCCCAAATTTGCTTATTCAAATTTAAACGCTTTTAGCCAGTCCAGGAAACTGGGTCAATTAACGATGTCAACGTCAAAATGATGCACATTTTGCTACCCACTTCTGCCGTTTACAAGCTCTGCTCTGGTCCCTCTCCCAGAAATCCAGTGGATGGCGTAAACTTCCGCATAAATTTCCACCGCTCGACTGCAATGAGAGTGACGGCAAAAAAGACCCAGACGCGGCGGCATAAATTAAAAATCCATTTTTTACCCAACCCAGGGAAAAGTATTTTGACTATGATTGTCATAATCAGCCGAGGAGTTGCAGTTGGAGCTGGAGTAGGAAGCTGGAGTTGGAATTTGAAACTAAAGAGGGGCCACCGCGTAAACATTTACCCCACTGACCGCCGCGTCCGCCCTTTCCCCCAACGAACCGGTTGGTGATTAGTAAAATTAGTAATTTACATTGGCCAGGTGTCCAGGTGCTGGGCTACCTAATTCATTATTTTTTGCCGTAGGGTTACGAACCCGGTTTTCGGTTCTTTATGTGCCAAAATTGCTATTCCTTCTTTAATGGACTCTATGGCCTTTAAGGTGGAATTTTAATTACAATATATTCCTTATTAAAGCTTAGGTTAGGTTGGAACAATTTATTTAATTTAATTTAATCGATTAATTCATCTTAATATTCTGTTTGCTTATCTTTATGTAAGCAGGCTTTTATCATTAAACTTTATCTTGTTACTGGACAGAATTTTTATGATAAAACTTTTGTAAATTGTGGGCTTGTTAAAGCTGACAACATTTTAAACATTATTATGAAGTGTTATTAACATCCTTAGCTGAGGGGCAAACACTCTTGGAAACGAAGTTGTAAAAAAGCTGCCAACGTAAATATGATGTGAAAAAATATATACAAAAAATATATAATGATTGTGTTAACGTAGAAAAACTTGAAAAAACTGATAACTGTTGATAAAAAACTGTTGAACATAATTAATTCAACTAAATATTTGTAGTTGAGTTTGCAATTTATTAATAAAAGGAATAAGGAAATAATGCTTTAAAAAAGAGCTGCTTGCTAATGAATAAATACTGAAATAATCAGGTCAAACATGTCTACTGTGTCATCATTAAATAAAAAATCTCTTTCCATTATAAAAAAATTGTACCTATTTAACCGAGGACAGCAAGTCTGTTCCTCTTGCAGGTCGTCCTTAAAAGTTGTTAATATTTTCTTACTTGCATTGTGTTCGTTGCTTCCTTAAAAGTTCTGGCCAAAGTTTTGCCTTTACCTAGGAAGATGACTATAATGTCGTGAAAAGCGTAGGCGGTCTTGTCATTTGCTTTACCTTTTAGCCTGTTGAACTGGCCCGGCAATTGACGGATGACAGGGCAGATGGCGAATCAGTTTTATGTACACGTTTGAGTCGTTTCTGATTTTTTTCTAACTACCACTTTATGTAAATAATTTAATTAAAAGTTGGCTGCTCTTTTACTCTGTACTTTGTCGTCAAAATGAGAGGAGGACTAGGAAGGATTTAAAGATTTTGGGTTTAAAATAAATATGATTATTATTATTTTGATTTTATTTTACTGTAATTTTAATATTAATAAAATTTTAGTGACTAAAATCTTATATATAAATTGTAAAATGTAATTTAAGAGATCAAACGGTTTGACACAGACTTCAGTGGGATTCTCCAAGACACAAACAAATTAAAACTATGCTAATATAATTTCCAACAAAAAATAAACAAGTCAATAAGTTAATAAACAACATCAATCCGCAATTTCTTAGAACTCGAATAATAATATATATATAAATAATCCAGTTACTCTTGCTATGGAATCTTATATTTCCCTTGCCTAATTTATTTAAATTTACAAACTCAATATATACGAAAAAGCAGAAGCCATACACGATCTAGTCGTGTGCTAACCATTGAGTAAGCTGATAATCGGGATGAGTCAGTGCGTCAGTCGGAATGAAAACGACAACATTGATGACACTTAAATAACAACCAGTTGCGTTGACTCTGTGTTTGCTCTAAGATTTTAATTAAGTCAAACAAACAACAGCCAGTTCCCCACTTCAGCGAGCGCCTCCCGAAAAGCTTTACGAAATCTGAAAGATGAAGGAGAGGCCCTCTCGAGTTGAACACTTGGCCACTTGTCTATCGATCTGTTTTGTTGTGTGAACCAAGAAACTTGAATGCTTTGCGCATTTGAATAGCCATCCAGACTTGGCACTATGGGGAAAGCCAAAATCTTGGTTATATAACTATTAAATATTAAGGGCCTACAAGTTTATGATATACACAAGAGATACCAGGCCCCATGTTATCTGTAGAATTAATTTCAAAAATATAAGAAAGGAAAGATTTTATGAGTAAATTATTAAATCTTACAAGTCTAGCATTTTATGATTTAAAAACTCTTTGAAACAATTTCAAATTTAAGCTAAAAATTTAATCTTTTACCCATGGTGCCCTGGAGAAAGCCCATCCGGCTGGCCACTTGGCCCAAGATGCTTGAAGCCTCCTCTCCGGGGTGTTTGCCAAAAACTTGGCCTCTTCTTGTGCTCCGTTTTCGTTGCCTAATAGGTTTTGGTTATTATTATGGCTACTGTCTTGGCCATTGGGCTGGCGATTGTTGTTACTGTTGCTATTGTTGGCGCTTAGCGCTTAGCCACACAGTTAATACGAATCGTAGTATTCATTTCAGTTGGCGAAACACTCACAACTTTTATGTTCCGCCCCGTCGAACCACTTCCACTTTTATTCGCTCCCTCAGCCGGCGCTAGTCGATAAATTCGGAATCATATAAATTGCCGGCCGCAGAGTCGAGTCTTCATAGAATCCATCGAAACTTTGTCGGTGATTAGTGGCAGAAGTTTCCCCCTCGAACCCGTAACGAAATGCGCACATTTGTTAGCCTTGCCCTGGCGGCCATTATCCTGGTCGCCGGCTCCTCGGCGGCCACCTACGATGCGGCTGCCCAGCTGCTAGACGTGGATGCAGGTGTTCAGGCTCCGTCTGCCGCTCGGGAGGCTCGTCAATATGGAGGAGGCTTTGGAGGTCCAGGAGGCGGCTTTGGAGGACCAGGAGGTTTTGGAGGCGGACCAGGAGGTTTTGGAGGCGGACCAGGAGGCTTTGGAGGTCCAGGAGGTGGCTTCGGCGGAAGGCCAGGGGTGGCTTCGGAGGCCCAGGAGGTTTTGGAGGCGGACCAGGAGGCTTTGGAGGTCCAGGAGGTGGCTTCGGCGGAAGGCCAGGGGGTGGCTTTGGAGGCGGCTTTGGAGGACCCGGTGGCTACGGAGGCTACCGAGGCTAAATAGCAACCAGCAATCATCTGTGACTGACTTAGCTTAACTCACTAGAAATAGAATGTGTAATCAAAGTGCAATCAAGCACGTTCTAATTAAGTTCGAAATACAATTGCCTCTGTTCTTTGATTCACTTAATTTCCTTGTCATTTGCATGGCTTTCAGTGATTGGCACGGCAACTCCCCCAGTTAAATGTTGTTGGGGAAGGCACTGAAAGAAAATAAAGAGAGATGGCTATTACCTTTTAACAAAATTAAAATATTCAGGATATTCAATATAATATGTGCGATGTTTGCTTGATTTTAGAGAGCAAATAAAAAAAGTTTCAGAGCGATTTTTAAAAGCTTTATATTTAATCCCAAAAGGGATAATATTTTCAGATTTGAATTTTAGTCTAAAAATATTTTAGAGAATGTTATGGAGATTTTTGTACAAATAATTCTTGTAAAAATATAGTATGAACCGTAGAATTGAACCCGTTGCCTCAATAAAAATGCTTTAGTACTGCCAATTTTTCCCCTATCTGTTTCTTAGAATTTAGGTTTTTTGCTGGCGCTTTCTTTCTTATATTTTCTTTTTTTTTTTTTACTTCAACCTATTTATAACAAAGCAATCCATTGAAACCTAATGGCGGCTGCTGCTGCTGCCATCGTCGAGCTGCGTCTGCTATCCAACTTGGCAATCTCGTTGGCTCGGGCAAGTCGTTTAAGATTAAACGTTTGCTGTAAAATTCCTCTTTTGACAAGCGCCCTTTTATTGTTAAAAAATTAACTCGGCTTTAAATTTACGCCTTTTGTTATCCCTTGACCTTAGCGTAGAGGACAACCGGGGCGGTGGGTCCGCCCTCTCATTCCATCCATACAAGGGTCATACGCCAACATTGATAAAAGTTTTCGCTTTTTTCTCGTTGCCCCATCGCTCCCTTTTCATTTTTTCTTGTTGTTGGCTGGCTCGTGAAAAATTTCTTGTTACTAGAACGCAAGTCTTGTAAAAGGCTTTGTTAGTCTACACTTTCACGGTATACACTTGGAACTTTTTCTAAGAGGGGCAGGTCTTTTGGCCCTTTGGCCTTTTAATGACTTAGAATATAGTTGAAGCTTAAAAAATACGCAAATTTTTAAATGGTATTTATATACTGAAGGGGTTGCAGAGTATTATTAGTATTTTATTGATAAATGGATATAATACTTATGATGTTTTTTAAGATAATTATCTATAAATCGATCGTGATACATACTTATTATTATTTTAATAAATTAATTTGAAATGAAACCAAGTAAACCCTCTAATAGCACTCACCATTCGTGCATCTCTCCTTCCTGTATTTTTTTCTTTGGCCATTTTGGCGGGGCTGTTCTTATCGAAATCGTGTCTCAATAAATCTACGGCACCTTCGGATACACACCCGCCCACTTGGCAGGACGCGCCCCCTCCAAGGGCAACGCCCACGCAGCAGCTGGCAGCTAACAGGAGGCAGCCTCTGAAGTGGGTGGGAAAAGCCGTTCCAACTGATTATCCTTGTTGACCGTCGCGGCAGCAGCCGCAGCTGATTGATTTGTTATTGAAAATATTAGGCCTGGCCCGGGCCCAGAAGGGAAAATCGAGATGGCGGCAGGATGGGAGGGGAATCAAGATTCGGGATTCAGGATTCTGGATTCCGGATTCAGGACGCGGGATGTGGAACGTGCTGTGTGTTTGGATACGCTTGAAACTTTTATAACTTTATGAGGGCGTTGTAATTTGATATCGCAAAGTTTTTTTTATTGCCTTTTATAGCCTTATAATTTGGCCGCGATGTTGTTACTACTGCTTGTTGTTTTTGTTGTTCTTGTTGCTGGTGTCGCCACAAAAGGGAGACGAGCCGTCTGAGCCTGATGTTCCTAAGGGGGCCCACCGGGCGTATACTTGTTGTTTGTGGCAGCTTTTTGTTTACACGTTATTTATGGCTTATAAATACGTATCGCTTTTGGCTGAGCCGCTCGGGGCGGCTTCATTTCTCTGAATTGTAAACAACTCACATGCGGCCCGCGTACTTAAGAAATCTCTTAATGAGCATTAGATGCCGGCAAATAAAATTACCCAAACGAACGTGTATATATATAATTGGATTAGAGAAGCTATACATTTTCTAGTCCCGTCATTCCAATGACGGCAAGCTTAGACAATTTCACACTCTCAAACTTATTATGAGAGGCTTCTCGGTTGCTGAAATTGGTTTATAAAAAAGAACCCAGAAAAATCTGATGTATCATTCACGAACTTTTATATAAATCCCCCGAATTGACGTCATGGCATTATAATTATATTATTTGTCTCTTCCCATTTTCAGTAATGGAGATTAATTTACTTTAAAGGGAAATACCTAAGCTACACCCACTTCAGGTATTTTTGCCTGGCTTTAATTTAATCATTATTCATTTAGTTATCATCAAAAACGATCTACTAAGAGCCATTAGTTAAAACCAGATTTAGTTTAATCCAAATGAGTCTTAAACGTATTTTATTGCTAGTTTATGCCAAGTAAATATTTAATCATTTATTCGATTTAAATATTTACGAGAGTATTTTAGTGAAACAAGATGATTCCGTATATATCTATCAACTGACATGGTGAATGCAAGTACTTGAAATAACTATGAACCAAAGGAACCAGTTTGTGTTCTCCAGAGCTTAAGAGTTCCAAATGTATTGCTGTCACTTACTTGAAAGCTTTTGAAAAGAAAAAGTTGGTAATTGGTTGGCATTTTCGACAGCATCATTCTAATTAAATATGTTTGTATTTTTATGATTTATTTGTTTTCTAGTTGGTTTATTTTATAGTTGAATATATTTTAAATTATTTATCTATAATTATTGGATGCTGTTATGTACAGAGTTTGCTTATATTTTAATTAAGTCGTCTTTAATATTTTTTTAAAGATTTTTTAATAATTAAATCAAGCTGGTTTTTAAATAGATTGCCAATATTTTATTTAAAACGTAAAACGTTTTGAGAGAAACTGTTTGTTTTCTTTTTAATTTATTGGCATTATCGGCAGTATTATTCTAATTAAATAATTTTATAATTTAAAGGTTTATTAGATAGAAAGCTAGACTAGTTTATAGTTCTACATATTTTAAATGATTTATTTATAATTATGACGAGCTGTTTTGGGATACAGTTCTTTCATATATTATATTTAAATCAAATTTTTAACGAGTTATCTTGAGAGAAACTATTGTTTTTCTTACAAGTTAAGTTGCTTGAAATGCTTAAAATTGAAAAAAACTTGATTTTCATAAAAACTTGCTTCTTCAGGTACCAAAATTCGACAGGGTATTGACTTATGGAGCTATTATATTCTCGCTCTGGTAGAACATAATTAGAAACAACCGATACTAGGCTTGGGCATGGGAGTGAGGGAAAACAAGAACAGGTTGTTCTCACTGCGTAGAAATGATATTGTTATTTTCTTCTTGTTTCCCCCTTTGTGTGTGTTGTTTACAATTTCAGCAGCCCGGGGGCTCTTGAATGTCGGGGGTTTTCTTCGCCATTTGATTATGCTCAGGAAATTTAATTGTTTAAGGTCGCCGGCACACACAACTCGTTTAGAACGGTCCGAGAGCTCCGAGCTCCCAGCTCAGTGCTATATAAAGAGCCTAGGCGGGGGATCGGCTCGACTTTAGTCAGGTTAACGAGTCTGCGAAGCGATGCGCGCCCACGTCCACCACTTGAATCTATTAGTGCTAAGTGCCGGCCTGCTGCTGGTCCTGCTGGCGGAATCGGGGACCACGGCCACGGTGAAGGCGCCCCAGGCGGAACCGGATGTGGATGTACAGAAACTGACTCTGGCTGATGTAAATCAGGCAACTGAGCAGCAGGAGATGCCGGCTGTGCGCCTCGCCAGGCAATTTTACGGCGGCAGGAGAGGCTTTGGCGGCGGCGGATTCGGCCGAGGAGGCTTTGGCAGAGGCCGGGGAGGATTCTGCTGCGGCGGCGGCTACGGCGGGTTCCGGCGACCAGGTTTTGGAGGTGGCTTCGGTAGATTCTACCCGCCACCACCGCCACCCTTCTTCGGCGGCCCCTTCTTCGGCTAAGTGTTATTCATTTAATGTGCATATGTGATAAGATCAAACCTGGATTAGCTGCTAATAAATCAACACGAGCTGCTGCTCTAATTACCCGACCAAGTGCTGAGCAAGCTTATTTTTTTTCAATTTAAATGAGCCCAAAAAGGGGGGGACGAAGCTCTTTAAAAATGTTCAACCCAGGTGCTTAGTGCCATCCATTACGTTGTGTGTTCTGACGGAAGCGGCTGCCAAATATAATGGAGTTCCCTGACAGAGATTTTAATGTGACACTTCTTGGTAAATATTCTGGAAGAAGACTTCATTCTGCACTTAAGAAAAATAAGCTTTTTATTGAGATTTTATCTTAAGAAGTAGAAACTGAATGGGGACTTTATTCTCAGGGAAGAATTAGAAGCCAAACTTCTGCTTAAAAGACAAGATAGAATTTTTTTGATAATTTTGGGGTTAAGTTCTTTAATAAATCAAACAAGAATTACCCTCTCTAATTGTCCAAACAAGTTTAAGCTGCTAAAGCTCTCTAGATAATTCTGATAAATAGGGAGAAAAAATTACTTAAAAATTATTATTATTTAAAAACGCCTCAAGATGAGAGCTCTGTCTTGTTTTTTCTTCCTACTGGCAATCCTGCTGGCGCGAAATTCTCTGGCTGAGGATCCAAAGTCGCAGGATCAACATCATCACAACCAGGATGAGGGTAAATCGACTGATGAGGCTGCAGAGCGGATACGTCGTCAGCTTGGAGGCTACTTTGGAGCTGGTATAGGCGTTTATGGAGGCCGTCAGTTCGGATATCCCTATTACCCAGGTGCCTATGGCGGAGGACCCTACCTAGGCCATCCCTATGGGCCATATTTCCATGATCGAAGATTCGGAGGAGGCGGCTTCGGAGGCGGTGGCTTCTATGGCCGCTGAGTCCCGTGTATTGTTCTTTTGCACAATGTCGACTTAATAAAGTTAAACATTAAAACGGATAAATCCAGTGGATAAAAGGGTTAAGGGCAGAGAAAGAGAGAGACCCTGGGGTGATGCTGAAATTATAAAAATTTCATTTCAAATCACGTTGAGTGACATGCAGACGGAGCACAGGACAAGAAAACTTAATCAGCGATGTTAACGATGTCAGGCTGCGGGAAACAGGATGTCATTCTGTACCATCAAATGGCTCCATTCCGGGTCGCGTACTCTCGTATTTTATTTCGTTCTCTACTTTCTTTTCTTTTCACTTCCTCCCGGTTTTTTCCTCCTTTTTTTTTGTATTTTCTAATTCATATGCGTTTCAAGTTTTAATTACGTGGGAAAAAAGCGAATGAACAAACGAGCGGGTGCCAAGGCAGGGAGCGAAATTCAGAGCCAGGACCGGGACCAGGACCACCGGCAGGAGCTCCTCTGGCTTCGTTTGGCTTGACTGACAGGCGGCAGCGGCAGCAACATGAAAATAACAAAATACGCCCAATCAGCTCAGCCAGAACGGAAACGAGACGATACACAGAGGGCAGACAGACGCCCAGACCTAGAGACAGACAGATGCAGACCGAAAAAAGGGCAAAAAAAAAATTAAGTAGCGAAATCAGCGGGTAAAAAAAAAAACAAAGAAAAACAGAAGGAGCCGGGGCCCGAGTACAACACAAATAAAACAGGATAAAGGCGTTGCATGCCAAGGATAATCCGTGCAGCGCTCGTACAAAGACGAAACTCGCGGCTGACACAGAGGCGGAAGAAAAATGGTAGCACGCAAAAATTGTGAACTCACTTGACGTAGCTCATTCTGGCTGAGCTGCTGCCACAAAGCACAGAAAGAAAATATTTGTAGGCCTTAAAATGCTTTTAAGAAATTAAAGAGACTTAAACAAAGTCAAGGGAATTTAAATATGTTTAAAACCTTTTCGGTTTTCAAAGAAAAATATCTTGTTAAATATTTTAAATAAACTATTAGTGTCCTTTGGCTTCATTTCCAATTAAAAAAGTAGATCTGTTTTGAAAACTGATTTAAGCAATGTCAAGGAAATTTAAATAGGTTTAAGAACTTATAGACTTTCAAAGAAAAATCACTTACTTAATAATTACAAAGAATTACCAATGGCCTTTTACATTATTTATTATCTCCAATCAAAGATGAAGTTATAGTATTTTCCTAATATATTCAGCTTACTGTAAATAAATTTATTGCTGGAAAATTCTTTAAAGTTCCTCTTTTATTTTAGATTTATATTGTATTTCAGCAAAACAAAACAATGTGAACTTTTGGCTATTGTTATCACGATAGAAAAAACAAGACACACAAATTATCTCTTCCATGAAGCTTAATTTAATCCGCCGAATTTAAATTCAAGAAAAAACTGCCTGTTAGTTTTGATACTCAGCTATAATTTCCATTAGAAAATGTATAAGAAATGTAAAATTTTTTTCCAGTGCACACCTTATTTCTTGGCCCCCGCATTTCGCTCACTGGCAAATGGCATGACGACGTTGTTTGGTGTTGACGTGTCTGTGGGTCGGATGGGTGGTCATCGCTTGTTAGCTGCGTGTGTTGGCCAAATCAGCGCTCCATCCGTGGCTTGGCCAGAAGATGTGGCCATAAGCATAAATATGCACGATCCCCAGCAGCTGGCCAAATTGCTGTGTGCGTGCGTGCGTATGAAACGGGAAGAGAGTCTGCCTTCAAAAAAAAAAAAAAGAGAAAAAAAGGGAGAATAAATATCTGAGTAATTAACAATTACAATGATGCGAGCGAATTCTGCTGGCCAAGAACTTGGCCCAGACCGGACCGGGCTCTAACGCTTGGCTGCCTGGTTAACGGACTGCTTGAGTGACTGACAGTTACTATCACAATGTGGAAGCCTGTCCGTCAGTCCATCTGTCCATCCATCTGTCCATCAGTCCGTCCTGTGGTTGTGGCTCCTTCTGGCCTTTGCCGCTGCCGCTGCTGCTGCTCCAGGATGCTGACATTCCCACAGATGCCTCGTTTACTTCGTCCATTGTGAAATAACATTGCGGCTAGAGGGCTAGGGTAATAACATTATAGTCAGCAGTTGGAAGCATTCAAATGAAATGATTTTTCTATTGCGAAATGAAGGAGAAATTATGGCAAGATTACTGGGGAATTGAAATGGGAGAAAGAAAAAATAGAGAAGCATTTAACATTTTTGTGTATGTAAAAAGATTGATAAATAATGGGAATGGTTTTAAATTAAAATTTCAAAAATTTTTATGGCTATTTCACTCTGCTTAGCACTAATAAATCTACCTCCTTTATCTTATTTTGAGTATATCCTCTAGAAATGTCAATAATTTTTCCTTTTTAAATTTCTTACAACCTACAGTATCCCAGTTTCGGTTTGCCAACTTTCAAATCATTCTTTCGATAAGTTTATGCTCGAATAAATGCGAAAATTGCATTTGTTTGAGGTGAGTTTATTTATTTTTGAATAGATTTTAGACAGTTACCCAACGATTGCCTAGGCGCTTAATTGACGTACTTTAACCAACAACAAGATTACATTTTATTGAGTTTTCTGTATGAGTATTCAGGGCAAGAAACAATTAAACCATTTTATTTCAAAATATTTTTGCTTCAATATCAACTGATTAATGTATGCCAAAAATATAATCACATTAGTTGAACTACAACCGTTGACATTTACATAACATCGAAATTAAATGCAATTTTTACCGAAAAACCCATTAAATGGAACCTGTTTTAATTCGCAGCCCCGTCACCGTAATAATATCATATAAATTAGTCCTCGTAGGGAAAAAGCACTCAGAGCAGCCCCTCTGTTTGGTTTTCCCCTTAAAAACAACAGCACACTTTGCCCGGATTAAGGATGATTTTATTTTGGTTTCCCGTCTGCCACGTTTAATTGTATTTGCGGCCAGGACACACAGTACACAGCAGACCGCACAGAGCACAGAGCACACACCCACACAGATGGGCATGTAGGCACACAGAAAGTTTTGCCGCTGAAAAATCTAAGAAAAAATCCCTAATTAAACAGTTTGTCAGTAATGCAAATAAACTTTGTTCAACTTTTGCCCACACAGTCAACGAGAGCAGGCAGGAATGGCAACACAAAAACGTTTCCTTTGCCTTCGTCTTCCACAGCTTGTTGCTTATTATTCGTCGGTTTCTTTCTTATTTCACAAATTTCTTCTTATTTTTGGTCAAGCACACAAAAATGTAATTATTAAAAAATTATGCTAAACACGCAATAAAAAGTTGGTAAGAGAAAAATACAAAATTAACGAAGAAAACCCAGCGGCGGGACAATGTACAACAACAGCGTAAGAAAAAAAATGTATTTTTAAAAGGCAAACGGTCAAATTTATATATTTGTAATTTTTTGTTCATCTTTTTTGTGTTCATTTTGCGTTTTGTTTTGTTCCAAGCCCGCATGATGACGGAAAGCAGAAAAGGAAGGAATGAAAGGAAGAAGCGAGGTTGGAAACAAGAGCAAAATTAACAATTGTTAATTTGAAAATTGCACACAAATGCGTAATGCGAAAGTTTTTGCGCTCCGCCAACGGACTCTGTCCCGGTCCCAAGTAAGGACCCAAGACCCGAAGTCCATCCCCGGATCCCGGATCCCGCCAGACTCGGCTTGGCCACTTGTTAAGTGTTAATGAAATAATTATGCCAACTTTGCCGGGTCCAGCCACGGGCCGCACATGGCCCATTCCGCCTCCAAAAACGCCCAAGCATATATACATACACTTAGGAAAAATAATACAAATAATTAAAGATGTAATTCTAAGCTATTTTTATTTATATTTAGAATTTATTATCTTATAATCATTCTCTTTTTGATATAATATCCTTTTCCTTACAATTCTCCTTTAAAAGTTACTTATATTTCCCTAGAAATATCGTTAAAAAAAAATCTGCCTCCAGTGTAGTGTAGACACCCCTCTGGAGAGTCCTTCGGCCCAGTGGCGTCCCTGCAGCCACTTCAGTTTTATTGTTCCCCTTCTCGTCGAGCTGGGGAACAATGAAGTGTGAGCTGGCCAGAGCCCTTATGTAGGGTATGTCCTTCTGAACCCTCAACTCCTCCCCCATGCCCTATTGCTTTTTTTAATTCGATAAACTGCCCTCCGAAGACGCAGGGCAGCGACCTTGGGCTTGTGGCGCCCCAAAGCCTAAAAGCAGGCATTGCTTTTGTGCCGCCGAGGCTTTCAAACGCCTAAGCCGCTTAATTACAACGAGTCGGGGCCCCAGAGTTGGCAGCTATTTGCTTAAGACGCGAAAATGTGATTAACAAGTGTGAAAAGCCGCTCGGCTCTCCCTTAATTTTTTCCTCTTTTCATTTCTGCATGTCTTGTTTCCCCAAGTTTCTTTCGCGAGTTTGAGGGAGTTTAATTTTGCTTGAATAACTTTAATTGATTTAGTTTGTGAGAGGAGAGCGTGTGATTACGGGGGAGGCGATGTCTTCAATTGCTTAAAAAAATTACCAGTTAACTTTTCGATTTAGCACGCCTTTTTTTCAGAAAATTCCTTTTTTTTTTGTTCAGATTTTGTGTTTTTGGTTTTTGCCAAATTTGATTTGGATTTTCTGGATTTTACTTACCATACTTTACTCTAAGCTTTTTTTGAATATAAATTTTAAATAAACTAAAGCAGAACATGCGTTAAAATTAAGAATTTTATTATGTAAAAAATACGAATTATTAAGCTGAAAAAATAGTTTTGACGCTGCGACAAAAATATGGGGTAAAATGATAGATTAACACAGTTATGACATAAAAACTGGATTTAAAATGAAAATTCTCATGGAAAAATTACCATAAATTTCTAATTTAAATGTACTCTAATAAAAAAATGGATTATTCCCTGTGGGGAATGGTTCTGAAGGTGATGCTCCGTTAAATATTGAATTTGTTGTGTACAACAGGTAATAAAGTACATATTTCAACTCCTCCCAAAATGTATTATTTAATTTATCTTTTATCTATTTAATGGTATAGTTTTGCAATCACTTCACCTTCAAGTCTTAAATTGATTAAAGTTTCCCCGTTTAAATGCTCAAATAGGTTGCGAGCGCGCCCCGCTGACAGAGGACAAAGTTGGCAAAGGATTGGCGTAGTTTTGTTGGCCGCACCAGATGCATCATTATCAAGTCGAATGACAGGTGTGCGCCTGCCAATTTGGGCCAGCTCTAATTGAATTTAGTCAACTCCGGGGCTCCGTGTCTTCGGGTTTGTCTGTTTCTTTGGCTTTTCACCAGGTGGATTGGGGATTGGCCATGGCGGAGCGGAGCGGGGCGATGCCACCGAAAACTTTCCTGCCCTGTCATTGTAATACACACCTCGCCCGAAAAAGCAAAGCGGGGTGAATGCTGTTGGTGGCACAGCAGCACAGCTCCATTGTTAAGTTTGCAGTTGTAGTTGTAGTTGTAGTTGCTGGCGTGTTGAGGAAATCCCAAGTAGGACGATGCCACCACCGCCGCCAAACAATTAACGTTAATGGATCATGGTAACTTTTTCGCCTCTTTGCCACTGTGAAATCCCAGCGGTGCGTGTAAACTGGCAAAAGTAGCGAAAGCAAACTACAAGCCCCCCAAACACCGAGCCCCATCAAAGATGTCTACTTCTCCCGAGCGGAGCCCACTTACCACCACATCTTCACTTCGTTCCACTTTCGGCTTTCAGCTGCTTATGCTGCATCTTCAGATTCGGCTGAATCGGCACTTGAAAAAATATATCTTGATAGAAAATCTATAAGAGAATTATTGCAAACTGATTTAGACACACTTTCTTGAAGTTCTGGTAGAAGTAACTTTATTTTTGAGTAACTACATATAAATCCATTATTATAATAGATATAAAGAAAATACATCTTAACGAAACAAAAAATAACAAACAAATTATTTCAATACTCAAGTACATTCTCCTTAAAACTATTATATATAGTTTCACGCCCAAGTGTATCCCCCAGTCGACCCCATTCCGGCCTCGTCAGGATGCTATCTGTGATAGACAAGGCTGGCAGAGCGCTCCTTTCGACACCGTCGCCAGCCGGTTTTGGCCAAGTTTTGTGCTGTCTTTTGCTGTTTTGCGTGCTCTCGCCGCCGCCCGCGACTCCTCCGACTTGGCACAAAGTTTTCCTGCTACTTTTCACTTTTTCTTTTCTCCGTCGTTACTTTTCTTTTACTTTTCGATTTGTGGAACCAGAAAAAGCTGAGGAAGAGGAATAGGAAGCGAAGCAGAGAGCAGCGAGCAGCGCGCGCAACTTTTAACACACTCAAGTGTCGTAATTTTGGCTGATTTTTCGCACACAAAACAATATTAATGCTGGTAGTTCCATGGAGCGGGATCAGAAAAGTCCCTCAGCCTCGCTCTCTTCCGTTGGCCCACAAAAAAAGTTAAATGAAAAGTTTTGCTTGCGCTGCAAACACGTCGCTTTTCCTGTCGTCTGCTGCCGTTGCCGCTGCCGCCTTTCGGAATGCGTCGCTGATTCCGCCGACTGACTTTTAGGCTGCGATGCGAGTCAAGTTCCCCGCCGCACAGGAGCACAGCGTGTGTACTCATGTAGGCTCAGCTCCGCAAATACGAGAGTGTGCGAGTGTTTTCGGGTGGCTGTAAATGGGTGGAAGGTGCACCCACGCAACTAGCAAGTTGGGCAAGTTTTCAACAAGCCCGCCCTGCTGGGCATAGGCAGCGTTTTCGCTCCAGCAGCACCCCGCTGGGCACAGTGGTTTTATTCCTAGTGATTTATAAAGTACAATCTATAAAGTGTCAGAAAACTGAGACGAAAACGAGAAAGAAAGCTAACTTCGGTAAACCGAAGTTTGTATACCCTTGCAGTCTGCAATTGGATCATTGAAAATCGATCCATTTTGGTTATGTAAAAAAAAATGTCAAATTATATAAATTTTGTAAATTTTACATTTTACATGTAGAATCTTACATTTTCATATAAATCGACCGATCCCTTCTATGGCAGCTATATGATATAGTTGTCCGATCTTAATGAAATTTAAACCGTAATTCTAGAACTATAAAAAACGACTATATCTCGAAATTTATAGAAATTCGTTGAAAAACAGAGAAGTTAAATTTTTTTTTACATTAATTTCGCCATCATTTCTATGGCAGCTATAAGATATAGTGGTACGATTTTGGCCGTTCCGACATATATACTGCGTGCTAAAGAAATAAGACTATGCTGAAAATTTCAGCCCGATAGCTCAAAAACTGAGAGACTAGTTCGCGTAGAAACCGACAGACAGACGGACAGACAGACGGACAGACAGACGGACAGACAGACAGACGGACAGACAGACAGACTGACATGGCTAGATCGACTCGGCTGGTGATGCTGATCAAGAATATATATACTTTATGGGGTCTGAGATGCCTCCTTCACTGCGTTGCAAATATCATGGCAAAATTATAATACCCTCTGCAAGGGTATAATGAAGAGAAGGTTCCTTAAGAGATATGTCGCATTCGTTAAATATATTTATCGAAGGTTCTGTCATAATCTATGATTTCTCTATAGTTTATTTTAAAAAGTTCCCATAAATTTTGTAAGATAATTGTAAACCCAGTGTGTACTGAATTACTATTATTTATTTATTAATATTATTAACTAGGCGTCTACGTATTTTGCATAAAGCATACGTATACGCCTAGTTGACAGATTTTGCTTGGTTTATAAAAGTTTAATTTAAATTTGAATTAGTCAAAAAAGCAACAATGTTGCCCACTTCACACCACAGTGCCAAGCAGCCAAACTGAATGGGGTAAAAGCGGAAGTCGCATCGTCAGGCACGAGAGAACCGCTCAAGAGGGGCAGGAAATATGTGAGTGCCGAAGGGGCGTTGGTTGAGGCGACTGGGCGGATGTTGGCAGAAAAAAAAAAAAGTTTTGGGGGCGCAGCTTAAAAGTTATTAGCGTTTTTGGGGAAGGCTGAAAGCAGAATCACAAGCCGGCGCATCTACGCAGGCAACTAGAAAGCACTTTCGGCATGGTGTGTGTTTTGGTGCGTATGTACTGCGAGAAAATACAACATTTTATTACTATTTTAATTTTCTTTGCTGGCTTATAGTTGAACAAATTATTTTATTAAAGGAAAAGATTAAAATGAATTCGAAATTAGAGATATCTGTGTTCAGAGGTGCCAAAAAAATCGATAGGCGATTAAAGCTAATTTAAAATTAGACTCATTTAAATTAACTTTAATCGCCTGTCGATTTCTTTGTTTGTAATAAATTGGTAAAAACAAAGGGACTCTACCTTTGTTGGGTATGACATTATAAGTGATTTTAAATCTACATCAATTTGAGTGGCATTTTGGTAATCGAATACACAATTTAGCTTAAAGTTAAATAAAATTTAGTTTTTGATTGTTAAATCCATTACTTAAATTATTTTATATAGAATTCATTCCATTTTTTTAAGTTGAAAGATAGATAGTACATCTAAATTAACTGAAAAAATAAACACAGCTCACCTTTGGGATATAATCCACTTAAGTTTAATTTTTCCGCGTGTATGGCTGAGGTGGGCATCCGAAAAATGCCATCGGCCCGTCGAGGAGTGAGGTGTTGGGGGCGTGGCTTGGTCCTGGAATTCATATTTGTGTTTGAGGCTTAGTACGTTATTAAGTTGTTACGTTTGGCCTGCTACAAGCGGCAACAACACCAGCGAACTCAGCGGGAGCGGCAGGAATAACGTCGGGCTGGGGGTTCCCCTGGGTGGTTAGGAGCTGGGAGTAGTCGACGTCGTCGTCGTCGTCGTCGCGTGGGCACCGCGCTCAAGTCTCAAAGGTATTGCGTGATATTTCAATTTGTTTTTAGTTGTAAGTGGCTTAAAATGATTTAATAACTCATCAAGGGATTTGCTTGTTGTTAGGTATTTACTTTAGTTTTCGTTCTCGCTGCCTGCCATCCGCCTGCCGCGTTTCCCATTTTCCGACTACTATTTGCGCGGGCTTACCTCAGTCTGGAGGAGTCTAGAGTTTGGGTCTGGGATTTGGTTTTTCGGGTTTGCGTTAGCTATTTCTCCGGGTCTCCGGTTTTGGGTTTGAGCCTGCGCCGGATCGACTTATGGCATGCGAAAGTTTTTAAGTAGTTTTGTCGTTTCATATTAACGAAGTTTCGTATTAGTTTTTGCGCTTTTTCACCATCATTAATACAAATAACAAGCTAAACTGTGAATATTTGCGGATGGCTTGGGTTTTTCGGCAGAGTCAAATATGTATTTTCAACGCCCCCGTGTTAACCTCAGAAAAACCCCGGAAAATACTCCCCCTGCGCGATGTTTGCCGTTATAATGAGCAAAATGTATTATGCATGTTGGTATTTGTGTGTGTACGTGAGTGTGTGCGTTTGTGTTCACATAGTTTTGCGGCAGCTGTGTAAATATTTTAAATGCCGCTTTAGACCTAAATGCACCCCAGGGACTCCTCTCCCCGCCTGCCATTACCATTGCGATTCCCATTCCCTTTCCAGCCTTCATTTTCCACGGAATTATGTGAACGCACATACATAGGAGCGTGTGTATCTCTATGCATTGTTTGTCTACGGCTTTATTTTTACGCATCTAGCTGGGGTATATTGTATTTGCTTGGATTTGTGTCATCAGGAAAAATGGGATAAATTCGAAACAACCGTTCAATTCAAATTTATTGTAAACTCCAGCCTATAACCATAAAATTGAGTAGAAAACTACTTAAGCTTGGGGTTTTAAAAGAAAACTGAAGGGAAATGAAAACTTACAAAGGAATAGGGTTTTATAATGTTTATTTTGTTTTATTTCTTGAACTTTATATAAGGCTTTCTTTATAATTACTATTTTGAAAGTTTAACTCTTTATAAAATACAATTACTTTATCCCAAACACTTTTAAAATTGATTTAAAATTTCGGAAAAATATTCTAAATATAATATAAAACTTTCTTAACCATAAGAAATATAGTTTTTTCTATTATTCAGTCAGAAAACCATTCTTAACTTTAAAAAAAATTGCTTTCCAAAGTCGGAAAAGTATACTACAGATTTTATAACACTTTCCCAATCATCGGAAATTGTGTTTTCTATTATTCATTCAGGAAACCATTCCTAACTTTCCAACAACTTTTTTAGTTTTTTTATTTTTAATCCAAGTTCCTTATTTCTCTGTTTTATTTGCTTGTAAGGACATTACCAACTAATTTATAATAAAGATTATAAAATAGACCAGCTATAACGGTGCACTTAACTTTTAACTGCCATCATTAAGGAGTTCAGGCCACCAGACAAATTAAATTAAAAACTTTTCCTCTGACTAATAAAACTGTTAAAGATTCGCCAAAACTTGGGGCAGAAGGTATTTTCTAGTCCAAAAAGTGTTACCAAACTTTTTTTTTCGCTTTGTTTTGTAGCATGAACACAATATCCGTAACGGGGTGTTTGGCAAATTTAAAATGTGCACGAATTAAGCCAAATCAATTTCTGACCAACAAATTGTATAGGTTGTTCTGCGGCCAGGGCAGGGGCACACTCGTGAGAGTCCCTGGTTCGAACCTTAACAGCTAGGGCTGGCGCCCCTGCTTCCCTAACGGATTGTAACCAGTCACGTAGCACAAATGTATCGGGGGGGCTGGGCACCGGCAGTAAACTACTGACCAAAAGGCTGGACCAACACCAAGAGCAACACAAACAGATGAAGGGACGGGGCAGACGGACAAGCGGACAAGCGGACAAGCGGACCAACGGACAAACGGACATAGGGACCCTCGGACGGATGGACTCTTGGGAAAGCATTCCGTCCGACTTGCGGACCAAGTAGTTTCTGAGCGAGTGTGTGTGTGTCTGCGGGGTGCAACGTAAAATTTGACAAGTTGTGAAATTCTCTGGCAGCCACAGAGCGCAGAAAACAAAGTTTTGGTATTCTTTGTATATTTCTATGCCAAAAATTCAATACGGCTAATTACCCCAGCAGCATCGCAACCAACAACCGACCAACACAGTGCACAGTGGGTGGCAGTGGCCGTGCGACTGGCACTCCATTCATTCATTCATCCATGTTTAATTGGCGATTGGGAATTCGAGAGTTGGTTTATTTGTCGCTGGAGATGTCAAATATTCAATTAGTCAGTTAACTTTAACCGATCGATATTGGCTGGCTTTTATTTTTATAATTTTCATACCTCGAAAGTTCGAACGTTATCGATTGCAATTCAAATATCAATTACAAGCAGCTTTTTGAAATGCCAATTTCAATGACGCTTCTCGGTTGCTGACCCAATTTTCATAGAAATGGCTCCTTCTATTGACCATTGTGCGATCCCTTGACTTCTCGAAGCGTATCTATGTGAATGCCTGGGCGTATTTTTGCACTGGGGAAAATAGTGGGTTTTCAATTCATAACGAAATCATTTCACAATAATTCTTATAAAAAATATTATTATTCAAACTAATATCTTCTTTTTAAGAGATACCAATTTATCGGAGGTTCTACAGAATTTATTAGAGTGCCTAAAACTATCCTACAAAAGGTTTTATCGTAAAAAAAACAGCTTGCTCTGCACTTGTTGCCTTAAACATTTTATTGCAATACTTTTAGACACCTTTTGAGGTGATTTGAAAACCCTGGTGATTTTTGGCACACTGCCGCATATTTTTTCTCCGTGCACTTCTGTGTGTGTGTGGGTTTTGTGTGCAAGTTTTGGTCGTCGTCTTCATTGTTGGCTGTCCTAGTCCTTCGTCGTTCGGCGTCGTCCCAAAAGTTTCTCCTTCATGTGCCTGCTGGCGGCATGTGTTCAAGAGTTAAGTTGTGTCGAGTGTGACAAAAGGGGCGGACGGTTGGGGCTCTCAGGAGGGGTTTGCGGTGTTCTTTGTGTGCTGACTGCACGAATTTAAAGCTGCCACACACTCTGCCAAACTGCTTTTTGACTTCTTCCAAAAGAGGGGCAAAGGCAAGGGCAGCCGTAGCCGTGGCAGTCAGCTAACCAGCTGATTACTTTGGCATTTGTTTGGGCAAAATGCGGTGAGCACTGGCAGGGCATGGCATGGCTGCTGGGCGTCGTCATGCTTTATTTATTGGCCGGCTACGATGTCATAAAAGTCAGGCGAAAAATAACCTTTTCGGGGGAAGCCCCAATAACGGGCGACACATTAGCCGACACTCGGGGCTGCGAGACAGCGACAATGACATCGCAAAGTGCCCTGTCATAATAATAATAGCAACAACACCGTGGCGGATCCAGAACAACAACCATAACAATTAAGCTATATCAAATTGAAAAAGTTACTTTCTGTCTCGCAACCTGTCATTACCAATGGGCATATAATAAAAATAAAAACAAAGCCAGCGGGGGTGTCGCTGCCGAATGATGATTAAGCAAAATGCGCCCTGAATCCAACATTATAGATTAAAGATATGTCCACAGAAAGAAAAGTTCATAAGTTAATATATAGAAAAAGTTTTATTCGTGAAATTTACTCCGTTTGAAGAACATGAGTAATTATTTTAAACTTATTAATATCTTAGTTCGGATATAAAGCAGATATATATTTAACTAGTAAGTTTAATTAATTATTAAAAGGAATTGTAATGCATAGAGCAAGCAATAGAATATTGTAAGGAATAATGTATAGTTCTTAAAGATAAAACAAATATATTATTGTTTGAAAATGTATAGAATGTTTAGAATTTTTCTATATCAACATATTTCCTAGAGCTTCCCTTTATTAATAAGGTTTAAAATATTTTTAATAAATGTATAAATATAACTTAATAGTTTCTAATAAAAAGCTTGCCTCAAATAGACCTGATAATTAATTTATTTACTTAAGTTTAAATGGACTTCGTCTTTGAGCTTGAATTGGGTAAAGAGTTCTTAATTTTTTATTTGGCTTTTTAAAGGATCTCATATTATAATTAATATTTTAAATACATTATTTATTTATTATTTAGTAAATGTATGTAGAATAAATTTAAACTCAACATAAACCCTAATTTTTCCCTCTGTAACACACATAAACATATTCACGTTTATGCCTTCACAATGGCTCAGCTCTTAGCCCTGTTTTATGACCTGGTAAACCGTAAATCAACGCTAATTAAATAAAAAATTGCTGCGCCATGGCAGTGGAATGTGGTAATTGACTCGCTCTCCTAGTTCGTTTACCAATATTAATACAAAACTTTCTCATTAAGTGTCATAATACGGTCGACAAATGTCAAAACCCAACTTTTTGTCGAGCCAAAGCGGAAAATGGAGAAAGAGAGAGAGAGAGAGTTCCCGTCCCTTTTGCGTCACAGGACTCTAGCGTCTCGGCAAAAATTCCTGAAACAAATATGTTTTTAATAAAGCGCATTGGGTTGCATGCAACGCTTGCGATTGCCGGCACTAATGAAAGAGTTAATTGAATTTTGTGCGCGTGTGTCCACAAAGTATTGATTGCCAGGTTCTCCGATTGCCAATATGATTATAATTATTAATTAAATTTGTATTGTGTTGCACTCCCCGGCGATTGTTTTCCTTTCAACTTGGCCGATTGCCGATTCTGAGATGAGTGAGAAAAATACAAAAGGAATGCGGGTGATGAAAGATTAATTGAACTGTTGATTAATGATAGGAGAAAAACAAGCTTGAAATTATTTAAATGCATTTTTGCTTTAAAAATATTACTTCCTAGTCAAATCCCTCAACCAATTATTTTAGTTCCATTAAAGGTTTAGAGTTTCCTAGATTCTTTGCTCGCCGAACAATGTGCAAACTTTAAGCCCCTACTTTGTTCAACTACAGCTGGGGTTCGGTTCGCAGAATTCAATGAACAGAATAGGTTCATTGATTATACAATGCTCAAGGGTTTAACTGGCTCACATTTGCACTCGTCTGGGCCAGCACGTCATTGAAGACGTTTTCCCTTTGAAAGTGAAGGAGTATTCAAGGATTTGGTCTTATTATTCGGAAGAGGGACCGGGCCTGACCATTTCCGCTTCCAAGAAGCTAAGAAGGCTTCTGCTGCTGACCAGCTAGTTGCCTTTCGGTGGCCTTTTATCATTAGTTTCTATTTGAGTTAAGCTCTTTTCTCTTTCTCCGGCACTCTGGCCGGGCATTTAATTAACTCAACTCAAAGTTTGAATTTGACTTGCGTAAATTAATACATTGGCCATGTTATTGGCCTGCTGTTGAACTTGGGGGACCACAACTATGCCGTATCCTCTAACCCATTCCCATATCCGATATTCGGTATCTTTGGATGAGCTGGCTTTTTTGGGGGAGAAAACTTCACTTACCACCACCACTGAACCCTTATCAAGTTTTGCCGGTGCCGCTGCCAGTGCCGCTGCTAACTTTGCTTATAAATTTCATTCGAGTCATTTGTTGACACACAGATACTCACCCATACGAGTGCACACAGTACTGGGGAAAAGTCGAAAGTCGCGAGTCGCTAGTCGCGGAAATCGCGAAAAGTTGCTGAAGTTATCTAGGCGACGCAATTTCTCGTTCTCGTCCCGCTGCCATTGTTTATAGTTCTGCCTTTGTATTCGCAAGTTTCGCCCCGAATGTGCAAATAGAATTAAAATGCGACGGCGAACGGAACTAACCCAATTCTGATTTCTCATTGCGGGGTGCCTTTTCCCTAACGTGATTACTGTAGTTACTCCAAGTAACTGGTACTGGGGGGGATATTGGTCAAACAGAAAATCAGGCACTCCTGTTGCAATGCTTTTGCGATTTTTATAAATTTTTATTTTAGTTTTCTCTGCATTTTTATGCCAGGTAGATTTATTTTTCCAAATAACTTTATATTTATAAAAAACAAATATTTAAGGCTTAGAAAAAATGTTTACGCCGCTTAAATTCCTTTTTGCACTCAAACTTGAATCTGTAGCACGCTAAAAATGTTCGTTATTTCATACCTTTGAGGCAATATCCGGATGATATTTTTGGAAAAAACCGTATATTTACCGCTCACCGGGTACCAATTAGTCGAGTAACCCTTTGACGCTGCTCTACAGCTTATTCCTTGCTCCGGGCCCTTGTTAATCGGGGATAAAGAACTCGACGACACCCACAACAGCGGGGCCATGACTTTCCTTTATGACAAATATATTCATTTCATACTCGTTCAAAGGCAACAAATCGCGTGACACGCTGACAGCGGTACTTGCCCCCTCTGGTTGTCGCTTTTTTTCACCCCGCTTTTCCGCTTTTCCGTTTTTGTAACGCTTGTTGAGTGGAGAGTGTAAAACTCAACTATTGTCTTCATTTTTCTTGCAAATCATGCAAGGCAATCTAAAATGTTGACACATTGGCAAACACACACAGTACACACACGCCGCCGTCGTTGCCGACACGGGGCCCATCGACACATCCTCGCCTATATAGGAAAAGGGAGTGAATACGGGTGCAAACAGTTATAAAAAAATATATAGAAGGGAGAGAGAGAAAATAAAAACATCCGGAGCCTTTGGCCCATGTCACTCAAGTTCAAGGTTCGCACGCTGTCGGTTAAGGTTACGCTTTTGTATTATCGCTGAATTGTCACAAGTCTGCGCTTTGTCTCGCAACGAGCGCTTTGAAAAATTACAATAATTGTTATTTACGCATATCTGAACATGAAATGTGTCAATTGGCAACCAACGAGCTAGCAAAGAATGGCATGGAGCAACGTGGCGTATGCGTAATGTGTGAAAAGGGACACAAGGTCTGTCAGTCAGTCAGCCAAATGAGAGAGAAAGAGTGTGCGTGTGCGTGGGTGTTTGCGACAAATATCAGACAAATGCTGTCATGCCTACATAATTCGGTTCATAAAGCGATTTCGGGGTATAAGCATCTTCTGAGTGTTTTCAGTCTCGCTGGTCAAGCCGCAAAGTCAGACTACAAGATTTATTCCAGACTTGTAATCCGATTGAATAGGTTAAATAATAATGAATACTTATGGGCAATGTTAAATCCGATTTTAGGAAGAGCATTATGGCTTCGTGTTGAATTTTTTCTTGTGGCTAGACCACATTGATTGCCTCGTCTAATGCGTCTCATTTGTTAGAACATATTTGTCTTGGGCCTCAGTAAGTTCAAGGGTTCTTTTCTAGTCTGTTATAGGTCTTTTTTTTACACCGTCAAAATAAAATTTAAGAAGGCATATTCTGGCTTAAAAGAACCTTAATATAAATCTTAAAACAATTAAGGATTTATACCAAAAGAGTATCAAAGGCTCGTAGTTTAATTTTATATATTTACTAAATATTTTTTAGACATAGTTTTTAGCTAAATTTGTAACCTTTAAACCTGTGTAAATCATTATTTTTTTTGTCTGCTTCTGATTTGTATGTACATTTTTTGTATTAAGCAATTGGCCTCAATTAGCGGGCTTTAAAATAAACGTCAATTGTGTTGGCATTAAATTGAAGTCGGATTTACCCATGTATAAATAGGAAACATCGCCGACTCTTTGACTGGCAGTTGTGTGGAGAGCATTGACGCGGCCTGTCGATTGAATTAAATATAAATATCATATTTTCGTCGTTGAATTAAATATTTAAATACTTAAATATGCGTCGAGAGCGAGTGTTGCTGCTGGCGGCGCAGCCTATGTTGCTGCTGTGGCCGCTGATGCTGCCGCCGGGCACGCACTTGAGTGGCGCAGTGGCGGCGGCGGCTTCGACGGCGGCGTCGTCTGTTGACAAGGATGTGGCACCAGTTGGCGATGTAAAAACGGATTTGCTGTCATTGGAGCAGGAAATTGGCGGCTCTGCGGTGCGGGACGAAACAGTGCGGAATCTGCTTCCGGGGCGGCATCGGCGTGGCATCTTCTTCAGCGGCGGCTTCGCCGGGTTTCCCTTCGCCGGCTGGAGTGGCGGTTATTCCTGGTCATTTCCCGGTTACCCTTACAACTACTACGGCTCCTCGCCGGGCTATTACGGCTATGGCAGCGGCTACTATCCCGGCTACCTGGGCTATCAGAAAATTATCATCGGCTAATGCAGGACTCGAGAAAATATAACGAAGCGAAAATCATTCAATGTGAGATTATAAATAATGCGCAGGAAGAACCCCGGAACCCGTTCGCAATTTGTTATTTTACACTGAGAAATCAACTAGTCAAAAGACAAAATCAAACAAATATAAAATGAGTTGACTATGTTGTTTGGATAGTAAAGATTAATCCTCTAACAATGTTATTAATTTGCCAGAACAATTAAAGGCTAAAAATAAAACAACAAGCGTTTTAAGTTTGAAAATTACCTTATAAAAAGGTGTTTAAAGTTATAAATTTGTAATTCCAATAACATATAAATAAATAATAATATTTTTTATAAGATACAAGATAAAATCCACAAGAAAAACTTGATTTAATTTGATTTATTTAATGTCCTGACGCTACAAGTACAATTCTTTAATATTATTTACATTATAAAGTTTATACAAAAAATCATATCTTAAGTTTAAACATAAAGTACTTGAATTTTTGATGATCCAGGTTATTATTTTTTTTTATTTTTCATTATTTTGGGGTTGTTTTGATTTTATTAATAACCTTACATCAGGGATTATATGTTATTCTTTTTCTAATTTACTTTTCCTTGTGTACTTATTGTGTACTTGTGGCGATTGTTGTTGCTGCTTTTAAATTAATTTGCCGGACATAAAAAGTTGAGCTAAGTTGGGGCCTGCGCTCCCCAAAAATAAAAAAGAACAACATGAAATTGCACAATTTATATTCATTTTTGTTGGCCGCTGGCTTTGTCGGGGGGCACAGATTTTGCATAAATCATTTCACAGCCACCGAAATGAAACGCGTAACATAATTTTTAACCCTTGATAATTTTTTATGACAAGCATTTTCGTTCGTTATTTCCCCTTCTGTCTACGGGTCGTCCCGGCTCCGCTCCGAGGGCCACAGTGAAATGCAAATAAAGCGGATCAAAAGTTTGCTGTTAAAAGAAGATTAATTGCAATTTGGTGGCAAGACCTGAAACATTTCGCGACCCTCGCACCCTCACCATCAGCTCCATCCCGCGTTGGTAATTAAATATTTTTAAGCTGTAAATGGTTTCCATTTGCGTGATGCTGTTCTTATTTTGTATTTGCAATCAATAAAATTCATTAAACGCGTACTCCGCCGGAACAACAAAATAACAACAGAAGCAAGGCAGGCAAACAAACGATGGTGAGTGGGGCAGCAGGGAAAAACAACAACAATAACAATGGCAACCGTTTGGGCCGTAGTCTTAGTTTCAATTGCCACTCGGCAGTTGTAAATTGTTCCACTATGAGTGCTGCTGCTGGCCCGCAATTGTTGCAGTTTCGCAAGTGGCTATTGTTTATTCATTCAGTTATTCAGTTCTATAATCATTTTATTGCCGAGCTATGCTATTTTTTTAATCAATTTACATAATTTATGCATTTTTTATGGACCCAACTCCCCAATGCTTTCGGTTTGTGAATTGTTAAAAGAATCGTTATGTTTCAGTTTTGATAGTTGATCTGCTGTAATATTGAATTATCCTTACATAAGCAATTGTCACATTGCAAATCATTAATTATTAATTATTGATTCAACAGTAGGGTTAAGCGTCGGCTACCAGAACTCTGATTTTTTAATCAAGAGTTCACAGTTTTTTTGTTGTTTTATTTATTACATTGAAAAGCAGGGCGCTTTTTGCATTGCAAACTGTTTGACTTTAAAGCTAAGTATTTAAGTGCAATTAATGTTTTTCTAATTATTATTAAAAGTTAACGTTTGATAAGCTATATATGTACTTCATATTTTATTTGAAGAGTACTAAGATAAATATATAACATATTTTACAAGTTAGTCTTAAAATGTTTTGAATTATTTTCTAAGCCACATTTTCATTTATTTTATTTAATAAAACCTATTTAAGTTAAATGTAGCTCCAACCTTTCTGCAGTATAGACATTCATGTTGAAACAATTAATGGAATAGTTTTAGTTTTTTTTTTATTAAAACTTCTTCAGGGGTAAACTTTTGTGCTGTTTAATGAGCTCTTTAGAGATATTTCAGGCATTTCAACTCTATGATTAACTATTTGAGCAATTAATAGCTCACACGTGCCTCTGTGGTTCGGCCCACACTCATGCATAGATCCCATTCTTAACCCTTTTTTTTGAACCTTTGCCCACCTGTAATTAATAGTTTCCGACTGACCATATTTTTTTATTGTGAGGGATTGTACAGGAAGGAAGGGCCAGAGAAATAACGGCTATCCGCGAAACGGGGAGGCGGTCCGAAATTGAGGGTATTCGAAATTTTAATAGAGCTGTCAGTTGGCCACTGGCACTTCCACTTTCCACTTTTCCGGATGGGCGGACCGACCTCCGGTCCGTCCAATCAGTCATCCGGGAGCAGCCTACGCTGGGCCAGGCACTTGTGCCCATTGTGCTGGCTTTTCATAATTGAAACGAGGTCAAAACCAGCGAACCTCATTAAAAATTGAATTGTTTAATTTTCATTTGATTTAATTAAGTTATTTGTTGGTCAATTAACCTTTTTGCTTTTTCCTCCGACCGTTGTGTTCCGTTTGCCATTGTTGTTGTCTGACATATCAATACGATGTACATTATAGTAAATATATTTATAAATATATATGCATAAAAACCTATATACATGTGTCGGATGCAGTTGTTTGTGCTGACATTATATTGTTATTGTTGTGACGGTTTGCCCTTGTCGGCCGGGGCCGGGGTGTATTTTAATGCCTACTTGCAATTATGCGTCGGGGCCGGCGTCAATGTGTTGAAATTTTATTAATTAAAAATACTTTTCAATTAAAGTTAATGCGCTCAGCATTTATGTAATTCTATGTGTAAATACGTTGTAAACTCTTGAAACAAGGCATTATGAAAATACCGTTTGCAGCCAATTTAAGGATTTTTAATGCCAAACCACAAGGCCCATTCAATCAGCAAATCAGCTTCAACACTTGCAATTTGTGTACATTTTTCAGGCATTAAAAGGTTTCCATCTGCATTGAATAATATAATTTGGGATTATCTTACCATTTAAAAGCTCATTTACACTGCAATTATATGCCTTAAGAAATACCCACACACTTTTTGTACTATTTCCAGTCTTTCCTTGCATTAAAGTTTCTTCAACCCTTTTTTTCGAGGCGTTGAGAGAGCAAAAACCACTGCGATGTCAAGTGTGTAAAGACCTTTTCTTTAGTCCTTTGTTATGGCCTCAGTTATTTTTTACTTAGCACTTTGCGAGAGGCTTAAACTCATCGCCTCAACTCCGGCCAACATCCCCGGCAACCCGGCAACGAAATCGGCTCAGAGTCTGGAGTCCGGAGGTTGAAGTCCGGAGAGTCTGAAGTCTATCTCATTATGCTCAAATGCACTTGCAATGGCTGGGAGCTCTGAGCTGCTCACAGAGCGATAAACAATATTCATGATTATGAAAACTTGTGCGGCGTTCGCCTTCGCACTTCAAATCTGTGAAAGCGAGGGCGGATTGCAGAGATCAAGGGCTAAAGTGAAGAACTTTTAATTTAAATCCCTTTCAGCCATTGTTCGGGTCCAAGTGGCGAGTGCAAGCCTCCTGGGGAATACTTGCTTTCAGAAAGTTATGTAAATATATGAGCTGGAGGAGAGTTGGTATTGTATTGTTTATCCAGAAATTAATCTGATTAAACGCAAGTCTTATTAGATTATTAAACGATTTGAATATATATAGAAAAAAGGCCACTCTCACGGTACTCACAGCTTCCCAAACACTACTCTCTAAGCCCTTTGACCTTCCGCACACAACACCGCTCACAGCCGATGTCATTCCAAGCTTCAATTGAACTTGATTGTCGGAATCCCAGAGAATCCGAGAATCCGAGAATCCAAGAATCCGACAAACCGTTTACCTTTCCAATACGCTTCTAGCTGCCCTCCTCCGGCTGGCCAGAGAGTTCGCCTTTGGAGAAACTCCATTAGGCGAACGCACTGGGTGGGCTTCGAATAATCCAGAGCTGGCTATTTCCTCATCCAAAGGCTTCAGGCAATGACCACAGATACGGATACATCTGCAGATACGAGCCAGGCAGCCAGGCAGGCATGTGGATGTGCACATATATTTTGGCAAAGCATCGAGTCCTTGCCGCAGAGGCCAACTGAAATGAAGTGTCATTGTGACTGAGCCCCAGCCACTGCAGCTGCAGCAGCGCAGCAGGAGCAGCAGGAGCAGCAGGGGAACCAGCAGTGCAGCAGCCAGCACATAGCATCCGAAGGACCCCAAGGACTCGCGCAGTGCCCAGGCGACACATTTACACGCACTGCTGCAGCCGCAACGCTGCCTCACGTACTCGGCATTGTGACAAATGGATTTTCGCATGAAATCCCCAGGATTTCTTCAAGTGTAATTGCGCACGCTAAAAGCGAATGCGAATGCGGATGCATTTGGCGGCATTCCTCTCTCCAAAAAAAATGTATGCAATGTCCAAAGCCCAGAATCCCAACCAGAAGATACTTATTATCTTAGTGAAATTTTTATTGTAAACTAATATAATTTGAGTGTGGTTGAGATGTTTTTAAGGAGCAGGGAATACTTTTGTTTAGTATATTATTATAATATTTTTAATGGAATATTTTTTTCTATAATCTATTTAATTATGAATAGGAGTTTATTTTGCTGTTAATTCGCTCTGGATTGTTCTCTTTATCGCCTTTACTCGTCATTTTGATCGTTATTTGCTTATCGTTTTTACTCGTTTTCTTCATGGCCTTCACTAGTCATCCTTACTCGTCGTTCGCTCGTCGTCTTTACTTGTTGTTATCACTTGTCGCTTAAACTCGTCGTCTTTACCAATCGCTTTAACCGGTCGCCTTTACTCGTTTCTTTGATAGTAGTGTGCTTGTCGTCCTAACTCGCTATTCTACTCTCAACATCGTTGCATTTACTCGTCTGTTCATCATAAATCCAATATACTTCTACTAAGTAGTGGGTAGAAAAATGTGGATTTGAGTCCACTAAACGAGCATTTAATTTCATGGACTTGCGAACGTTTATTGCTCTCGCAGGATAATTTTCCAGTGCTTTTTCGGTATATTTTTCACGGCTACAGCATGATCAACCAGGTGAGCCGGAGTTGACTCAACCGTGCTAGGATGGCACATGGGATGCACAGCGATTCAGTCAGCTTTTGGATCAGCTTTAGCGATAGCATAGATGAAAGGCAAGGTAGAGAGCCAGGAGGAGGGGCAGGCTCTGGTGCCAGTCCATCGATCCCGGATAGTTGCAGATAGTTGGAGCCAAAGAGCCAAAGACAAAGGCCAACTCCAGAGCTCGGAACTCGTTGCTGGAAATTTGAAATGCAAACTTTGCCTTTGGCGCGTGCTATTTCCTTCGACGACTCCACGTTTTTGTTTTCGAATTCGCTCTGGCTTTGACAAATTTTGTAGTATAGCAAGCTACTTGGCAAAGGTGTCGTTCGATGTCGTTTTACTTTTTTCCCAGACCTGCTGCCGCTGCTGCTGCTGCTGCTGCATCGTAAAAGTACAAAAAAACAGTACAAAGTTTATATTGCCAAACATTACCAAACAGGGGGCAACATTACTGGCAACCCAGACCGGTGTTCCACGGCAAAGGCCACCCCAACAAATCACGCCCAGGCTATTTGCAGTGAATTGAAATTGATCAATTTGGGTAGTTAGGGGAATTGTTTGGCTTTATGTACGCTGCTGGCAGCTTTAATGGATGAATTCGCTTATGCCATCGGGACTCTGCCGAAATGGGTAAATTGAGGTTGCCACTCGGGGAACCGGATCCGGCGGAATGCCGAATCTATATATGTAACCATCGTATGGAGTGGAGTGAAGCCCTCAAATCGAATTAACGTTTGCCCTGCGGGACACGTCTGTTTTTGGTGGGGAAAATCAACCAAATAATTCAGCCAAGTTTCTTGCAATTTGACAGGCGAAATTATGAAAAAATCAATTGAAGGCAGAGGGTGGCGAAAAAAATATGATGGATTGAGTTTTTATAAATGAAATAATGGACTCCCTTATGTTTTGTAATTTCGAAAATTAACTATTTTAGCCTGATTCACCGGCTAACATACCTGATTCTGGTTCTGGGGCCCCGAAGGCTGATGGCATTTGAGTTCGCAGTTGAATGCATTTAAGCCCCGAGCTGCAGTCTTTCAGCAAGCAGCTTACTGCCTGGCTCTTGCCAATGTTTCGGCCCTTGTCCGACGGTCTTGGCTATTTTTAAGTCCCTGCATCTCAATTTCCCACTGTCCAGTGCCTTGTCTTTGTGCTCATCTGTCCTGTCCCCACTGCATTATTTCCAATTGCTCCGAGAGAAAAAAAAAACAAAATTCAAGGAAAGAAATGGTGTTGAAAAAAGGGAAGTGAGGATGTGCGGATGCACGAAAGCACGAAAGTACGGAAGGGGAAAATCTGCCTAATTCAAAGGCGTCGTCAAAGGGGGTGGCGGACGGGGGGACCGAGGCAGTGCTTACAACGCAAATCTGCGAACGAACGGAAAGAAAGTGGAAAGTGTAATGACAAAAACCCGGATTAAGAATGTGCCGCATACAAGTTGCACACTTGCGCCTTTCTTGATGTCCTTCTCCTTTTCCACAAAAAGTTTTCATTGGGGTGGACCAATGTTTGATTGGAATTTTAAACTTTTTTTAAATTTATTTATTAAATTGTAGAAAAGGAGGTTTAGATATACAACTTTTCCAAGGGTCTCTCATAAGATTATATATAGTTGCTTAACTTTTGATAGATTAAGGCGTGGCAGATTTGGAATATTATACAAACAAAGTCATATCCTATATTTACAAGGTAATGGAATTTATTTCTGAATTTACAAATAATTAATAATTAAATTAGAAGTAAATGAATGATATTTAGCCATATTTAGCCTTTAATACATTTTCCAGCAAAATGTTTCATGCTCACTGTAAACTGTATCTTCTCCTCTTGCATCCGTCGCCACCTCTCCATAGATATATAAATATATATAAATACATAGCGACGAATGTATATTTTAAGCAAGGCTTATCTTATCAAGGGACATAAAAGGCGCCTTTCAGCGAGCGTCTAGCTGGCAATTGTAGTGGCACCGATTCAGCCCCCGGTCCGGTTTCAGATTCCGATTCCGATTCGGTTTCTGTTTCTGTTTCAGACTGGGATTGGGATTCGTATACTCGGATTCAGGGCCGGCTCTGGCACCGTCACCAGATCTAGGGCCAGATTCCGACTCGGATTCGGATTCGGATCCATGAGGCGGGCTCCTTGTCCGCAGGGCAATGCACACAGCTGGACATTCATTACAAAAACGGAAGCACTCGCACAATGACAGAAGATAAATGGACCTGCACTTGTACGTGTGTCTCCAGCTCTCAATCCATCCCCAATACCAAACCAGCCCCGTCCCCTGTGAGTCACAGTCTCTCTCTCTGTTTGTGTGTTTGTGCGGTTTTTATTTAGTCGCTTGTTTTATACCAACATCTAACAAAAAAATACAAAAAAACATAAAAAAGGAAACGAAATCTTTGATGGTGGAAAATGGAAACAGCTTATACTTTTCCTTTTTTCCGTCCACATGCTGCTGCTGCTGCTGCTGCTTTTAGTTTAGATTTTTAATCTGTGCATAGCTTTTTGTTGCCTTTTGTTTTATCAGCAAGCAAAATCGGCAACAGCAAACACCGAACAACGAAGAGCGCTTCATATTCATTTGGTTTTTGTACCATATTTGTATGCACGGAAACAAAATTGATATCTCATTTGGAAGTCCATTTGATGATATCTGAAATTAATTTAAAGAGGATATTTTAAAAACAAAAGTATATTATTTATAAAGAAAAAAATGCAGATCACTTTATGGGCTTTTAATTAAAATAGTGTGTGGCCGATGAGTGGCTCTCTAAAAATGAATTGCTACTAATTCTCATATTAATCATGGAAACATTCCGTTTACTCAAAATTTTTATTTCCTCGTTCCCTGACTTAGTTTAACTAATTTTTAGCTCTTAGTACTTTTCCTCCCAGTGCATCCCGCTTGGCTCTGATACTGATGCTGATGCTACTTTTTGTTCGCTTGTCTTTTTTGATTGAGATATTTATTATGGACATTTTTTAGCTTCTCTCGTACCTAGCTCCCATACCAATTTCAGCATCGCCTTTTGGACCAATTTCAATTTAAAACTTTAACCATTTGTTTTGGCGGAGAGCGCAAATTTATCAGCTATTTTTACGCCATTTTTGGCCAACTCGTTGCAAGCGTTGCATTCATCAAAAAATTTTATTCCGGCGCGCTTCTAACTTGGCGGTTTTTTATAAGCGCACTTTATGTCAAAACCACAGCGACACCAACACACACACACACACACACGCACAGAGAGAATGCCAGCCAAAAATGCGAGATGCACCACTAAAAGGAATGCGAAAAAATATTTATTTCCTCCCCACGAAAACCCCATGCCGCCGCTTCTATAAAGTCCACTACTCTGGACGACACAAGACAAAAGCAAAGCCAAACCCGGCCATAACCCAACCAAATACGAAAAGAGCAAACCAGAACTCAAACTAACCAAGCGCAAAAAAAAAGCAAAAAGGAACATAAAAAATTGAAAACAAACTGTCAAGCAAGTGAAATAAATTAACAAAATGGCGCCATAAAGCTAACATATGAGCGAATACTTGATTTTTGCTGCAGCTCCATCGCCATATAAATTTCGGAGATGAGCTCAGTGCAACGCGCAGCTTTCGCCTCTCTTCGCCACTAACTTTTCTATTATTTAGACATATATGCCAGTGACAGCGTTAGAAGACAAAGGCAAAGAACTTGAAAGTTTATATAATAATAAGGCCTCGCCGCAGTAGATACCGTGCTCGTTCCCGGCGCAAGCGGGTTCAATTGAATGAGAATCTCTTTGGCTAATAGGACATAAGAGAAATTGTCACATTAGTGGCATTAGAGACAGAAGCAAATTAAACTTTGTTTTACCTTCTGAATGGCACTCGAAAGTTTTCTGTGAGGTTGCTTTAATTAAAAGAGAGAGCATCAAGTACAATCTAGCAAGAAAGTGCAGGCAGGCAGGCACTTATTTAGTTCTGTGACTCTTGCAATTTGCAAACAGCGAGTAATTGAGCATTTCAACTGTCAATTTCAAGTTTAATTCAGTGACTATAGGTGATTAATTATTTATTAAGGTGTGTAATGCATTTTCGTAGTAAATTAGGCAATATAATTATTAGAAATATATTAATTTTGTAATATATGTATCTTATTATAAATTTATTATTCGATTTTTATAAGCTTTAATCGTTAAAATTCTATTAATGTTGCACCAATCTATAAGGATTTAAAACGCTATGTTTAACTATAATAGCTTGATATATATCCTTATTAATACTATAAAATTGCCTTCAGTAGGACCTGATTTTTGGTTATAGAGTAAGGTTTTCAATCTAAAATAATAATAAAATCATCCTTTGAAAATTATAATCATCTTTGGGCCATTTTAATACTGTTCCTCAGAGTTTCATTTAGGTTTACATAAGCCAAAAAATATTTATATATTATAGCTACTGTTAAGGTATAAAAAAAGTACTTTTGAAAATAATTTAAGCCTAGATCTGAATTACAAAAGAGGAGCTACGAATGGCAATGCATTTAAAGCCAACATACCCCTGAACGCGATGATTGGCTTAACTTCCATCCGCACTATGTTGAATTCTTGCTTAACTTTAACGCTCGCGAACTAAACAAAAGTAACTACTTTGTTTTTAACTTTTTGCTGGCCCTCGAACGTTTCACGCGACATATGAGCCGCATGTCACAGCGCCAACAGCACCGACAGCCCCAAAAATAACCAATGGCTTCAATTTTGTTGATTGGAGTCGCACGAGCTGGCCAATACCAATACCAATGCCCATGCCCCGGCTCCGGCTCCGGCTCCGGCCGAGGACCATGCCATGCTCCCCATGGTTGGCCAAAAAGGGGGACTTTTTCGCTGGCAGCCAGCTTATGGTATGTGAATGCAATTGCCAATGTGCCGGCGTGCAAAGTATGCCCAAATGCATTTTAAAACATTGTTTTGGCTACGCTTTTTGCCACATGGCATCAGCTGGCTACGCGGCAACGCCAACACCAGCAGCAGCAGCAGGAAGGCCATGTTGGCCCGGCCAACACACACACTCACACATACGCACTCGCACTAGCACACACACAAAAGCCAATGCCAAACAGATAAGAGCGCGTATTTTATTTGCATACTTTTAGGCTGACTTTGCGAGCGGACTGCGGCAGTGGGAACGCTTGGAAAGCCATTTGCCAGCAGAAATGCGACGTTGGTTGACAAAAGAACAAAAAGGGAAAAGCCAGCAGAAAATACGTGAAAAAATAGCGCAAAAAGCGCTGGCTAAAAAATCACCAGAAATTGCAAAAACAACACGCACACACGCGCACACACAAAGGGGAAAACTGGGAAGTGAAGGGGGTCGAGAAAATATGTGAAATGCGAACTTTTACAAAGATTGACAAGTGGCGACTGGCCCGTTTAAAATGTCAAATACGTATACTGTTGCCGCCGAGACTTTTCAATGGAAAACCAAGAGCTGGCTGGCAGCGGGCCGAGGGCGGTTGGGAGGGTTACGTGCCGCTGGTTTTCGCCAGCGATTTTTGTTTTGTTGATGTTTTGATTTGTGCGTGCGTGCAAATGTTTGCACTTGCGCGTTTTGTTTTTGTTTGGTTTTGTTTCGACGTTTTTTGTTGGGTTTTTGTGCTTTGGACACAAACCACCAACTAGCCAGGACTGCTCCAACGAACTCCCACCCACTGAGGCACTCGAAAAGCCCCCTGGCTTTGGCGCCGTTTTTTTTTGTTCCTGGCTAGGAATAAACTATAGTTCACATATACATATATTTTCACGTAGATATATGTATATTTATTTTTTTGCCAGTTAAATTGTTGCTTGCCCGTGGTTCCTTTGGTGCACAAAAAAGAATTTCAGTCCAAGATCAAAGAAATACTTATTTGGTTTGCAGGTAGATTTCTAAATCTAACAAAATTTAGCTTTGTTCTTTATTTTGTTCTTTCTTTTTGGTTACTGAATTTATTTAAACTTTTATGGCTCAAGTTTTGTTATGTAACCTATAAGTATTTCAATAGAAATTAAAATCTCGAGAAGTGGCAATTAATTGGTTATTTCCCCTTTTTAATTTCAAGGTACCTTGTTATTCTCTTACTCTATGAAAATAATTTTGAATAAATTAATTTAATATGAATTCATATCAAAACACAATTTTTAATAGGAAAATATTGCTTATAAATTACTTTAAAACTCCCCTTCTTTATTACTTTATTTCAGTGTATCGCTAAAGTTCTTGTTTTGTTTCGTTCCGCTCGCCAGAGGGTTGTGTGTGCGGGTGCGGGGTGTGTGTGTGCCCATCAAAATGGAAACTGTGCAGCGTGCACTAAGTGTGACTGATAGTGTGGTGAGTTAGTTGATTCTTTTTTATGCCTGGCAGCCCAAAAAATGTCCCCGGGCCCGAGTCTGACAGTTGCAAATCATCAGAAATTTAAATTGACTTAAATTGTTTATTTTTTTTTCCGTCTCTTCTTGTTTTTTTTAGAGTAGCTGGTTTTTGCCGTGATTCGACCGGGACTCACTTCCGCTGTCAGCTGTTATTTATGAAAATAATAGATATGCAAATTAATCGGGCTCGGGCTCGGCGATAACAAAAACCATAGATAAAACTAGCAATTACAGGGATTTTTGGGGCGAGTCACTCTCCAGGACCTTTAAAGATAACTCACGTAGACTGACAGTGGTAATTTAAGACTCCAATTAGCTGACCCAAAATGTATGCTGCACAGAACACAGCGGCGACTTCATTTGTTCATATTGTTCATATGGCTTTATCTATGCCAAAGGCCTGCGGACTGTCTCCACGCTCGATTGAGTATTAAAGCAAATCCGTGCACTGGCAGAAATAATAAGGATCCATATAACAAGAATATTTAGCAAGATAAATGTTTTTTTTTGTTCATTTTAAATAAGCTAACGTGTTAAGTTTGATCACATCGTCAGAACAAAAGGTAAAATGATTATTATTTAAGAAAATCGATGGCGTTTTTAATAATTCTAGTTTTTGGTCATCTTTTTTAATATGTCAATAACTATATTTAGGGGTTCCTATACCTAAAAAATCTAAAATGTATAAATAAATTAATACTTACATAAAATTAAACACAAATGAATTTTCCCAAAGATTATCTTTTGGCATTTTAGACTTCCCGGTTGGTTTTAAGAAGAAATAACATTATTCCTTTTGGTGTATATATGTATATCCTTATGACATGTGCAAGTGTGTGTGTAATGTGGCTCCTTCCACTTGGTCCTTTTCTATTCGGTTTTGCTTTGATTTCGGGCAAATAATAAAATATACAATTGTAGTAGAAATATGTCAGTAAAATTCACAAAATTCACGTTTCGCATCTCCTGCTGTGGTCTCTTCCCTATCCCTTGTGGGTCTGTCTTTTCCATTGTCTCTGCTTGTGCCTGTATGGGTGTCTGTGTGATTTTTATTTTTGTGGCTTTTGCGCGCATTGCTCTTTGTTTTTATGTATAAATCATTTATTGTTTTTATATACGCCGTTGCGAGCAGCCTCGATGCCTGGCTGGCTGGCTGGCTGGTTGGCTGGCTGAATGCCAAATATGAGTGCCTGTGTCTGACATTAATTGGCAGTGATTGAGGGATTTTTGTATGCTCCCTCCATTTCGCTCTCTGGCATCCCTGCGCTCAGCGTGTGTGTATGTATTGTCTTGGCTACGTGCGCCTTTATGAAATATTAATTGGCCTTTCATAGGGCTCCCCTCTGCTCCCAAACGTGCCACAACGGCCCATAACCTGCTCAATGTCAGCACAGCGGAAGGCCAATACCAATACCAATACGAAAGGCCAACCTCTGGAGGTTGGCATTACGATTTGCACAATAAGGTGAAAAAATAAAAGCGACAGATAGACCCCGAACACGATTTGGTCTGCAAATTGAATCTGCTTTTCATGGGAATGCCCTGAATAGCCGAGAAAAAGCCGAGTAAAAAAGCAGAAAATTATTATGCTTGTTAATTTATACGCGATTCTGAGTATTTTCTCTTTTTCTTTATTTTACAATGTAAACATAGGAAGCTCAAGCTGCTATTTATGGAGGGTGAATTTTAATTTAAGCATCAGAGGCTTTGTTAAATTTCATACCAAGCATTTCAAGGATTTCTTTAAGCTTATAGCGTAATTATAATCAGTTTCTCATGGGTTCAAAGAGTCAGTTATGAGTGCTTTCCATATATTCAATACCTTTCTCCAGGCTGCCTCGAACTAATGAGCACTACTTGTACGCCACTTCATTAGCAATTCAATTTCCAAGATGTCACATCTTTGGACGGGTCTGAAATAGTTGCAAAGCTAAATTAAAACAACATTTTAATACACTTAACGGCTTTAGCCTTGCAGATCCACTTAGATTGCTTGGAAGTCACTAACCTCGATGTGGAAAATCCACATTTCTCTGCTCTGCGCGGCGAACAAAGCTGACGACTTAACCTTGAAGTTGTCGTCGTCGGGATTGCTCTGCGCTCGAGTACATTTTACCCATTTTCCTCAGAGCCACCCAACCACCCATGGCCTGATGCTGGTGCTGCTGGAAAAGCTTGGGCGCTGGTTTCTGCACCAGCAGCTGCGCTTTGCGTGTTGCCAAAAGGGCTTTTTGCGTTTAATTAAAAATATAGAAATGCAAGAGTATGAGTATGTTTTGCGGCTGGCGTCTTTGGCCCTGGCCATGCAATAGAAATGTTGCTTGCTTATTGCTTTCGCCTGTCAGTACACTGAAATGTGAGTAGTATAATAACTTGAAACAATCTCGGATAAATGCAACGACATCTCTTTTAAGTGGATTCAAGATTATCATTTAAACTGAAGCTTATTTCCTTTATGGTAGCCTTTTATCTAGATTTCTTTGTTCGCCTTTGCTGTAAGATAATCTTAAAACATTATCCTGATTATCCTTACTTACCGCTGCTTTTTCTCGGTGCAATTGTAGTCGTTGTTGAATGCGCCACACTGCGTATGCGTGATTTTCCACGCCTTGAGAAAGCGAAATTTAGCTGTAAGCTCATGGCTCTCCCGCGCCTTTTGTGCGGAATTGAATCTTATATTAAAGATGGTGCAAGGCACCGACACTGACGACAGCCAAGGCTCCGCATCCGCATCCGCATCCGGATTCGCATTCGCATCCGTGTGAGTGTGTGAGTCAAAATAATAACAGAGCGTTGCCAACAAAGGCGCGCACAATAACCAAGGCAACAGCTGCTGCAGCTCGACCAACAACAATCAGGCTCCGGCAGCTCCTGTGCTCCCCGTTGTTGTTGCCGCTCCAAGCGGAAACTCAAAGCGCGTAAACCGGAAACGGCTGTTTAATGGCGTCGCTGCGCATGCAAAGCCCAAAGACCAAGCCCAGGCCCATGGCCCATGGTCCCAGCCCAAACTCAAACCAAACCCAACCAATAGAAACAGCAGAAGCAGCAATAGAAACGGCAGCCAGAGAAATGAAATTTAATTCATCGCAAACAAACAGAACGAGCCTGCACTGGTAGGTAGTACTGCACAAAATGTAATTAAAATTTTCTATTTCAATTCGCCTAACCTTTCCAGCGAACCCTGGCCAGGTTGGCTTGTTTGCTATTAAATTACACTAGCTCACCGCAACGAAATTATTTAACAACGATATTATTGCCAACTCAATTAGGGATTGCTTTGGCTCTAAATATTTGCCTCACACATTTTCAACTCAATTAGTTCATTTGGAAATATTTTATCACAGGAATATGATGATAAAATCACAGATAATTACAAATCACAATTGGAATCATTTTGAGAATAAACATTGTTGCTTGACTAGATTTGTTTATGAAAATTTTACAAATAATAAATAATATTTAATAATTATTAATATATAATAAATATTATTTGTTATTTGCTTAACAATTTTTTTTTAAATGCAGAAAATAAAATTACAACAGTTACATGACCTTGTTGGGCAGTGTTTTTTTCTATCTGCCGGCCGCCATTGTTTCCGGCTCTAATTAAAGTGATAGATATGGTTGAGCGGAAATCTCTGTCGATTTGGCTGGGAGGTAGGAGGTAGGAAAGGAGGCTGTGATGGATTAAGAGATTTGCATTTAATTTCATTTGATAATTCTAGCAGAAAGTCATTCTTCATTCTTCAGTTTTGCTTTAAAGCCAAACGAAATGCCAAAGGGCTTAGCTCTTACTCTGCTTAGTTTGCCATCTATCCCTTTTGGCCAGGATGCCATAATTTCTGTGCTCTCCCTGTGCGTTTTTGTTACTGCGGGTCAGTTAGTCTTTCAGTCCTTCGACATTCAGCCACTTTCCCTCCGGCCTTGTCAATCAGCAGCGGGCTTAGACTAGTCGAAAATGCACGCGTTGGCATATTAGATTGCCATTACTGCTTGTCAAGGATTATGTGTCTTAATTTCGTGTTAAAGGATTTGAGCTGCCCTGCGCCCTCTCTCCTCCATATAATGCCATTTGCCATCCGCCATTGGGAATTCTCTCTCTCTCTGTGGGAGTGTGGGAAGAGCATTTCCCCCATTTTCTCTCATTTTCGTTCGTTACACTTTTTGTCAGCTTAATGCTCGCCCGCTTATCAAAGCAGCCAATCATCAATGCTGTATCGCATTGCCATTTCGGTAGCTGCCTGCCAAGCGTAGCTAATAAACTTGACAGCAGTCCCCTGTCTTTCTGTCTTTCCTGCACTGTCAGAAAAATTAAATAGAAAATTTTGATCCTATTAAATTTTAGTTTGTAAAACACACAGTGATATTTAAGTTAATGCATATAAAAATATTCGTGCTGAGTAAGGAGGTTTCAGCACACTTTCTTTTTAATTTTGGGAATAACAGGCGCCGACGACAGCATTTTGGTCTTTCGAGCCGGATACGATACGATTAATTTTAAAGGCTTTCTTCAAAGGTACTGGCTGGCAGTTTAATTCTATATTGTGGTCCGACCTATTAATATTTTATTTATAACATTTTACTAAACAGTAACAAAATAAATTAATATATTCAAGTGAAAATTTTTCCCTGTGTGCCTTCTCAGCCCTCGTTTGTCGCTTGGATTTGGTCTATTGGGAGATGAGCGGGTCAATAAACATTCGGATTCGGCTCTTGGCCATGTTCTGTTTAATGCACATTTAAGGATGAAAAACTTGCTTGCTGGCTTGCCCGACATCCTGTCCGTGCCGATTCACACATTAATATTTCAAATTGTGGCATCACCAGGACAGGGCAGTTGCATGGCTTTCCACTTGATTCTTATTCTCGGTCTCGGTCTCGGAAAAATGTATTTCTGCTGTTGTCATGTCCGAAAGCTGATGAGCGAACTGTGTTTCGGCCAACTTGGCCAGCAAACACACTACCACCAAGCCAGGAACTCACCATTACCGCTTGCCACCCCGCACCGCAAACTGAACACCAAGCACCGAGCACCGAACACCGAACAGATTCGGAGACGAACTTCAAAAATCTTGTTTCAAGTTAAAAGCAAAGTAATAAAAACAGCAAATGGCTAACAGCAAGCTGCAAAAGTTTTGACAATTTCGAGTGTTTTTACTTTTTTGTTTCTCCTAATTTTGGGTTTGGTTTCGGGTTTTCAAATCTGACTTGCGTGTGTGGGCGTGTGAGGGGGGAGTGTGGCCAACCATTTTCGTTTTTCTTGTTTTCCATTTTTTGGTTTTTTTATTTTTGGTTTTGTTGGCTGACACTTTAATTGAGCCACAGTGGAAAATATTGTGAACAGAGCAGGCAGTTGACAGTAATATTTGTGTCCGATGTTATTTTAAATAAAAGTTGCAAAGTGCAAACGGGGGGCCTCAACGGGGAGGGAGTAATCGAAATGGAAACCAATAATTTGCTACATTGTGTGTCTGCTGGAATATAGGGGATAAGGGACAAAGGGGGCGTGGCCGGAAGGGGCGGTGGCCCAGATGAAACTAATTTCACATGCTGTGTTGTCTTTTGTGGCTTCAGTTCATCGCTCATTGTCACATTGTCACATGCGGAATGAGAGGACAGGACGGGACAGGACATTGCTGACTGTGGTTTCATTTCCATTCATTTGCCAACTGACATTTTGTGTATTTGAGCAGAAATTTTGATTTGTCTGCAACCGGAAATCCGCAAAATAAACGGCAAATATATTTGCATTGTGTGAGTGCTGTTGCTGTTGCTGCAACTGCTGCTGCTGCTGCTGCTACTGCTAGTGCTGCTGCCTTTGGTGCTGCTCCTGGCTTAGCCCAAATGCACTTCCATTTGGCTCAGCAAAAGTCCTGCTAGCAGATGAGCTTAAAGTTCAGTGCAGCCGCAGCAAATTAACAAAGGCATTCCATAATCCTTCAATCTGTCAATAAATGAACAGACACACACACGCACACATAGGGCAGACAATGTAAATGGCAAATCAGCAAAATCTTGAACCCACTCAACCCCGTCACTTTTCCTAATTCGCCCGCATCTGTATTTGACTTTGGTCTTAGGGAGCAACGCCTAATTTAAATTGTAATATGCATGAATTATTTGCACTGCACAGCAAATTTGATTTCAAATTTTGCACCATTTTCCCAGCACACACGCACACGTTAAGGAGCAAATATGACTTCTCGAGAGTGCTCTCAACGTAAACTCGGCTTGGCTTGGCCTTAGATTTTGCTTGCCGGAATCTACGGAAATTTTGCGGTAAATATTTGCCTTTGCAAAACTTTGCGTTTTGTATAATTGCCGAAATGTGCGCATTTTCACATCGGAATTTTGGCTGGCTAATGGTGAAATGAGCAGTGCTTTTCCTGCTTTCCTTCGACTTAACTCTAGGGCCTCCTCGTCGAACACAAGCATCGAATCTGACAAGTTTAACAGGGATTTCAGACAACCTAGAGTACTTAACGTGAATAGCTAGTTTGGCATTGAGAACTCTTGACCAAAGCGAGAGGCAAATGCCAAAGAGCCCCGCCTGCCCCCCGCCTGCCCGGCTTTGTGTTAAAATTCCACACATATTTCATCATAACTGAGATTCATTCTCACCCCCAGCAGTGTCCATTTCCCTCGAGCAGCAGGACATTGGCGAAGGACATGACATCGGAGAAAAAACATAGAACAAGGGAGATGGAAAATATGTTGCATACTTTTATGCTAATGCAAAATATGTCAATGTCAACTGTGTAACGTATACGCACCGTCGGCCGAGCAATTCATCATTAAAATCCCCACCACCCTCGGCCCCTGACCCATTTTTTCCCTAAGGGCAGAACCTTCGAGATAAGAAAAGCGAACGGACTCGGCCTGGCCATCGAAAATTGTCTTAAAGCCAAGGTGCGGTCCATTCCCAAAGTCACGCCAGGCCGAAAGCGTCCTGGCATTTCCTTTCGTCAGTCCTTCTTGGCGAAATCGCCTGTAAAACTAGTTAAATATGCCCCTACGGCAATTCCAAGACATTCGGCCGCTCGGACTTCAAAGGTGACCCACACTCGTGCCGGGTCTGGGCGGAGCCGAGCCACCTTAAAAATTGAGTGAAAGCCACTCGACGCATTAGGGAAATGTGGAAACTTTGCTTTTTTCGGCCTCAATTTCCCTGTTTCTTCCCCCCGCCAGTGAGCGTGTGTGCGTGGGTGTGAGCCTGTGCGCACGTGTGTATTAGTGCAGAGAAAAAAATAATATGTTGATAAAGTTTTGTTTCTTTCTCATTTCTTATTATAAATAGGTATTTTATATTAACTAATTTGTGCAGAATATTTTTTTTTTAAGTAATATAATTAGTTACAAAACTTGAAAATATCAAAGGATTTATTTTATATATCCATCTATAAACGCTTTCGGCATTTTTTTTTGCCTTATAACAGTGTTTAGAAGAGAACACTGATGACAATTGGACGGGTGTTAACCCATTTGTCCAGATACGATAGATATTTACTGGAGTGTAACAAATATTAAAGAGAATTCAATGTTGGGGGAAAGTTTAAAAGTGTAATGAACGCTCTCGGCATGACTTATTTCGTGTCTATCGGTATAATGTGCCCGTATGCATATTTTTACAAAATCTCTTAACATTTTAACGTAGTGTGGCAATCCCGAAGCAAAACTGGTCAAATGTTTGCAATTATGTCAGTCTTATTACCTAAACTTGTTTAACCTTTTGAATTGAATATGTTAGCAATTAAACCTATTGCTGGTTGAAAATAATTAATTAAATATAATTTAAATGGTAAAAAAACTCTAATAATAATAGTGAGAAATATATAATTTCTTTTTTTTTTTTTTTCGTGTGAATGTATTGTAATGGCTTTTGTATTAGTGTCAAAACACGTAAATTGTTGCGTGGTGCTTTGTTGCCTTCTCCCTCGGCAATCCGATTTTTCCCTCAGCTTTTCCGTCCCTCCGCCCGTCCCCCTCTTATTCCCTGAAATTGAGTGCGTGTGCGATTATGAAAGCGGGCGAAAAGGGGGCGGCTTGCGGTGGCCAGGGGGCGGTGACAGTGGGTGCGGCCGTGCGAATATGTTGTTCATTATAATCTGCTCATGTTGCTATTTTAGCTGTTTGTTGTTATTGCCTTATATCCCAGCTGTCTGTCCCTGGTCCTTCAGTCCGTTCTCGATGTTGTTCACATGGCCGCTCGTATTGTTGTTGTTGTCTCTGCCATTGTGGTTATTTTCATTGCTTGGCATTATTGTTGTTCTGCCGTGTTCGGTTGTCGGAGTTGTTGTTGCTGTTGGCGCTTGTGTGTGTTTTCAACAAATACATAATTTTGTGGACATAAAATTGTCACATGTCGTTGAATTTTGATTTGATTTTATGCGTGCAAATTTATGCATGCGCTTACGTCTGCTTCGATCGCCTCGGGCATTTTCCGGGGGCGCGCGGGACGCCGAGGTTGTTGGGCTTCCTTGGGGTCAGGGGATTTGCCGGGGTCCTCGGTGTGTGTTTAGCTGCACGCAGAGGCCGCAAAACACATGGACAAACAGACAAACAGGCAAACAATCAGGCTGTTTGGTTGTTTGTATTTGCACGCTTTTTATGTGACTTTCCATGGCAAAAAATAGGCAGGCAAACAAATAATAATAAATACGTATCTATGTGCCAGTAATAACTCCGGTTGTTGTTGTGCATTTGCATGCAGCTCTGCTCTGTCGGTGTTTCGGCTTTCAGAGCAGCAGCAATTGCTGTAAATTTACACAATGATTTATATTTGATATTTTAATTGCTATTGTTTATTGTGTCATTATTCTAACACTTCCGATTGTGGTTGATTAAATTTATTTGGGCTTAGATAAAACTCCAATGGTGAGCGAGAGCCTGGCCTGGGGCTAACCGCATTGGTTTTTGTGGACAGAACGGAGCTTTGCGCATAATTTATGCAGCGCAACAAAGAGCATAATAGATATGGCCTATAATCGCCGGCCAGATTAACACTGACGCCAAAAAGTTGGCCAACGCAAATATTATTATTCAACGAGCCATGCGCCAAAAACAATGGCGAAATCAGTTGCCATGTAATTGGCCTTCGAGCGTGATTTTTCTGGTTTAGTTGAAGGTAAATTTTGAAAAGAGGAATACATTTTATGGTTACAGTGAAAGCAGGGTATAGAGAATTAAATACTTATGGGTAAATTTAAATTTCAAATTTATTTTCGAAATATTTTCTTCTTATTTCGTTATTATTCTTTACTTTACAATTCAGTAAAGATGTATAAAAGAGTGTATTTAGAGCCCTCCCTGTGTCTGTGTACATTTCCCAGAACTCCTATTTGCATTTCAAGCTTTTAATTTCCTTTTTATTATTTAAAATTTATTCTTTTCACCATAGCAAATTCAATTCTGGTTATTTGCACACTTTTGGGGCTTCCATTGTTGGTGCGTATAAAAATTCGTTGTAATTATTTATGAAAACCTTAAAGCCTAAAACAAAGAAACGGCTTAGCAATCAGCTTAGCCATTAAATGCATTTAATGTTTTTACTGCCAATCTTTGAGCAAAAGCTCACTTATTGTTTATTAATTTAAGTTCTTTGCTCAATCTTCGAACCAAAGTATAACAAAGGCAGAGGCGAAGCAAATAGCTTATGTAACTTGCTACTATTATTGAAATTAAATCATTTGTGGCGAGTCTGGCTTTTGGTGGGCAGTGTAGTGGCTAACACATTTAATGCCATATTTGACTTTGGCAATCACAAAAGCGTCGATTGGCTTAAGCTGTCGTCGTGGCGAGAAATGGTCCATGGCTGTCCGCTTTGATTTTGGCTTATGTATCGATGGATATTGCGTATACGCCACCAGGCCCGACGTTGAAAGGCAGGCCGTTCGATCGACCGCATAAGCACGTCGCTTTCGGGGGAAAAACGTTTTATTGGCTCGTTTCGAACAAAGCGCAAAAATTAAATCATACAAATTATTCAAAACTCGGGGATAGGGGTCCGGGCGCACAAATTGAATTCACATTTCGGACTTTTTCCCGGTCTACTCGGTCTAAAAAAGGGTTCCCGTTGCCGTTGCCGTGACGCAACAAGACAATTTTACAGTTGCCTGGCAAAAAGGTAAGTCCGAGTTCGAGTCCACTGCCAGTGCCACTGCCTGCCGACTTATGTAAGCCTTTTTATGAGCCAAACTCGTGCTATTGGCCATATGGTGGCGGAGTCTTGGCCAGCCGGTTCTGGGCTTTCTGGTCCGCAGAGGACTGCGGGATATATATTCGATTGTTGGCTGAGGGCTCGAGGGCCTCCAGCTCTCGTTTTGTTCTCGTCCATAATAAATTCAGCCCATATAAAGGTGGCACCAGCTGGCCAGCGAGCCAACAAATAAAAAGGCTGTAAGGAAAACTCAACTAGAACAAAATAAGTAAGCTCAATTTGATCGCAAGTTTGGCACAGACGATACCCAATGGCATCGATTCTTGTTTGCGGGCAACTACAACAAATTATTTCACAATTTTTGGTCTTAAAATTATAGCAAATAATCGTTTGGTATTTGAACAATGTTGAACAAGGCTTGGATTTGATTAAAATGCTATTTAATTTGCTATTATGTGGCTTAAAGTTGTATGATACTTCACAGTTTAATTATTATTTAGTAATTTAAATCTAAGCTCAAATTATAAATACAATAAAATAAATATCCAACTGTACTTCCTAAGATAATCGAAAGCAACTTAGCCCAAAGTGTTTTTATATATCTCAATTAAATACAAACTTCAGTGTTCATTCATGACTTTTCCTTCATTTATCCTGACTGAAAGACTTTGGCTTACTTACACCTTTGGGTACCACGAAGTCAATATGCCCTTTTGCTGGTGCCCAATGAGTAGGATTGTGCAAAAACGTATAGAAACTGAATTGGCAAAGGCAAGAAAAGCAAAATTCACAAAATTCAATTAAAGTTAAACTAAACAAGCTTGGAACAAATGCGTTTAGCCCTGTCCTGTCCCGTCCAGAGAATAGCAACAGGAAGGCAGGAAAACAGGGAAACAGGAAGCTTTGGCGCTTGTCAAAGGAGCGGTAACTGGACGATTGCTCCAGCGGATGGATGTGGATGTGGATGTGGACGTTTCGATGGGAATGTGGATGTCGATGTGGATAGGATGGATGAATGGTTCGATGGGGTGGACAGACGGAGACGATATAGATGGATGGCCGTGCGTATGGGCTAGTCTTTTGGTTAGTTGACCCAATATAGATGGATAGACGGGATGGATGGATGGCTGGACGGATGACTGACTCGCTGATGCGCTCCTCTGTTGCTCCTGCTGCTCCACTGCTGCTCCATTGCTGGCTGCTCTACAGCTCCCTCTGGCTGCTAACAGGAAACGGAAGCTGCTAAAACAAACGCAGTGTTTAGTTTGTCCCTCCATCCGGCGCGCCGTGCTCTCGTATTTGTATTTGTATTTATTTGCCGCTCTTTTTTTTTCCACTGGCCACTCGGCCAGAAGTTGCTGTCCCCCGTTCCCAGCGTTGTTGTTGTTTTAGGCAAGAAATTCGATTTACTAGCTGATTGCTGTTAGCGCGAACAAAATAAAAAGGGAAGTCGGTTTAACTAAAGGGTCGACTAAGGAATTCTTAGTAAAAAAAAATGGAGATGTGTTTATATTTTATATATTATTTTTGATTAAAAAATTCAGCACTGAACTGTTTTATATTTTTTAATTTCGCTGTGCTAAAAAAATACTTGTGAAAAAATTCGTACGCATTTTTAAATTGTTTTGTATGTAAATATTAATGAAATCCAATTGATTTAAGGTCGTTGGCATATATTTTTATCTTTACAAAAGTGATAAAAGCGAAGAAAAAAATCGGTATTCATTGGAGTCTTAAATATTTCGAGATATATAGGAGACTACTTACCCACCTTCCGATATACAAAGACTTCACTGCATTAAACCAACCTAAAAAGGAGCCACAAAAGCCTAACAAGCTTTCATTTGGCCAGGATGCCAGGATGCCAGGATGTGGTAGCATCCTCGCAAAGTTGTGCGTAAATTTAAGCGACAAGGCTAGGCGTATGCTTCATTGATTTAAAGGGCGCATCGTAAATAAATAAAACGCCATAAAAGGTTCTCCCCGAGAACGGACGGACACTGGACATTCTGGCATTGGCAGGCGTTAACCGAAAAAATGAACAAGCAACAAAAAGAGCAAGAAGGAGCCAGGACAAATAAATAAATAGAAGCAAGACGAGGGCAGCAGACAATTAAATTTGTACAAATTGAGTGTAGAAATGTTGGCTGGCAGGCAGGCAGGCAGGCAAACGAACAACAGTCAGTAATAACAACAGCCGGCAAAAGATGCCAGTCGATAGCGCATTTTTATGGCAATTTAAAGCACTTCAACCAGGAAATGGAGCAACCAGAATGGAGGGCGAGGACGAGCGCGAGGACAAGCAGCAGACTTGGACGAGGGCGATGTGCAGACAGCCCTCGGCAAATGATGCGCCCATTACGTGCACGTTGGCGAAATAGTTAATTTTATCGGCCGTTGAAGTAGAAATATACGAGTATACGTAATATACTCGTGCCGGGGGAATCGGTGAGCTTGACTTCATAACCAACCACATCAAATAATATGGCCTGGTCTGGCCGAAAAACTTACGCTCAATAAAGTAGCCGACTCGAAGGAACTAACTTCCATTGTACTTTGCCGGCCAAGATGGGGGATGGGAGCTGGTAGTAGAGGTGGTCCGTGGTTGGTGCTTTCTGCTTTCTGGCCAAGTTCAATAGATACAGTCGGCAGAGTCTGAACCAGTTTGCGAATGCAGCCAACTGAAGAGGTGCGCTCATCCGTTCATTTATTCATTCATTCAGTCATTCATTTTGAACCGTTCATTGGTTAGTCAGTCAGTTCGGCAGGCAAGGCAATCATTCAGCCAGCTTCGCGATTTTCCCTCGCCTCAGCCCTCTGCATTTTTCTCCCTCAATTTCCCCTCCATTTCCCTGCCCGATTTTCATTTCCAATGCCAATGCCAGGCCACGTCCACGTCCAAGTCCGGCTCTATCTGCTGTCGACCAGGAACAGCAGCAGGGGCAGCACTTTCAACTGACGATTCTATATACGCACGTGTACTTGGAGAAAAAAATATTCTATATATAGGAATTGTATTGATATTGATTTTTGATTTTTTTTAAAAGATTGCTTGCAAGCTCCATGTAGTTTAAAAATTTATAATTCTTTCAAGAACTTAAACAGACCTTGTCAAAGAGAAGTGAAAGGCTAGGGATGTAGAATTGTTTTGAAGGATATAAAAATATATATCTCCAAAAATAGGGTTTCTTACATTTAAAAACTATTTCTTCATCTTATTCTCTAGAAATTGTAATTCAATTAAAAATTCCCCTTTTAAATCCCATATTATTTCAGTGTACCGACCTACTACATGCGAGCATAAGCAGTCCCCAGTTAGCAATAGCGTTCGTCACTCGTTAACTGAATCGTGTTTGCCTTTCATTTCCATCTGGCAGTGCCCAGGATCCGACAGCAGAAGATGTAGGAGTGGGAGCAGCATCCTAGCTCCTGCGCGGCTCCTCTTTGCTTTTTATTGTATATTGTTTCTTATGCGCTGTTTTATTTGCAACTTTGTGCAGATCGGCGGCTCAGGGAAGGGACTCTGGCTCCAGCTACGGCTACGGACTGCCTCCTGCTCCATACTGGGCCAGGGATTGGCATTCATCCACCCATTTTTTCCCTTTTCAGATGCTCGCTCGTGCACGCGCTCGTTTTGGTCGCTCCAACCGTTACAGTTTCAATTCATTTCTAGCATATTTTCATTTGGAATTCATATTTTCTTAACAAAAGTTTTGTGGGAATACATATATACAGTTTTTGCTTCAGCTCCCGGTGCCGGCCTGGGACGGGTGCAGGGAAACTTTTCATTCTCTGCATCAAATGAGGCAGAAAAAATTTATACAAAGGCAAACGTCAAGTTTGAATCACTCAAACGTAACGGACGAGAAATGAAAACGGAAGCTGCAACAAATGTTTAAATAAATATTAAAAAATAAAATGCTTGCCGAGGATGAAGGACGATGGGTGGATGGCGGAGGATTCGAGCGAAAAAAAAGGTAAATGGAAAAGTTAAAGGTACCATCCGCTGGGAGGAGGTGGAGTTGGCTGTGGGGTTGGAAACCCAAAGGAAAATGATGCTAATGAAATAAATCATATGGAAATATGCATAAATCAAATTTCGCCGGCGACAGCAGCAGCTATAGCAACAGCAGTACACTTGTAATAAAAATTCGAATCAAACCAAAATGCTTATACATTACACAATTATACAAGTGTACGAATTGCATCTTAAATAATTAATTTTTAATGAAAATGTATTGAATTGGAATGCAAATTTATTAAATTTTAAGAAAACTGTTTTATTTTCTTTAAAATATGGTTTAATTTTGTTTGAAAATACCTTTACAATCTTTGTAAAAACATCATCACCACCAAATTGCTGTGGTTTTTAAACACATTTAAATAACATCATAGAGTATGCTAGAGAATTTAAAACCCGTAAAAAAATCAAAACTTATTATGAATTGCAAACTAAAATTATTTCGTCTACTTTTTCAAACTTTTTCAATTATTTTCGAACATGGAGCGTTTCTGTGTCATGCGTGAATGTATATTTTTTAGCAAATTCATGAAGTAAATTATTAATATTAAGTAAGATATTATATATCATTAAAATTATTAAATATTAAGCAATTACTTTAAATTATTTCTGATAACTTTGTTTTATTTTCCTAGATTTCCTTCTTTTAATCGCAGTTTTACTCTTTTCTTGCCAAAAGGCTTTAAAGGCTTTATTTTCTCCAAGTGCTGGCTAGAGCTCGACTTTCATTGTGTAATGGCTGTGGCAAAGGAAATGATCGGTTAAAATAACAACGCATATCGATTTCCACACAATTGCAGCGTCGACGACAATTGCGAATAAATTGCTTGATTTGGCCAAATAACCAAATAAGCGAGCGCATCATCGCGCAACAAAATGGCCATAATAACGGCTCACACAATGACTCCGCTCCGCTCGACTCACGTTCGCATTCAGGACTCACACCCGTACTCATTGTCGCATCCTGTACGAGCGGGCATGTCGTGCGGCCTGACATGCCGTACTTTTCACCCGGACCCAGGATCCGTAGCCGTAGCCTGGCTGAAAATTCATAAGAATTGCCACAAATATTCATATATGGACTGGCAACACGCACACGGGCCAATAAACGACATGGCATACACCCAATAAACGTCCCCCATCTCCGGAATGGAGGCCGCCGGATCCGGAACCCAGAAGCGGCGTACAATTGCACGGAAGTGTCATCGCCAAGTGTCGTCGAGGCAATAGGCATGTTGTCAGGCCAACTCCAGGCGAGTCCTTCAGTCCCTCAGCCCCTCAGTTCTTCAGTCCGTCTGTACGTCAGTCAGTCATGCCGTCAGTCATACAGAAACCGAGGCGACTCATCGACGTTGTCGTTGGGGCTGCACAATGGTAATAATAATCAAATTGGAAATATTTCCATCACCTTCAATTTGGCTCGAAACCCCGTCGTGGCTTTGCAAATTACACGACGGGGCGTGTAATTTGAGGAATGCATATTTTTATGGCAGCCTTAATGGATTGCATAAATTATATTTTATTGCAGCCAATATCAAGGCATATACTTAATTGATAAATGATGACAAGATTTAAGCAGAGCAGAGCAGAATTTGGAGAGATTGCTAAGTGGATTGCAAAATTCTACTTTGTATATGATAATTATTTATACAAATGGTGTAATTAAAAAATAAAAATATATTAAATAAACATTATTTTTCAAGTCAAAATATATTTTATTAATTTGAAAGTAATAATAATCAATACAGAACACCTTTGAAGTCTGAAAAGTAATAAAAAAATAAGTTTAAACTCTAAATAAATACTTAAAGATTTGTTTTGTATAGTAAAGAGTTGAAAAACCTTTTAATAACATTTAAAGCGATGGACACATTAAGTAGCTAAAATATTTCCCTAAGCAAACAATATAAAGCTTATAAAGCTTTGATTGAACCTTTCCACTTGTGCATAAATCCCTAAAGGAATTAAAATAATGCACGGAATTTCATGCATTTTCTCTTAGCATATTTTACTGCCCTTAAAACATTCCAATGGCATACAAGTTAAATTGTAAATTAAATTAAATGCACACAAACCAAAGTGCTTGGCTAACTTATGGAGTTACAAATAAGCGTGCAAATAGAATTGTCGTTACGCAGAAATGCTGTGCGTATGCTTATGCCCCCATTATGTCTTCAAAAGGATTCCATTCCCATTGTACGGCTGGCTCTCCCTCTCTCTCGTGGTATATTTAATTTTAATATTCTTCTACACATTTAGCCTGACACCCTTGGCCAATTTGTGCAAACACGGCCAAGAACAAGTACGCCATGATATGTGTGCGCAAACGAGAATATTCCCATACACGGCGTATGGGTAATATATAGGTTCACACACAGCTAGTCGGCCTCGTGTGCGGTGTGTGCTGGGTGTGCTGCTGTACTGGTGTGCTGCTGTACTGGTGTGCTGTGTGTGTACATATTTTTTGCGGTAAATTGACATTTTCGGGCGTAACGCCCAAAAAGTAAAATAAGCAAAAAGCCATAGCCAACACAAAATGGGTAAAAAAAAAATGAGAAGAGAAACCAACGTTCACACACACATGCAGCAAATTCGAGACGCGTCACACATTGTAAAATCCTGCGGCATCGGTGTCCTTGAACGTGTCGCTGCCATGGCCCCGATCGTCCTGCCCAAGCCCGATGCCTCCTGCCACGACCCCGCTTTTTTGGCAGCCGGCTTAGCGGCCGCACGAAAGCCACAAAACGTCGACGGAGCAGCGGCTCTCCTCCAGCATCCAGCATCCAGCTCCTCCACCTCCATTCCTTTCCCAGCAGCGTCACGCTCGCCTGCCACAGGATGTCGTCTGTCGGCTGGGGAAACTTTTCTGCGGCAGGCATGCTTTTAATATTGCAATTGGGTTAGCTCCACGCCGAGAACGCAAAAATATGAAACCACCAGACCCGGCAACCGTTCGGTGCCAAACCCCAGCATCAGCATTCAGCCTCAACTCAACTCAACTCAACTCAACTCAAAGCCGATCCCGAAAGGGGAGCCCAAACAATTGGAATTTCATACGTTAGCATTGATACCCACTTGTTCTTGCAGGGGAAAAAAAAACATAAATGGTTTTAATTTACTTTAAAATAGGTCAACAGGAAATGATAAGCTCCTTACATTTTTTTTAGTAAAACCTGAGAACCTGAACGCGACGATAAATGTTTTATTTATTTCACTTTCTAAAATTCTTTTAATATATGTAGGCTCTATTATATGCTCATAAAGACCTAAAGACACTGTTACCTAAAAAAATGTAAGCCACTTAAATTCCATAGTTTTTCTATTTTTATTGAATATTTTTATTCAAATATAATCGGTATTTACTTCAATATTTATATAAAGAATATATTAAAGACATTCTTCCTTGACCTGAGTGTTTGCCTTAATTTTTTTGCTGTGTGTGGCCTCGATCTAAGCCCTCTCAGCTTTGGGCCCTCGCCTTGCTTTGGCGTTGGCTTTTGAAGTCGCAGCCAAAAAGTCTGACATATAATGACGCGTTGTCAACCTTTTGGCTGGCAGCGTCTGTGAATTTATGTATTTATCGTCACCAGCATTGATGTTGTTATTGTTGCTGTTGTGGCTGCGGCTTTTGTTGCAACTAGAGCGACGCCAAGGACACCGAAAGGACGCTAAGCACAAGGTCCTGGCTAAAAGGTTCATATCACCTTGAGTGTTTTGTATCTTGAGACTTTGACTGACTGTCGCACGGTTAGCTGGCGCGCTTATATATGGATATGACATAGCCCCGGCTCGATTTGGCCAGACAAACCCTGGGTGCCCTTCTCCCCTCGATTTTCACCGAAATTCCAGCCCCAATAATTTTGCCAAAAATCTATGTAAGCGGCTATGTAAACACACAGCGGTGGGTATAATATTAATAACTGGATATCGAAAGATAAAATGAAATTCTTTCTGGGAATTTCAACATATTCTTTGATATTTTGAATATTAATAAATTGAGGAATGCATACAAATTTTTTAAAAGAATAGTATATTCATTGAAAAATATTTAATCTTAAAGTATATTTATATATTAGTTTTTTTTTTTCGAATGAATCTAAGCTTAGAAGATAATTACAAAGTTGGATAGATTTATTTTATTTATGAAGGAAGGAAAAATAGCTCCTCTTTAATATTATAAATTTTTTTAAATTATAAAGTTCGTTTCTTGTTGCTTTTTAAATAATTTTAAGTCTTTCCTTTGTAACAATTTGAAGTTATTTCTTTGACAACACTTGAAAAAATTGAAAATTTATAAAGCTAATCTATGTATATTACATTTTCCAAGTACCCTTAACCTATTAAGCCCCACTGTACGTGTGTGAGTGTGCGATTTTAATGTGGGACCGAAAAACGTTCGTTGATTTATTATGGCATGTGGCGTAGATTTCGTTTGTGATAAATATGCTTTCAAATTAATAACGCTCGCCTCATGAATAATTGGAGGCGAGTCCACGCGTGACATTTGTTGTTTAAGCAGATGCAACAAAAGCAAAAACGGCAACAGTCAAATATTGAAAGCTCAGCCGTGCCATCAAGTATTAAATTGGTCTGGTCTGGCCTGGGTCTGGGTCCGTGTCGGTGTCCGGGTCCGGGTCCGGGATGTGTGTGCTGTGTTGTGTTCTGTGTGTGTTCTGTGACCAGGTGTATGCGGCTTACTTAGCCTAAATCCAACTAGACACACACATATACGGACACACACTCGCTAGGAACACCCCGGACGCCCCGAGCATAACAAACATTTTTGCGCTGACTGTAAATAAACAAAAGCCAAAAAGTACAATGGCGGGAAATCCTGATGCGAATGTTCGAATATGGCAAACAGAGAGTCGCAGGACCTGCAGTCCTGCAGTCCTGCAGCTCCTGGCCACTGACTCCTGGCTAACGGTTGTAGGCCATATCCCCCACCCGCTGTGGCGCATTATTTATGCATTTCCATGGTCAACATATGTAGTATGTATGGGAAGTGGCAGTAGTGTGTGCGAGTCGTTAGGTAGCTACCAAGTAGTTAGTCCTTTCGCCCACTTTGCCCCCCGCTTTTCCCCGATATGTTCCCTGCAGTTTCTCTACATCTCCCCGCATTCCCTGCCATTCGAATGGGCTGCGGTTGTTGGCTGCGCCTAACATTTGTTGTAACTACCAGTGCATGGCATTGTTAGCGGTAAATTGCACTCATCTATATGTACTATTGGACCCCACACTCCACTTACGTTGGTCTGGAGGGCACTGAAAAAAAAATGAAGCCTTAAAAGCGAATTTTTGAACCAATTTGATCAAATTATATATGAAAATAGGTGTTTATATTGCATTTTAATATGAAGGAAGCTAGAATAAAATGTATTTAAATATAACTATGCACTTTGTAATATTATTTTAAAGCAAATCATTAAGAAACACTGAGCACGGCTTAGTTTCTTAAACTTAGCCTCACGAAATGCTGCACCGCGGTACAGATACAATATGATAGAACATCGTCTGGTTTCTGTAAGGACTTCTGTAGAATTTTAAGAGACCAGAAGGTCGAGAAGGATATTGTGATGAACCTCTTCTACTCCTGCCCAGGACTCTTAAGATACAGACTGTACCATCTACCCTGGCAGTCCATTTCTAATGAGCCTCGACGAGCTGTCACATTAAGCCCTGGTAAGGAATTCAAAATTATTAAAGTGACACTTTTAAGCCGCTTTCCCCTCTGCTTTTTTTTCCTCTGTGTGGCTAGTGAGGCTCTCAAAATATCAGTGGAATAACAGCAAATAGTCCGCTTTGAGCATGCGACACTGTCAGCCGCAGCAGCAGCAGCAATAGCAGCAGTCGTTGCAGCAGCAGCAGCAGCACCACCACCAGACGTTGGAAGCCGGGAGGCAATTCATTTTGTTACCTGGGAAAAATTGCATGGCATGGCATGGCCATGGCATACCGTCCGAATGCAGGAGAGTTCGGGACTCGGGATTGGGGATGGTGAATGGGATTCGGGTAGGAGTGGAGGCCTCTAAGCTGGCCTACGTGTGCATACTATGTGATTTTTGTTTCCAACGATTTGCACAAGGACCGACCGCCCATCGGAGTAGATTCCCGGGGCGGGGATATCCTTCGATTCGAGATGCGAGTCAGGTCAAGTCAAACCCAGTGCCCGGTACGGTTCGGTTCGGGCAATCACAGCAGTTTTAAGGCTCCTTGCAATCATTGCGCACAATAAACAAACGGATGACGAGCCTTTAACTGACTGGCCAACTGACTGGTTGACTGAACGCCCAACCAAGGCCGGTAGAGGAAGCAACTTGTTTAGCCGCCCGGCCTGACCTGCAACTGACAGACTCACCTGTAAACAGAGGAGAAGAGCACATGGAGACCTGCAGACAAGGGGAGTAAATTAAGCGCAGCGTTTTTAATTAGTAACAGTTTGGAGCGGCCGCAATTTCTTCGTTGGGTGTCTATTAACGAGCAGCAGGAAAATATCTTGCGCCAATTTGCGAAAAGTCATCGAGAGACAGCTGTCTGTGGCTCTCGGTCAGGCTATGATATGCAGTAAATTGCAGAGACCAGAAGGAACCCAGCAAAACCCAGAAAACCCAGAAAACTCGACAAGCTCTGGGGGAAGGAGGAGTCACTGGCTCTGGCTCTGGCTTGGGGTCGCCTGCAGTGGCATGTGAAATGCTTGTCTGGCTTTTCCTACGCCCCACGTTTTTGGCTGAGTACATTTCGCAAACAACTGCGACTTTCCTGGCCTATTCCTGCAGCTAGACCAGACCGCTAGATCCCCACCTGTGGGCGGCAAAGTTGGCCAACGTTGCGTATGAGCAATGCACTGCAGTTCATTGTATGCCTACGTGTGGCAGCTCCTGCAGCTCCTCCTCAGCTCTCAGCTTCGGCTGCTCACTTTGCTGGCTCCACGTTTTCTGCTGGCGGCCCTAACAACCAGTTTGGCACTGCTGCAACCTGACCGCCATGCCATGCCACGCCCCCATCTGCCGCCCCCTTGGGCGAAAAAATCACACAGCACAAAGCCAAAAGTAGGAATACACAAACACAAACAAATGGGGCCCAGATGGAAACATGGAGCCAAGTGGTGTGCTCCCAAAATTGAGACTTGGTCATTGGCATCAGAGATGGGACTTGGCCAGAAATTATAGAGTGTGTGCCCGAGCGAAAATGAAGCCTGAAAATCTCATAAAGCTCTTAATCGATTTGCTTTAGAATTACAGAACTTGCTGGAGTTTTATAAAATTTAAGTAGGAGTTACCTAGGCTATAAAACTTGGGTAATTTCATATTTTTACCTGTGCAAAGATAGCCTCTAAAACGCTTGACTAGCAGACTTTAAAAATTACTTTGCGTACGGCGATTTCAAATGAAACTTTGGCCTTTTATGGATGGCAATCATAAAATGGCAGGCGGGCAGGCGGGCAGGCGGCACATCAATTTGCCGGCTTGGCGGAATTCGAGTGCTCTGCTAAGGCACGATTCCGGCGTGACTGGACGGCGGCATCTCTACATGGAAGTGGAAGTGGGTATAGACTGGAGAGGAGAGGACCCACTGGAGGGCATGTTGTTATGTCTATTGTTGTTCCACTTGTTGTTGTTGCTGCGATTGCTGTCGTCCTTCAGCCTCGGCTGTCTCATCTCTCGTCTCAGGCGTGCGCTCAAACTGCATTTTAGGAAATTTCACCATTCAATTGCCATTCCCAGAACAAAAACGAGAAACTGAAAAGCAGAAAAACAGAAAAATCAAACAGGACGAGGGACGAAGGACGAGGCAAACAAGAAGCAGGCAAAAACTAGTAAAAGGACAAGCGGAGCACTGCAATCGCATGCATGGGCTCGCCTCGGCTCGGCTCGGCAATTCACCGCCCCCGGCAACGCCCCTTCGTCCACGCCCCTGCCACGCCTGCCATTTTCAAATGCAATAACAAAAATTTTGCTCGTTTTTGATTTTTCAATGTTTTTTCCTACTTCCCAGGCCCATGCCCATGCCCATCGACTGTGTGTTGTGCTGACTCTTTTAGTTTTATGCACGTCGATTGCACGAATTGGCAGCTTGTCTCTTCGGATGTCAGTCAGCCAGGCAGCCAGGCAGCCAGGCAGCCAGGCAGCCAGCCTGTGCGTGTGTTGCTCCTGCTGCTGCTGAGCCTTTTGAGAAAAGTGCCATTTAAACTTAAATATAGACATTGGCAAATCGAAGAGAGAGACATGAGCAACAGGGACCCTCCGATTTACGGCCATTTGCCAGTTGTTGATTGAGTGTTTCAATGAAATTATCAATTGTGCCAATTGTGCCAATTCACCTGGCCCACCTTTGAACTCGGCTCCGACTCCGACTCCGACTCCGACTCCGTTACGATACGATTGATTGCTTAAAACTGGTGTTGGCCGTATCCTAATTAAATGCTCCAGACAAATTAGCCAAATGGCTTTGTCGCCGCCATGCCGCTGCTAATGGCAACTCCTGCCTGCAATACGGGAAAATCTACTCATGTGAAAAACTAAAATTGTTTTCGAATTAACACACGCACACACACGATACGGCCTAGTCGCATAATTAGTTGGCTGGGGATATTGCATAATGAAACTGCCATTGCAATGCAATTAAAAGCATATAAATTTTGTGATCCTCGCCGAAATTATCATTATGCATGCCGCCCTGTGCGCTCTCGCCCCCTGCAAATTCGATGGCGCAAATGCACGCCAAATGGTTTTATATTGAAATTAAAGAAATATGAAATTGAATTTGCATAAAATACACATTAATGCACTTAATAATAAATCTGATAAAAGGCATCGACAGGGCGACAGGACAAAAGAGAGGCAAAAGCGGCAGAACTGGCTGGCAGAGCTGAACCATCGCAGATGCGGCTCATTAACGTGAATAAATTAAACATTTTTCGTTGGCAAATTACAGACTTCACACGGCCGGACGGACCGAATGATGAGGCCCTGAGCCATTTTATTGGACAACTTCAGCCTTTGGTTGCGGGAAAGTATTTAATGCGGCCGCTTATTCATGCACTTACCTTTGCCGAGGTGGGAATTTATCCTCAGGTCGTGGTCACTTCACATATACATTTTATCAATGGACAGGAAGTGGGCTTAAACAATAATTTATAATTCAACTTTAACGGGAAAAATTATAGGAAATGGTAAGCTACTTATTTCCTGACCGTTAATTTCTTATTAAGAAACCAAGGCCACAAATTTTTTAAGGACTCGTGAAATAATTGAAATCACAATGCCATCACACTAAAAATTGAATTATAAAATGTCAATTCAAATAATTGCCGCCGCTCAATTATTTCCTGGTCACCGGTGCGTATGATTAATGAATTATATTAAAATCAAAGATACTTGTCATTCAAATTATGTGTTCATTTCGCAAATATGACAATTGGATTACTAACGGTAATAAATTAAGAATAAATGATTATTGTTCAGTGTATTTAAACTGATCAGAGCTGACACTGTCAAAAAATACAGGAATTAATCCTTCCATTCTTGAGCAAATGTTCATTTAAGTGGGGAAATGGAGAGGAAACGAACCAGGAATAATGCAGATACAAAGACCAAACAATCAATCGCTTTTCCTGCCAGAGAAGGACCAAAAGGATGCTGGATAAAAGAAGTGAAAAAAGAGAACAGTGCTAGTACTGACACAGAACAGTTGCGATAATTGTTTGTAGATGTTAACGAGACATTGAAAAAATCGGATTCGAAGGATAAATTCATGGAAAATAAAGATTAAGACAGGAATGGAGATAAAATAGAACAAGATGTTAAATTTTCATGCAAATAGAAATTAAAAGTGTTTATTAAGCTAGGAAAATATTTATTTTCAAAGGATTATTAAAGCTTAAAATTAAAGTTATACCTCAGTACATATATAAAGACATAGAGCTGTCCTTCATTTATGTTTGTTTTCTCTCCACTAAATCGTGTATGAAATCTTTGCGAAAAGAATGGTAGTAAACTGCAAAGTCACAGCCACACATCATTCGTTTCGGCAATCTCAATCTCAAGTACTTTCAATTCATTTAAAATGCTTCTATTGATACACTCCAAAAACGGAAAGCTTTCCCTCACTTACCAGGGCCAAGCTCAGCAGCAGTCGCATAATATTTTGAGAGCCAGGACTCCAAGGAGCAGGAGATAAGCACGGCGAAAAGAAACAACTCAAGGGGTGGCTTTGTTTTTCCGGCAATAAATCAAGTTGGGCTGCTCGCAGGTCTGGCCCCAAACCGAATGACAGCTTATTGGCTTTGGAATCATCCAATCCGATCCAATTGACGTTGACGTATATCACATTATCATGGCAGCGGTAAAGTCATGACAATAAATGCTGCCATTGTACACGGTTCCAGGTATTTGAGGCACTTTAAACTGAATTTCAATAGGAGGTGTGGTCCAATAAGGCTATTGTAATATATAAATAGCGAACGAAAATGATAGCCAATCCAGATTTATACGTTTTCCTGGGCTTAACCAGGTGTGCCTAAGGCAGTTAATCAGAAAAAGCCCTTCAATAAATAAGAGAAAGTATTATTTTACGATTTTAAGCAATCATTCCACTTACTTTAAATATTTACATAATGAAATTGGTCGAACCTAGGAGTAGCATGTTTAACTTATATAGCTTTTACCTTTTATTGAATTTTATGTAACATATAAACATAACATAACATTAATTTACTTGATATTGACCGCTCTAGAGTGAGCTGCAATAAGAGAATCAAACCTTATATTCAGGTAATCTTTCACTAAAATGTTAGTAATTCCATGTTGGGTGTTAAAACCATTCAAGATTGAATTTCAAAGGACTGCTTACTGCCCAAGATTCATTTAGTCGTTAACATTTAACCAACAATGGGAAAGCTTATTATGCAAATAATCTGCCAAAATTATTAATAAGGGCTTCCTTCGCCCAGAGTCGATTCAAATCATTGCCCTCAGTTTCTGTGACCTGCCCAGGGATTTATGCCACTACGTCCTCATTTGGCATTCACCAATTGGCCAATCAGTGCCTAATTAACTGGGCAACTGGCCGTGAAGATGGCATTCAAATGGAATCCGACCGGTCTAAAATATGCAAGGCGCAATGTGTCAGGGTCAGAACCGGCTTTCTCTGTGTGTCCTCCCTCTGGTCAGAATTCCGAATCGGTCATGCCCGAGTGCCTATCAAATATTGTCAATAGGAGTCACAGCTGTCACACACACTGGAGACGCATCCGTAATCCGTAATCGTCCTGCCTGGATGTGTTTGAAATTGTCATCAGTTGGTCCTGACGGGCTTAATTACTGAATCACCTGTTAATGGAAAAATCTTCGTGCTAATTATGCACGCATGCCGCTTGGCCTTAACACGCCGCTTCGCTACTCCTCACTCTCCTGGCCCTGATTCTGGCCCTGTCCAGGGCACTTAATGGATGGCGAGTGCTGCGAAACAAAAGTTAATTCAATCATAAAAGCGGGCTATAACTATAAAAAACTCTCGCTTACCCATAATTCTGCATAAAGTAAATTGGGAAATGTATGATAAATGACAGGGCAACAGCACCGTCTGCCTGTGCGATGTGGGAGGCGGATTGCGGAATTGGAAGGAAAGAAAAATTGGTTGGTAGGAAAACCTTGTGAAATATTAATGCGCCGGCATATAAATAAAATAAGTAGTAATTGTGGCTAGTGGAGGAGGCTGCTGCTCCACTCAGACGCTCACCCAGTGGAGGGGATTGTGCCAGAGCTATCCGCTGCAGGCTGCAGGCGGCTGTCGGCCGCTGGCCATGTCTTTGCACAAAAAGTTATGAAAATTGCATTTTAATCTGAAAACGAATTGTTTATTATTTCGCTGAGGTTTAAATTTGTTGAAATAATTGCATTGAGCGGGTGGTGGCGTCGGCGGGAGCGGTGTAGAGCTCGGGGTGGTGGCGAATTGAGAGGAAACAGCAATGGAAATGGCAACAATCGGAGGCAGCCAGGACGAACGAGAACGATGGCCACAGGAATACACAACAATGCCATATATGAACACACTCACATACACACTCACATGCAGAACAATTGCCGGACAGGAGTGGCAGGAGCAGGGGCAGGAGCCGAGGCCGGGGCAGTGGCAGTGGCAGGATCCTGGTGCAGTCCCAGGGACTTGCTCCGGCATTGGCGAACAAAGAACGGGGCAAAATTGTGCATGTAATCAGTTTCAAGTGTGTGCTGCAAGAGGGTTATTCGAGAAAGCCATTCCGTTGCCCCCCAACTCCACCACCACTGCCCCATTTCCCATGGCCATTTCCCCGACCTTTCCTCCTCCTCCTCCTCCTCCTAGCCCCCCGCTGCTTGTCATCTGAAAAGTATGCAACGTTGTCGTCGTGGACGCGACTTTGTTGCTGTTGTTTTATTTCGCCTTTGCCGTGCTTGCCATCACATACCGCACATCCCGGTGCCGAAATCGGCCATTTTCGACAGGTGAAATCCAGGTGAAATGACTGGAAAACTTCAAAATCCCACTAACTGTCTTTAGTTAATTAATTCAGAATAGAGTTCAACACAGAGAACAATTGAATTTAGCTAAATAACCAAGTAACGGAGGGAAACTTAAACTCTAAGACTTATCATATTTGCCAAATAATTAGGTTTACATTAAACATTTATTTAATTAGGGTTTTAAGTTAAATCTATAGATATTGAAAAAGTCTTAGAGAAGATTCTGGTATTCTGAATTAATAAAACCTTAAATAAAAGAACATTTAAAGAAATTAAAATGTATTAAAAGAAGGTTCATATATATTCATTTATTTAATAATGCTTTTAAGTTTAATCTTTAAATATTGAGAAGGGTCTAGAAAAGATCAAAAAACTTATAATTCAAACTTTAATTTAATTTATACTGAACGCCAGTTAAGTCTACTATTTCCAAGGTGCTATCTGTTCGTTTCAATTGATTTTGTCCAGACTTTCTTGCTTGTTCTGTTGCTGTTTTATGCGCAAAAATTGATTTTTATGCACTTTTCACTCACACCCAGGCACCGGCACACACACAACACACACAGGACAGCACAGCACTCTCACTCTTGGCGTTCCATACACGTATGAATTATTGTTCATAAAGTATATTTTATGAAAGCAACGACTCACAGCAAATTATAAGGTATTAAGTGAGCATGGATGGCGCTCGCACGTATCCACCGTTTCCTGCGAGTGTGTGCGAGTGTGTGTGTTGGCCCGACACTTCCTAGCAAAAAACAAAGGCAGCGAAAAAATGTCATAAAATATGAGTGCACGCTCTCCAAGCGCCGTAGTATTACAATAATTGCAAAATTGTGTAGGTGAAAGATTCTGAAAAAATGATTTCTCCTTAAGTTGCCTGGCAAATTGAGTAGTTACTCACACACAAACACACACACGCACACACTGTGATTGCTAATGAAGGCGTTAAGCAAGTCCTGGGGACCCCACACCACACCATACCACTCCCTGTGAAAGTTCTTAGGGAATTCCCGAGCACGGCCAGCCAATTACGGGAGCGCGGTTCTCGGGCTCGTTACGCAACGTGCTAAAAATCAAAACTCCATGAAATAAACCAATTTAAAAAGTTCAAAAACTAATTTTGCGCTTAGTTTGTCTGATAAAAGAAGACGACGTCGACGACGACGACGACTACGTTGTTGGCATGCTCATACAAGAAGGAAAAAATCCACCTACCGGAGAACTCATCCTCGAGTGTGTCAATGTGGTGTGGTGTGTGGAGCAGGGATAAAACTAGGACATGTCGTCGCACGGGGATATCTATTAGTTCACTAAATAATAGAACACATTTTTTACGCATTGGAATAAGTGGGAGATTTAATAAAACTTAAAAAAGGGCCTAAAAGTATGCAACAAGTAAAATAATTTTCAAATTCCGAACATTTTAGAGGCCTTTAATATGGACCCAAAGTCACTATAGAATTTTGAGTGTCCCCTAGGTATAATTTCCCCATTTTCTATCTTGGGGGAGTGCTTCTGACCCCCGTGGCTAAGCCCCTGAGCGGCGAGTATGAGAGAGTGCGAGACAGAGATGTGGCTGCAGCAGTTTGCTTTCAGGTTTAACACACAGCAAAACATGTAAAAGTTCTGGCGTTGTCAACGCCGCTGCTGCCAGGAGCGCATTTAAATATTTAAACGACAACACGTGTGAAAACATTGCCGATGCCATTGGGCTTTAACTCTCGCTGCCACTCTGCCAGCTCTGCCAGCTCTGCGTATATATATGGGCATTACGTATACGCCCGAGACACACCTTGAAAACGAAAACGCAGAGGTCGATCGGCGAACAGAACTGCTCACTTCTCACTTTTCACTTTATTAATTGCACAAGTTTGCAATTGTTTTTGCTGTCACTTTATTTTTATCGCGAGCGCACTCTATAAGCGAGTGTGCCTGTGTGCCGGTGTGTGTGCGCTTGTCCGTGTGCGTCAGCTCAAAGTTGCCAACTGCAATAATTTTTGCGACTTCAGCGATTTTTTTTGCCACTCGAACGCGTAGAGGAGACAACCCTCCAGCAGCTTTTGCAGCAGCACCAGCACCAGCAGCAGCCACTCAAGGTAGAACAGCCATTCAGCAGAGCCCCCCTTTATTTTTATCCCCACCGCCCCTTTGTAATATTGTAGCATTTGTCTTTTAGTGGAAATCTCTTTTTGAGTGTGTCTCGCAGTGGGGATGGGGGAAAAGGGAAACAGGGGAAAACGGAGGAGTGAAAGTCGTGGGAAAAGAAGCCAGAACATGTACCTACAGTTGTTGGTGAAATAATAGTGGTAAGTTTCTGGAAAACTTTACAAACAAAATTTTAATCTCACAAAGTTAATCACCGATGGAAAAATATTTATTTTATTTAAAAGTAATATTTAATTAATTTATATTTTATATGAAAAGTATACTTTAAGAATTTATATATTAAATGCAAAATATTTTAAATTTGGAAAATAAATTTTATATAAAATATTAGAGATAATATTATTGAAAGAGCTTAATAAATTACTGAGTTTTAATCTCTTACCTTTATTTAATTACCTTTAATTTAAGGTTTATTTAAATTTAAACCAAGTACCTTTAAGTAAAAACCTGTCCAAAACAAATCATCCGAGTTTACTAAAAAAATTTAAAGTGTTAAAGTTTTTCTATAAGGGTTCTTTGCCTGAAGCAAATATATTTTTGTTTACGCTTATTATATTTTTTGAAGGTATTTTTCCAATAATAAAAAACGCAAGACACTTTTTATAACTCCCCCAATTCAGTGGCAAATATAATGAAAAAATTATAAATATTTTTTAGCTGGTCCAGCACCCATATGTATTTATTTTTTATAAAAGAATTATTCCCTCGCCCACATGTGTACCTCTATTTGCATATAAATGCTTGACGGCGGGGGGCAAAAAGCATTTGCATGTGAAAACAATTGTAGCAGCAAGCACCCCGCTTCGCCCCTCCTTTTCTTTCGCTCTCCTTCTCTCTCACTCTATGAGCCATAAAATAAATAGCCAAAATGATAATAAGTTTAGACATAGACAAAAAACTTGAAGCCAAATGAAAAAGTGCAGCGGATTTGGCTGCAAAGCTTAAGCTGTTGTGAAAAATGTGTGGCATGCTTTTAGGCTGCATTGCCAAAGAGAGAAAGAGAGAATCCGTCAGCGAGCGGCGAGGAGAAATTGAGAAATGAAGAAAAAGAGAAACAAACAAGCTGGCAAGAGAAATGAAGCACGCACAAAGCCAAACAAATTTGATTTGATTGCTTTGTCAGAGGAGCGGGGAAGAGGCGTAAAAATCGGGCCCGGAAAATGGAAAATGGGGATCCCAGCGTGATAGCCATGGCTTGCGGTGTTTTATGGCGCCTCTTTTTTAATGGCTTAATGCCGCCAAACAAATATAAAACAATTCGCATGCGACGATGCCATCTCAAATTGGCAGCTAATTTCAGTTTATGTGTGTCATATTTCTTTTTACACACACACCAGCACACACCGGCACACACTCGTGGCCAAAACGCATTAAAGCCAACCAGCATGACCCCGGACCAAGTTTCCATCTCTTCCCCCAACTCCATTTACCATTAACCATTAACCATCTTCCAATTCCATTTCCATTTCCACTGCCACTTCCACTTCCACCTTCCCGGCACCTGCAGCTTCACTTACCTGGCTGAACCTCAACTTTAGTCGCAGCCTCCGCGTGACACGCCCTCGGCTGCCATTAACATTTAAGTAAATTGATCAGCACATTTAAATGCGATCACGATGATGATGGCGAACCGCTGGGTCCAATTAGTGGCGTGCTGTGTGCCGTGAGCTTTGAGCTGCTGCTGGTAGCTGCACCGCGAGAAACTATAGACTAGGTAGGGCAGAATCTGTTTTATGTTTTTATAGATTTATTTTAGTTTGCCCTATAAGGCAATATAATTTTCAGCCATTTTATGCAACCCATATTAATGTTATGAACCTTTTTCACGTGAAAACAATTTAAAAATAGAATATATCTAAAATTTGACATTTTCCAATTAAGCAAGTTTGAAATTTCGGTCTGACGATCTTTGGAAAAATCCATTGGGGCCTCAATGGATTAAGCTTATCCATAAGCATAGAATTATGCTATGTAGCTAATTATATCATTATAAAAAATAAAGGGTACCAGAATTTATTTGATTTTTTAATTTCAACAAAATACTGAACAATTGAATGCTTATGATAAATATATATATTTTAACCCATTTATCATTTCCCTTTCCCTTAAAACAAACATACAATTGACTAACTCTTTCATAGATCTCATTTTCTGTATGAATTTAATTATATTATAACAAGCGCCTGAACCTCTATTACTAATGAGGATCTCACTATTCCAGAATAATACTTTCCCTGTAATTATTTTTTCACAATTCTAAAAATCAAGTTTCCAGTTTATTTCTGTCTATTATCTCCAGCTTAAAACCTCATCCGCCCTTACTAGTTTCTCTCAGTGTATAGCTTGGCTGCTGAATGGCGATGCTATTGGTGGAATGCAATGCGCACGACGACCGACGTGCATTGAATATTTGCATATAAATTTTCTATACAAACACATAGTTTTGGTCCCGGGGACCAGAGTAAGATATGACCGGCTTTGGAGAATATGGCTGCTATATACCGTATATACTAACCAAATACATCTCTCTACACATCGCCAGTCCCAGATCTGCGGCATAAATTTCAATGGGCGACCGGGGACCTGGTCGGGGATAAATTGGGCTGGGTCCGTGAATGTGCCGCTGATAGTCAACATATTGGATATAAATTTAGACGAACGTGACACAACTTAAGTCATAACCTAAATAAATATCACGCAATAATGAGGGACATTTGCGACAAAATAAAATAACGAAAACATGCCCCGCCGAAACAACCGAAAAACAGGCAAAACTCCATGGAGCCGCCGACGCCACCGACGCCACCAACGCCTCGGCCTAATGTTTGATCATTTTGTTTGGCAATTTATTTTATTGGTTATTGCATTTTAAACCAAAAAACTCAACGGGCCACGCACAGCGCACATCCCGGGCCGTTGCTACGTGCGTCTCGCCATTTGTTTGTTTTTAATGGAAATCATTTTTGCATTTAACAACATAAACAGGCCGTCGTCACCCGTGCCATCACTCCTCCTACAGCCCAAAAAGTGAGATGCTCAGCCAGTCAGGCAGTCAGTCAGTCAGGCAGGCAGTCAGTCAGCCCGGCTAAAAAGTTCAAATTCCGTAAACAAACATAGACGCCGCCGAGGAGTAGGAGATGGAGGTGGAAGCGCTGGCTCTCATTTTATTCCCTCGGATTGTCGATGGCAGCTGCACCTGTCATTGCTGAAATAAACGATAAACAGACATGGACCACGGACCGTGGACCGTAGACCGTGGAGTTTGGAGCTTGGTCGGGGGTATTCCTTCATTCCTCACCACAATGGCCCCGAATTTATGTCTGGGATCAAACAGTTCCCTAACCTCTGAACCGTGCAGGTGCTAGGAACCGATACCGCAGCGCAGATGGGGGCGCTACGAGATTTATTAGTTCGACCAAAATATTGATGAATAAATTAACAAGTGTTTTCGGGTTTTATTGACAGATGAATGGGACTCGCCGTATAATTTTCGAGATGGCCGATAAGTGCGCCTGATAACCTCATTTTTAAACCAGTAAGATCTCCAAGTTTTGATTGTTGCTTTCTTTAAATTTCTTTATTTTCTTTTTTAACGGTCAAGTGTTAACGATCATCAATTTGATGTATTTAAAAATATCTAATAAAATTTACAAAAGAACTACAAGAGTACTTCTTTGAAGTAAAAGGTCTGCATTTTGTTTAATTTTCCTTGATTCCCTATTAGACAGTAATTGTTTGGAGAAAAAAAAGCAGGACAACCTAATGGCCTTAGGGAAAGAGTTATTACCAGATTTGATAAGAAATGTTCAGTGGTTCTCTGTTTGCTTTTCCAATCCCAGTTTTTCACTCCTTCACAGCTCACAATTTGAATAGAATCCCCCATAGAGGACTTAGCTTGTCAGTCATCAATGGAAGTGATTTACATTCGGATTTCCACTCGGTATCACCTCCGTTTAGCCTCAATTAATTCCTCCATAATTTATATGGAGAGCCATAAATATTTTTTATGCCTAGATTCGTGTGCTCCCATCCATGGTGCGTCGCCTGTCAAAAAATGTGATTCTTATTTCGGTTGTGGCTTTCGGGCACAACGCACACACATAATTCCATAAAATGACAGAAACATGTGTACAAATTTGTTGCCACAGACAGACAGAGATATCTACGCAATGTAACTACATTTGTTGCAGCGCCAGTTGGCCATAAACAAATTCGAGGCAAATCTTCGGGCCATCCTCGAATGCAGATGCAGATTCAGAGATGCACATGTACTTGTAGTTCCAGATGCAGATGGAGACGGAGACTGAGATGGAGATGCTGAAGCAGACGCAGAGCTCCAGCTTCAGCTAAGCTGTTTACTTAAAGCCGGAGGCTAAATGGGTCTAAAAGGGGCTACGGGCGGGTTGAAGGCCAGCACTGCAGGGAAAATATATAGATTCATAACTACATTTTATGCTCTTGAAAAACGAATAAGGCTAAGAATGCAAGGATTTATGATAGCTTGTTAGCCTTACTTATTTATTAAAAGATCTGCCTTACTCTCTAAACTGATTTAAATTTTTTTCAGATTTTTTTTCTCAGTGCTTCTGGCTCGTTTGCCGCTCGCCTGCACTTGCACTGAACCGCCCGAGGGCGGCTTGGAAAACTCCAAGAAGACGCCGGATCTTAAATGTAGCGCAACTAAGCTCGATTTACAGTTCAGCAAGCTTTTGATTGCCGGTTGATGTGTTTATTTGATTTTAAATATGCCGCTTAAATATTTTGACTATTTATCAGAGGGCATTAGTATTAGTTCACTAGTTCGCTTGAAGTGGCTGCCGTTGCCCGGGCTTTGTTTCCATTGTCTTCGCCCGGCCTCCAGTTTCGGGAGCCGCCGCTCGTTTTCCTCAAGTGGCCCAAACGCTAAGCGGCTTAAACGCCTCGTAGCTGGGTGCTTTCTGTATATTTTTTTTTTTTGTGAAAAGCAGACAGTTAACAAATGATTACAAACAGTGCAACAAATTGCTAAAAATAAATTATCATTTTATTATTATTTAAATGCCGAGCGGAAACCGAGACCAGCTGCCCGGCAGCATTTAAAGCGGAACGTCAGGGCCATAATTTAGAGCCCAAAGAGCCAGGGAAAAAGTGGGAAAGGCGTGGAAAAAATCGAGCTAAACGCTGCGCACTTTTTCCACTGCAGTGTGAGCCCCGTGTCGCGTGTGTGTGTGTGTGTGTGTGTGTCGCCTGGAACTACAAAAGACCGCATTGTGTGTGATTTATACACCTTAAGCTTCGATGAACGCTATTACACAAACAGCCAGCAGAGTTAGAGCCGAGGTGTCTCGGCCGTCTTTTTTTTCTCTCTCGTTTTTCTTCTTTTATTTGGCAAGTTGGCGCATAGCCACCAGACAAAGCGGCAGACGCCGACGTTTGGCGGCAATGAAGCCATAGCCATGAAATGGAAATGCATTCAAGTGTGTTTAAGCCGGTGCAGCCTCCCTTCTCCGATCTCCAGCTCTCTTCTTCCCGCTCTCCTGTGGGCCAACTCCCACTTCTTTCTGGCCACGGCCAAATACGTATGCGACTACAGATAAGACGTGCTCGATAAAGTCCACAGAAAAAATGAACTCATTTTACGCCTGCATCTTTGTGACTGTCTAGCTTCCCTTGCCCCCTCCGGTTGGCTCCATCTCTGATTTTGGACACAGCGAGAAACTGATATATTTTAAGGGATTAGAGGTGAGATACTAAAGGCATCTGTAGGTTTAGTTATCTTCTGACTATCTCTGATTAAGAGGATATTTATATTTAGGCTATAAGAAATATAACTTTGTTTGGGTAGAAATTAATTATGTATGTCTTTAGAAGGTCTTTTTAAAAAACTGAATACAACTTGGGAAAAATTCGTTAAATACTTAATATAGATTTTTACTAATTTTTCGATTCAGGAAATATCTAGCTACTTAATCTTAAATCGGTAGGTTTAGTAATAATGTGACTATCTTTTATTAAGTAAATATTTAAACTTAGCCTATACAAAATATATTCCTGCTTAGGTAGAAATATATTAATTATCACCTTAGCAGATCTACTAAAACAGGTTATTTATATAAGAAGAAATATCTAATGAAGTAGAGTTTGACATACACTTATACTGTGAAAACTTTTAGCTTTTAAAGAAATGTAATTGATATCAAATATATTCCCAAGACCGCCTAGGATTTAAGCCTTGCCTTCTCTATCTAGAAATTCAACACTTACATCCATTTACTAAGCAACTTGTATAATAAATAGTTTTCGCCTACGATAATACACTTCATGATAATGTATAGATATTTTTTAAAACAATTTACTGGTCTTAGAAAAATATAAACCTTTTGAGATTTTTTCAGCGTATACTTATAGTTCCTTAAAGCATTTTATTAATATTAATATATCCCTAAAATATATAATCCTAAAATTGCCTAAGATGTGAGACTTACCCTTCCATTCTAGAAATCCTACACCTTCATCAATCTACTAAACAACTTTAGCCATAAATAATCATTATCTACAAATAATACCCTACGTTCGGTGCTCCAGTGATTGATTTGCTGTTTGAAAAACGTTGTCTGGTCTTTCTGCCAGTGTGGTTGTGTGTAGCCGGTTGACGTTAACAAGCACAAGCGTACGACGGAATTGAAAAAAAACTGTAGGAAGGAGTTTATCAAGTCAATTGAGACCTGCGACAAAAGACCAAGCACGGGGCAACAACGGCAGCAGCATCAGCAGCATCGGCAGCAACATCATCAGCCAGGAAAGCGACTGCTTTTGGTTGCAATGTCTGAATCATCAGCGTTTGGCAGCATTGTCGTGTGCATGTCGTCGGTATCTTTATCAGAAGGCCCGCAGCAGCTCCATGGGGCGACAATGGCATTATTCGAACGGCGGGGAGTGTAGCAGCATCAGCATCAGACCAGCTCAGTTTTTAGATTGGCGGACAAAGGCGAGAGACAGTAATATCGAGTAGGAATCTAATTTGCATGCAATACGATTTTTGATAAAAGCTTTTACCCCGACAGCGAATAAAACGCCAATGCAACAGCACACTTTGGCGTCTGCAGATGTGTCCGTGCCTCGGCTCTCACTTGACTATTCATAAGAATAACAGCCAGAGTTGGATAAGAAAAGCCAGAGCTAGCGACAGATACATATTGGGTTTGGGTTGGGATTCGGGCTCCGTCTCGGTTGGAGGTTGGAGTTCTTTCCAAGGAGCCCGAAGGCAATCAAAAAGTGCATTTGCGTGTGCCGTTTGCTGTCGCCTCGAGCTGAGCAGTCGAGCAGTCGTGGAGATGCCGCATCCGAGTACGAGTCCGCATCCGCATCCTCATCGGAATCCCCATCCGAATCGTCGCCGGGTCGCAGGTAACTAGTTGCGACTCCCGGAGAGTGCCGTGAACTGCAAGTCACAATTTGACACATGATCCATGGCATTGTCGTGTCAGACACGCGTTTTATCTCCGCTCTGGGAATCTCTGGAGCGGGAGCTGACGAGTCTGCGGGGGCTGAAGACACAAAGTTGGGGGCGTGGGCGTTGGCGTGCACATGATGTGCATGCATGCGTTTTCCTAAATGATTTCCAAAGAATTTTTATTGGGGAAAAGGGCGAAAGCGAAAACACTGCCAGCACAAAGAGAAAATGGTGGAGGTTTTCTTTAGAAAGTAGTTAGTAATTCAATTGTAAGTGTATTAAATTCGAAGAGTTTCTGCTTGTCTCTTAAAATTCTTAATTTATTTATATTTAAATGGATGTATTAGCTGCTAGACAATATTGTCAACTTTTTGGAAATAAAGTTATTCAGTAAAAATAATTATAAAGAGCTAAGAAATATTTTATAAATCAAATAACTGAGTAAATGTTTTTCTTATCCCCTAATTAAACGTTTCTGCTTATTATCTCTAATTATTTTATTTTAATATAGTTTTTAATAGGTCTATAATCTGATAGACAATATTATCTACTTTCTGAGAAGAAAGGTATTTCAGTGAAAATTATTATAAGCATTACACAAATATTTAATACATTATTTTGGAAGAAGTCTGTTGAAAAATCTTCTATACCTTGTTGGCTCCGATTGTTTCTTCTTATCTAATATCATATATTTCCTATTATTATAAATTTAAGTAACTTATTTATTTTCCCTCTGTGCATCAAGCATCATGCAACGACCAAAACAGGGATCGATGGAACGGGGCAGCGTAGGAAACTTTATTGGCGTCTTCAAATTGTCAACTCAAAGTTCCAAAGTGTTTTATTTTATGCTTTGTTTCTCATATTTTCTCGATGCCTTTTGTTGCCCAGCCAGCTCTGTTTTATCGCACATCTGTAAAAGGGCTACGCCGGCTCTCGCCGGTTTCAGTTCCAGATTCGGATACGGCATACACTTGCATATATATATTTATAGGATGGGGTTCATATCGGGGGTGAGTGTGGCTATGGCTATGGCTATGGCAATGGTTATAGGGCCATTGGGTCCCCGGAGCTGGAGTTGAAGTTGAAGTCTATGACACGAGGGCTTTTTATTATGCGCATTTCGGTTTTTATGCCTCGGTTCCGGCATGTTTTCGTACACATATCTAAATATCGTACTTAAACGCTTACACATGTGAGCGACGCGACGGCAAATTGAAATGGGAAACCGCTCGGCATTTAGTTAGCGGAGCGGAGGAGAGTCGGGAGTGTCAATATTTTCTTTCGGGAAAGGGTTTTTTAATGATGTGGCTGGCTTTATGGCCCATCAAATGGCTCTGTCAACACTTTCGCCCTCTGTGGGGCAATGCCTTCGATAATGTCTCGATGTCCATTAAATCAATCATTATTTGTCTTATTCCATGCACATGTCCACAGCAGGATGGGTGGCTCAATGTCGATAAAAAACATCGACAAAATGCAAGGGCCTGCTTTTTATTAAGTTTCCCTAAGCGGAGTTAGCTTAAATTTGGTTCGTAATATTGTGGAACTGTTTTGATTCTAATTAAATTTTACACTGTGTTATGAAAAAAAGCTTTAAAAGCTAAACAAAAGTGTTAGATCTATTAAACTGATATTATCATAGAAAAAATATATAAATGAATAATTAAACATATTTTGTAAAGCAAATCTGCCTTTCTTCTCCTTAAATATTTTAAGTAATTTTAGAAAGTAATGGTGATGCAAATAATAATATTTTTTTTATTAAGAAACATATTATTACCATAAAAATTTTTAAATAAAAATAAATTTATTATAAATGTAACAAGCAATAAAAGCCGAAGTGTACATACATTTTTTGAATACAAAAATATTTAAATAAAACATCAGAGTTAAAGGATCCCTGCTCAGCAAGTTAGTTTAGTTTCTGCAAATAAAGTCAATGCCACAAACTTCGCCTCTTCGGAGAATTGACCAAAAATATGTATTCCGACCACTAAAATTAGCCATAAAACCTTGACAAAAATCCATAAAAGCAATTGGACTTCTGCTTCGCTCTTTGTTTTTCAGAATAATACAAATATAAAAAAAGGACAAGAGCATCGGGAATATTTAAAATGCAAATGAAATAAAAACTTTTCTTTATGGCCGCAATTATAATTCGATAAAACCGCAATCTCCTCGAAACGCACGCGATGGGGCCAGGCCAGGGAGCCGGAGCAAATTGGCATGACATTCGGAAGAAGCCGAAAAACTTTAACCTGGCCAAATGATACTTTCGATGCGAGTTGCGTGCACCGCCTGTGATTGTGGCGGCCAAGTGGCTGCGGATGCTGAGGATGCTACGGGTATCAGGCTACAAAAACTGCCGCCAAGTTCATAACGAGCAATACTTTTTTATTGGCTTTTGCCAGCGCCAAGAAGAGAGCCCCTAAGGCAACTAAAAAAATTTACATTTTTATTAAAATCTCCTCTTTTGGCAGGCGAGCACTATGCCGGCACACACGAGCGCACATGTGAGTGCCTGAAATTGAATTCGACTGTGATTTTGGCCAGGCCCATGCAGGGCAGGGCAGGGCAGGGCAATCTAAGCCGGGGCCAAGACAGCAAGTGAAAGCATAAATTGGTATTTATTGAACAATGGCAAGGGCGCCCCGAGGATACCTAATTAGGAGGCCGGGGTGAAAGGGCCCCAGGTAAGCGGCTTATAGCCAGGCCAGCGCCCCCATCAATCACGCACGAATATGGCTATTTGACAGCTAAATATTGAAGGTGACTCTGGGGTTTTCCCGCCGCCAGCTGCCGGCGGAAAATCATTCCCAACTTTGCAATATATCTACACGAATACACGAGTATGTATAATAAATTTCCATTTGCATTTGTTGCTAACGCCAACGTTAACGCTTAACCCCACGACACCCGGCAGGCGTGCGGCATAAGTATAAGTTCAAACTGGTACGCGCCGCCTTAAACATGTGTTTATGGATGCTGCTCTGCGGATGCGGATGCCTGCCCCGCTTTGTTTACATATTATGTACATATTTTTGGCCTCTTGTTTTGCACGCCGTCGATAAGAGTGGCACAGAGGCAGCATCAGCCCCCCATTTATTCCGCTCGCTTATCAAAAGTTGCCCAAGCCCAAGCTGTTTACTTGAGCAACAATCTGGCGCTTCGGCCCCGGTTCCAGCTCCAGCTCCAGCCAAGACTCAGTCTGGCCTCCTACACTCTCCGCCGCGGAGTGAGTTTTCGGGCGCTTAAAGCTCTTAAGACTTTAACGCGACTTTAATATATACATAGTCGTGCATCATCATCCTGTTCCACTCCGGCTCCCGAACTCGTTCGCTTCCCGGGAAAAGTCTGTGGCGTAACAACTGCTTCCGAAATTGTAAATTCACAATGCGGCGCACATCCCGATTGATTCCGTTCGGTTTCGTCATCCTGACGCTGTTTCTGGTGGTCCTCCTGCTCCAGCCGCTGTCGACACTCGGCCACACAAGTAAGCCCCGAGATCGCTGGCATGCCATTGATTATGCATATATATCTATCCACTCAGGGAAAAATGTAGCAAAGTCCTCACTTATCACTAGGATAACGGTTTTCACCAGGGACCTATAACTTCTCAAAGAAAAATTAGCAAAAATTAAGGATTCTTCTCACTTTTTCAAAGATAAATAAAACTATAAATGAATTATGGATATATGAGAGAAATATATACTAGATAAGGCTGTATTTAATATCTAAATTATACCCTTTAGTTTCTCATAATAATAATTAATCTATTAATTAAAAAAAATTTGGAAACGCGACAACTATTCCCTAAACTGAAGAATATTTTATGTTTGTACTTTTTTAAATAATTGCTACCGGATTTAAGCTGTTTTTTTAGGCTCAAAAATGTTAGGCTTAGGAATAACATATATAGAGTTAAAGCTTGTTTCCGGCCATTTCTTTTCAGGTTTTTGTACCTTTCATGGAAAGACAAGTGGTTATTTTTGAAATAATCTATTTTTAGTGGGTTTCCTCTGATAAAATTATGAACTTCTGTGTTCAATATTTTGCCACCTGCTTATGATTATAGTTCTTCTTACTAAAAATAACCTTACAAGTAAATAAAAATGCAATTGGGTGCGCTATTTATAGACTCTCCACCTAGAATATAATTTCCTTTGACATTATTATCTAATATTTTCTCCATGTGCCTTGGCTTGAAGTGGGTCCCAGCTGCCAGACGCCGGAGAAGAGCGACGGCCGATGCGTGCACTTCAGCGCCTGCCGGCTCGTCCTGCGGCACTACGCGATGTACAAGGAGCACATGCCGCCGGCGATAATGCGATTCCTGCAGAGAGCCCGTTGCAGGCCCAAGACCGAGGGCGTAAGTTGTTGCCAATAAAAAGTGTCTGGCTGGAACAATAACCTTCAAATGGCCCTGATTCTAATGAAATGCTCTCTTTTTTTAATGCGAAATTCGGAATGCGGCGAATGCGACTCCGTATTTCTCCCCTGGCAACGCTGGCAACGAATAACGAACATCAACATCAACATCACCATTCGCGTTGCCATCAACAAAGTATTATTTGTGCTGCGAACTCGAAGATGTGATTCCCGCGAACGCCAACTCAAAGTTGAAGTAAATCAACTTCAAAGTACGTCATGTGCTGCGTGTGGGCTTTGATCTGCGGAATCAGTTGGTAGCTTTGTTTGGGCCATAACCGAAATGTTATGGCCGGGCCGCATCGCCTGTAATTATAATGTGTACACGAATTACTAGCATGTATTATGTATTAAGTGCGCCGCCTTCCCCGTGTCTCGCCAGGCAACAGCTGCTGAGACATAATAAAAATAAAAAGTTTTAGCTCTAATCTTGGCGGCACCCCTCGGCGAGGGTTCTCTGCCAAGAGAGTGTGTGTTTTGATTAACGTAACAGATTTGCTTAGGAATTGCACAGAAATTCCTTTGGGACCAGCTTAAAATCAATAGAGAATATTCACTCATTCGGGGTTGAAACAGGTTTTAATTAAGCTTGAAATTTTAATCTGAAATGTTTACATTAAAGGTAATTCATTTGGTTATTTTGACTTTTCACCTGTAACACCTGCTCCCTGGCAAGCTGAAAGCTTATGTTTCTGTAAAGGATAAGTAAAATAAATATTTGGAAAGTCTGAATGGTATGTCCTGCATTTATTTCAGCAATCTGTCAAGAGGCGGGCTTAAGGCCAGAGCAAAGCTCAACTCTCAAGGTTTTTTTGTAAAACTTAACTCAGAAGTTTAGTATAATGGAGTGCTCAATGCACTCTGTGGCGACAGGACCTGCTTTATTTGCTTAGCTTACCTTATTTTTGAATAAATATTTTTGTGTGTGAACTATTCCCTCTCAAGGATGCTAAAAGCCACTGATTCAGCATATCAAGCATTACTTGGATGTCAAAGGGCTTCTGTCAGACACCCAAAACTCTTCATTTCGCCCTGCACTTTCACCTGTATTCATTTCAATGTTTACCTGAGAGTTGGATTTTATGTTTGGGCAAACGAACCTTTGTTTGCTCAATGTTTAAATTTTGCGCAAAAATTTCGGCTCTGCTCTCCGACAAGGGTTTCCATTACACAAAGGCAGCAACGGCAGCCCAGTGAGTTCATTCCCTGTTATTTAATTTTGATTTATGCTCGTATCTGGTGTTGAGGCAGCGCCAGCCCTCGCCTCGCCTTTACTTTCCTCCCGTTTGTGTGCTTTAATGTGCCACATTTTAAGTGACATTCGGGCGACGCTAAAAGGCCGTCTAAAAATCACGCAACATTAAGATGATTTATGCGGAATAATTTCAGTGTAAATGAGGCAGACTCCGGTCCGGTTAGTGGTTGCCCAGCTTACCGCCAGCCAAGGAGCTGTAAGTCAGTGCTGCCAACTTCGAAAGAAAGGGAACAAGGTTAACAGGAAATAAAACGGGTGAAAGGATAATATATATTCATGAAAAAATAATGGAGGGGACAATAATTTATTTTTCAAAATAATAATGAAAAATAATAGAAACCATGATGAATTAAATAAAATATCAACTGAGCGACAGAGTAATGTTAACTTTTAAAATATATAAACATAATTTTGAAACTCGTGTAAGGAAAAACTTAAATGAAAAACTTTAATTTAAATTATGGTATTTTTATTCTAAAAAATTCCTAATAAAAAGGCCAAACATTTTCTTTACAAAAGAAAAGGACCAAGTGGGCAGCACTGCTGCAACACCGAGACTGGATTGGGTCTTGGACCAGAGTGGGTCTATATGGAAGTGGGTCTGGAGCTTTAGCTGGGGCGTTGAAAAGCAGACACCTTGTGCGCGCACGTTGCTCGAATTTCAAGCCGAGGCTTGAGGCTGCTGCTAAGCTGATGTTGCTGCATGCTGCTGCTGTTGCTGTTGCTGTTGCTGCAACTTGAACGCGCCGCCCAGTCGCTGAAATTGCAGACAGCGGGCAGCAGATGATAAATGGCCTGAAAACACATTTGAGCTGCAGCTCGCCTCTGCTCTAGCTGCTGCTCTTGCTGCTTCTACTGATGCTGATGCTGATCTATTAGACAAACGCACGCCCAAGGCGTCTGCTCGCACATACATACATAGTATCATCGCCCATCAGCCGTTGCCCGTCGCCCCCATTGGCTATTTATGGAAAGTTTACCCCGAGATAAAGCGAGAAAAACGGCAATTTTCCTGATTATTTTTGTCGCTTTTAAACTAAAAATTTCTAGCTGTCAGAAATTAAATGGGAAGCAGCTTCTAAAGCTGCCCGGCTAATGCCGCTGCACTGCTGCTGCGACGGCTTTGGACGGTCTTTGGGCTTGGCTATGGCTAAATGTTTGCCTTGTTGCCGTTGTCCATGTTGTTGCTGCTGCGGTGCAACAAATGTTGTTAACAAGCATATTTTGACAGCTCAACAAGATGTTGCCAGATGCGCGAACAGCAACAGCAACTGCAACAGCGCAGCAGCAGCAACGGCGGCAACGAGGCCATCTGCATATGTTGCCGGCGTTTTAGTTGCTATAAAAGGCGAAACAAAAGTAAGACAAACCATGGACTATATGGGCTTTTCTATGGGGGTGACTATGGGAAAGTTGTGGCTTTCCATGTGCCTTCGCCGGCAATTGAAGTTAGTGAGGCGCAGAGTCCATTGCCTGCATATGTGATGCCGATGTTGCTGCTGTCGTTAGTGTTGCAGTCGTTGCTGCTGCTGCGGACTACTCCAGAGCATAAAATGTGGAGCATATTGTTCGTGCTGGCTCTCCAGCTGCTGCTGCTGATGCTGCTGGGCCATAAAGAGTTGAGGCTTGTTTTTAAAAACTATTTTGTGTGGCCTTTTAATAAACATTGCAGTGCATTTAATGAAATTCAAAGAGAGATATGGTAAGTAATAGGAAAAGACAAGAGCAGTGGCAATGCGGTGACCAGTGTTGTCGAGAAAACCATATTTAAAAAAAAAGAAGTAACCTAATTTGAGACAAGGGAGATAAGGTTACAATATGTGGAAAAAGAAGGGCAACTAAAAATATTTTCAAGACCAGGCTTATGCTTTTAAATACGTTTTCTATGAAGAGAAATTTTTGTTTTAAAGTAATATAGTTTATTCTATTTAATAAGAATTTTTCTAATTAGCTATAATTAAATTTTGTAATAAATTCTTTAGAAAAGGTTTGAAGTCTCTTCTTAGCTTTAAGATTTCTTGTCAAAGTTAATCTTCTTTTGCTGAAACCTTGGATATTTGTTACCAAATTAGGTCTTAAATATTATCTTAACTGAGGGAAAGTTAAAATATTAATTTCCTATACAAAAAATAATACTCTACCTTCAAACAACTTTTTAAAGGAGATTAAAGGAGTTCTATCTGGAAAAAGGATAAAAAGGCTGCAATGTTATTGGCATTCCTTTCTCTCTTGGCAACTCCTGGCCACATCTATTTGCTAATTGCATTTCGTTGTTGTTGGCTCGGTGTTTGTTGTTATGTGGCCGTATACCTTTCACGCGCACTGTTCCGGTTTAACCTCCATTCCTCCCTACCCGCCTACCTTGCAACCCACCACCCATTTCCATCCTGTCACCTTGGTTAAATATAGCTTTGTTGCAACTGTCGCAACTGACACATCCGAATGTCTTGTCCTTGCGCTCTGTACTCAGTCCCCATGTCCCCATGTCCTCGATCCCGTTCCCGTTCCCGTTCCCCAGTCCTCGTTACCCGGCACTCATCGCACCGCATCGCATCGCATTGCATCGCCTGGCATCACATCACATCACCGGGATACATGGATGTGTTGTCGGAGCTGCAGTCACTTCACTTCGCGGCTTGTCTATCACCTGGCCAAGGAAAATGCAATTAACGAGCGCCATCAAAATGGCAAAATGGCAAAAGCAAATGCACAAGCCTGCGAAATGAAAGGCGGGCAAACAAATGGCTGGCAGAGTGGCAAATTGCTTTACATATTTGCATGCCAAATGAGAGCGTCGCAAGCGTATGCTACATGCTGAAAAAAAAACCCCATCTAATGCCTGAAATTCAAGTTCAAAGCTTAGTCTCTTTGAGGAATATTTACTTACTTCACCGAACTGATTTCCAATAAGTTTCTCCTTGGGGAAAGTAAGTTTACATCATTCCGCAGTTCAAGGGGATTTTATTGTCCCTCTTAGTTTCCGGTTTGAATGATCAATTATGCCTGTCCCAGAGAGTCTCTCCAATTATTGCCCCAATATTCTCCCAGACTTTGTGCATTTAGATACTTGAATTGGCTTGTGAGCCATTCCATTTCCATTAGGGCCCACTCTTTTTGGCCAAGTTTCGTTGCTAATTTGTAGAATGCCAATGGAATCGATTCTTGGCTTGGCTGCAAATTGCTGAAAAATGCAGCTTAATGAACCCTGGTTTGACATGCAGAAAATGCTGCTCACAGGACAAAAAGCGTTGCTAAACATTTTCTGCCAATCATGGAAGGGCAGCAAAAAAGCCCCATGAAGCCCGAGAAGAAAGCAAAGCCAAATTGCAAGCAACCGCAAATTCAATAAATTTGAAAAGCAATTAATAACTGATTGACAAGTATTTATCTACGAGGAAATGGCTGGGCGGATGAGCGTACAGGCGAGAGGGAAGCGAACAAAAAACCGGATGCGGAAGTTGCAGCGGCAAGGATGCAAAGAGCGGCGAGGCGGCATGGCCATGTTGTCCGGGGGAAATAAAACCGAAAACGAAACCGAAACCGGGCAAATAAGCGTAATACGTTGCCCAAACACCGAAACAGAAGCAGAAAACCGGAGAGGAGAGCAGAGGAACCGAAGCTGCCGGGAAATGAACCCGTGGGAGCTGGCGGAAATTCAAAACCCAAAGTCAAATGGAACACAGCAATATAACGCAACGAATTGACGGAGATGAGATAAAAGAACAATCAACAATACGCCAGCAACAACAGCAGCAACAGCAGGAACAACATGGCCAACATTGGCCAGAGTGGCCGCCAAGAGTAGCGCCCTACGGTGGGAGGGTAGATGTAGCATAAAATGTAGCGAAAACTTTGGAAAAATCATTAATAATGCTGGGGCAGCGCAATGGCATTGGTTTTCCGAAAGGACAAGCGCAAGGACATGCAGCCAGCGGAGCTCCAGCTCGCTCTGCTCACAGCTCTCTGTCAATCAAAGCGCAAACAGAAACAAAATGAATGGCAAACAGCGGCGACTCGGACGCTCAACGTTGTCCAAAGTGGCGATGGTGCACTGACGAAAATAAAGTCTAAATTAAGTCAGTGTTTGTAGCATACGAAACAATGGCTTTAAGGGGAATAAATTTAAAAACAAAGCTTTATATTTAGTCTTTAGTTTTTACTCCTAAGTCTATAATTGATAGATTTAAAAAATAAAGAAATATATTTAATTCTATGTCTGAAAACTTGTTTGATTTTCCAAGTAAAATCTCCCTTGATTTTTCTTCAAGTGCCTACGTGGAGACAGGGCTAAATCCAACGGATGTCCATTGAAAAGGGGTCAGTAGTCAGGCTGGCCTGGCTAAGCGACTGTTTAGCTGCTTGTTTTGTTGCGGTTGGACGACGATGGCGATGGCGATGGCCGGGCAGGCTCAACTGGCTGGACTGGCCGGGAACAGGACATTCTCGCCCCGGCTGGCCCCAACTATCCGTGCTGATGATGATCATCCCGATGACGAAGGCGGCCGTCGACAACTGGGACGACAATGAACCCGATGATGACCAGGACCACGACGATGATGACTATAACTGGGACGATGATAATGGGGGAGCCAGGAGACGGGAGACATTGAGCGAGCGATGTGGAACGGATGTGCAGTTGTTGTGGTCGCCTCGCCTCGCCAGCAAAGCAAAGAAAAGCACAATTATTCATTTGCACAATGTCACAAAAGTGTCAGGCGGCAAAAGGAGCAAAGGATTCTTTATCCGATGCCCGTGGTTGCTCTCTCTGTCTCTCTCTCTTACGCTGAGACAAAAGCGTAGCGTGGCGAGCGATAATGACGAGTTCGGTGCATGGGCATTACAAGGATAAGGGCTAAGGACGTCTAAGCTGAGGACAGTTGAGGACATAGGACGCCGGACATCGAGCATCGGAAGCCAGATGAATAACCCCGAGTCGGGTTGAGTTTGCGGTGCATTCAAGTAATTAAGTTAGCCGAGCAGCTAGTTTCGGGCCGCACCGAAAGTGCATTAAAATTAATGCATTAGCAAGTGCAACATTGTTATCGGCCTGCACACATGAGCACACACACCTCACGTGGCCACACACGAGCGAGCGAGTCCTGCCAGCACACATGCACATACACATCCACATTTAGCCTGTGGCCACCCCCAGGAGTCCACATACCAACCCCCCGCCCTACCCGTTTGCATGCCCATATAACACTCACATATTACTTGTAGTAATTTCTCACGGAAATTCATAACCTTCCGCAACTATTCAGCATTTGTGTGGCATACTATGCCGCGCTCTTGTGTCGCTCGTGTATTTGTCGTCGTCGGCGCTTCCCTCGTTTGCCTCGTTTTCCTCGCTTTTCCCTGCTTTCCTCGCTTTCCTCGTCGTCGCCTAACCATTGGCCTACATCCGCGATTTTCGCACATGCCGACACATATACACCGGGGCACATAGATAGACCCCGCATTCCCTTACCCACTTTTCGAACTCGAATCTCGCAGGTTCGCTCTCTTAAACTTGGCAAGCTCTTAAGAGTGGCGACGCCGAAAACTTACGATATTCGCCTCTGTTAGCCGCTAACAAGAGAGAGAGGCGCGTGAGTTCGAAAGAGGCTTACTTTAATGTTGCTGTTGCTGTTGCTGCCAATGATGGTTAGTTCCCTTCTTCTTCGATCCATAATGTTTTCAAAACACTTGCCGCTGACTAGGCCAACATTTGGTGTAAGTGGATGTGGCTGCAGAAGGGGGAGAGGAGGAAGGGCCAGCCCGGTCCTCTAACCCATTTAGTGGGCTTATGTAAGCTTTGCCGGCAAATTGGGTTCCTGTCATAAAGTTGCTGCCTCAAAAATCGAGAGAATAATGCCACAGCTAGCCGGAAACTTAATTGCATTCCTTTCTTCCAGGAAAAGGGCCACAACAGAGTATTTTAAAATTAGATTAAATGGACTTTAAATGCTATTTAATCTTAATTTTATCGATTTTAATGATTATACGTTTAAAACATATTATTGCTGTATTGATTTTACTATTGAGTTTACATAGCATAGCTGACTATTGAAAAATGTTAAAAACTATCTAAAGGAAGCTGAGTATATTTATTTCGTTAAAAATTTATAAATTAAACTCTTTTTCTAAAGAATTTATTTTCCAAGGCGAATAATTAAATTCAAATAAGCTTAAATGCTCAGCCTTGAAAATAAAACATAAATATTCCATTGTCAGAACTACTTCCTTTAAATAAACGAAAAGCATAACTTTCCAGCTGCTAGGCAACCAATTTGCAATAAATATATACAGAAAATACTTTATTTCCTTATTTATGTTATATTTGCTTAATTTCTATTTGAAATGTACAACATATTCTACACATATTTATTTAAAAATCCCACAATGTTTTGTTTAAAACCAAATAAACTCCTTTTAATTAAGAAACCTGAGTCGACTTGCGTCAAATTGAGTAATTCGCCGAAGAGAAGTCTGCTGGATTAAATAAATATTTAATAATGTGAACTTGACTGCTGGAATATCAATTTCAGCATTCTTCTTCTCGGTGATTTATGCGTCGATCCTGCCCACGTTTCAACCGAAATTGTTTCACTTGCCGCTTGTGGAATATGTAAATATTTGATGGACTTACTTTTTCTTGCCCACTCGGAGTCAGATCGAGAGTGGAAACCTTTCGCTGGCCTTATCTGCCGCAAATTCATCATGAATTTCTTAATCAATGGCCCGGCGGCTACCGGCATTTCCCAAGAGGCTTGGATAAGCCCAAACCAGATCTACTCCTCGGCGGCGGCGCTAACCTGTTCGATTTAAGGCCGAGAGCCGCACATTGACAGTTTCAATTTCAATATTTCGGATCGGTTGGGTTTCTGTTAGCTGCGGCTTGGGAAAAGGCAACGGCCACGGCAAAGGCAAAGCCAGCCCCCGGTGCACACGCCCACTAAATTAAGTGCCACTTAATAATCAAAATTACGCGACGCTCAGATAAGCCGCAGATGAGGCTCAAGGGGATGGGGACTGGAGCCAGGTGAACCAGGTGAGCGACAGTAGGTCAAACGGCCGCCTTGCTTCGGATTTGTTTCTGTAGCTGCAGCCGTAGCCATGGAGCAGCGGGACAAACGCAGCTCGATAAATTCCCATTAATAAATTAAAACACGCCCGAGTGCCTAAGCGGCTTTCGCGGCGGCTTTTTTCCTCATTTTCATCCATTTCCCCGCATCGATTCTCTTTAGTTTTAAACGTTTAAGGGGAGGGAAACGGGGTGTGGGGAGGGACTGCTGCCCATTGAGCTTTGATTGCAATTAATATGCATACAGTGAGAGAAATGTTGAGGGAGTTTAAAGGTGAACAGAACTGATAAAAAGAGAGCTGTATTTTCTTTAAATAAATCTTTTAAGTCTGAAATTACATATCAAACAAGCAAGGAAGCTAACTTCGGAAAGCCGAAGCTTACAGACCCATGCAGTTTGCTAATTTAGAAAAGGCATAACTAAGCCAAAATTGCATATATGCATATAGGCTGCCAAGAAAACATTAAATTCGTGCATTTTTGGGTTACGAAAATATATTGGAAAATATGATAACTTTTTGGACAAACAAGAAAGGAGTCTGAGTCTTCGGTAAGGCGAAGTTTGTATATCTTTGCAGTCTGCAAGTGGCTAGATGGCTAGATCGACTCGAGTATAATTAAGTGGATTGTGGATATCAGAAACAGAAAATATAAATAACGATTAGGGTAATCTGAGGATTTAACAGGTGTAAATTAAGTCAATATATATTCCTTATTTTTAGGTATATAATTTATGATTCAATTTATCAATAGTTTATATCAAGTTTTCCCACTAAAAGTAAGAAGTTTTCCTAGTCTAGACTTAAATAAATTATGATACCTTAATTATAGAGAAATATTTCCTTATTACAACTTTCTCTCTTAACTTAAATGCCTTTGCTTTCTTTTTTTTTGGTCAGTGCATCATCGGCGGCTCTGGGACCGTTGTCAGCTCGAATTAAACGCCCGGCTGAGTGCTGCGCCGTCTGCCATTCTTCAAGCGCCAGTCGCATGTGCAATTCATGAATTTCAATTAATTAATTAGGCCACACAAATCTGGCGGGGAATGGTTTGGAATGGCGGAATGGATGCCAGCAGCAATCGAAGCTCCCAATCGAAATGTAGTTGCAATCCTGCGCTGATGCTGCTGCTGCTGCTGCTGATGTTGCTGTTCCTCTTGCTGCAATTTCTGTTGCAGCTGCCGTTTGACAAAGTAGCTGTTAGATTGCATCGCATTTGCCTGCCCAGCAACCTGCTGCCCGCTGCTCCAGCTCCCAGGCCTGAACCCACCCCGTGGAGCAATGGGGCAATGGGGCAACGGCAACCCCCCCTTGGGCCTTCTTGATGTCGCATGTACTTTGCATGCAACAGTTCGCTGCTTTTTCGCATACAAGTGACCCAATTACCGCGGCGGGGGTGAGCTACATCCTGGAGAAAGGACACGGGGACGGCGGCAGATGGGCGGCGACGGGTGACGGTACAGCAGCCTTCGTTACGGCTTGTTGATTTATGTAATTTAGATTGGATTTTGCGGCGGAGAAATTAATGCGTTGTAGATTAATGAGTGGCCGGGAGGACATGGAGCCTGCTCGACAGCGGATAAGGTCGTCGGTCGTCGGTCGTCGGTCGCCGCCCATCAAACCACATGACCGAAAGCACCAAATCTCTTAAACCTTTTAGGCAACTCTTTAAAACACGAGTCGAGCCTTAAAAAAAAAGAAAAATCTTGTACAAGTCCCCAAATTGCCATAAAGTACGCACACCTCAGCATCCCAGTGTGCGTGTGTGTGAAAGTTGCTTGTTGTTTCCGTGTTGTTGGTCCTGTGTGAGCCTATTTTAATCTCATTAAAAATGTAGCAGAAGGGAAATGGGCTGCTGAGGCTGCTGATGGCGCTGCTGGGCTGGTTATGCGGCTTGAAGTTGTCTTTAAAATTGACTGAAAGCGAAAATCAGTGTAAACGCTCCGTTGAGCAGGCCAGAGACACTCTTGCCAGTTCCAGTTGTTGCCAGTTGCCAAAGGACCTCGGCGTCGCCATCTTGGCTCCACGTGTATCCCTGGCTTAGTAAGCCGCATACACATATTAAAACTGGGAGAAAAAGGATGATACTTAAGGGTTTATTATTTACTTAAGACAGTTTTTTATCTTTAAAAGGAGTTTCAGGCTTTGTGTTTAATTGAATCGCTTTTAAAGGAATATAAGCTTTTGTTTACATGATTTTTTGTTGTTTAAAATATTGAGATTATGTCGTCTAGGATCCTTCTACAAAATAAATGAGATTAATACCTTGAATATAATTTTTTATAATTTTAAATCAAGAGAGTTCTTGCCAAAAATATTAATATTCTTTGATTAATCTACGAAAAATCTTCTATTTAATGCTAAAAAATATTTCTCTGCCTGTAATCTCACCACATGTGTGTGGGTATCTGCGCTTTGTGAGTTCCTGTTTGTGGGCTTCCACTTTATTTCGCGTTTATTATTTTACGCCTGCTTGGCAGCCGCCAAAAATGTAGGAAAACAGGCATCGGGGCAGACAATGCCGCCCCTCACACCTCACATCTCACGCCCATCGACCCTCTGGAGCAGGCACCGCCCTCCCAAAGCACCCCGGCACCCACCTAACCTTAGTTAACCTCACTCGGCGACCGCAGTGTTGTTGCTATTATGATTATTGCTCGTGGTTGTTGGGGAGCACGAGCATGCTTTGTTTTTATTTGGGCTCAATTCTCCTTGTTGATTCTTATTTCATTTTTTTTTTCTGTTTCGGGGTCGGGGTTTGTTATAAAATTTATGAAAAGAAAGCAAAATCAAAATTATAATAAAATCAGATTACAGCCTCTCAACGTTCGGGAGAGATGGAGTGTGAGGATTTTTGCTTAGCAGCAGCCTCCCCCTGTTGTTGTTGTTTTGGAGTTTTCTTTTTTTTTTGTTTTTATTATGCTTTTCAGTCAAAAAATTGTTTGCGCTTCATTTTATGAAAACATAAGCAATTTTTGGATGCTACTGCTGCCGCTTTTAGACACTGACACCAGCAGCAGCTTGGGCCGCGACATTTGTGCCACCATCTTCTTCCGGTTTTTGGAGGGCTGCTTCCGCTTTTCGCGTTTTCCCAGCGGTGCGTTTAACAACGCTCCATTTTTATGTGCCAGACATGTGAAAGCTCTTCATTTCGGCCAGCCTTCACTCCCACGAGGGACGAAAAGTCCTGGCTGACTTACCTCGTCGTCGTAGCCATCGCCGTCTTCGCGTTGATTTTATGGCATTTTTTCTGGGTGCAGATTCGCAGGTCGCAGGTCGCAGGATTCGCGCGCGCCTCCGAAAAGAAGCAGGGACTTTATAAAATATGTACTCGAGGGTAGTCTGTTTTATTGCAATTACTTAAGATTTTACTGTCTGCGTTAATTGAGCATTGGATTACTTTATTTTCGGCGCTCGGCTCACGACGCTCGGAGCGGCAGCCATGAAGATTGATTGCATTGTTCTCGGGCTAGGAGTTGTTGCCAGGCATTAATCTAGCATTAATTATTATGTAATTGGTCACCGCAGCCAGGCCAAACAAAGGGATTTTAATTAAATTTTAGCCATAACCCGACGCCGACGGGGTGATGGGAAGTTGCTTTGATGTGCGTTTGGGTATGCGTATGCGTATGCGTGTCCCAGTGATGTATGCAGCTTTAAATGCATATCAAATATTTATTCCGCCCACATCCTCTCACAGACGCACAGACAGAGGAAGCCATTGTTTGAACACGTCTATGTGTGCCTGCAAACAAAACAAAAATAATTGTAAATTCAATTTCATTATTAAATGTTCTTGTCCGCAGTTTTGTGTGTTTGTCTATTATCTCAACGCAACCAAATAGCCGCAGTCCCCTAGTTAAGCCTTTAGACCCGCTTTTGGTCTCCTCTCGTGCGTGTTTGCACGCAGTGTGTGCGGTTTCGATGTATATTTAAACAAATGCGGTTAATGTTCATATTTCATTTTAATCAGGCCCGCGGATATTGATATTGGCATCGTCCTGCCAGCCTGTCCTGTCTGTGTGTCTGTGTGCGCGCTGCCTGCCTGCAATAGCTGTTAATGCGCATTTACGTGCCGCATTATGTATTTACACACACCTATGTATACCCACAGCTACACCAGCACACACACTCACATGGCTTTAGTTTGTCAAAAACAAACTTTCCCTAGTTCAACCACAAAACGGGCATCGCAACGGAGTGGAACGCAACGGAACGCAGCGTAAAGCTGGAAAATGATTGTAAAATTTAACAACCGACAGCCAATTACCATAGCTTTTTATTTGATTTTGCACGGTTTAGCTTTTTGGTAACGAGTTGGATGTTGCCGCCGGCACTTGCCGCAAAAGGCCCCCTCAAAAACCGAAAAGAAAAAGAGGAAAACAAAACACGGCCTACACATGCCGCCGCAGCAACAACAAGGACCACGAGGACAACAACGCACAACGTGTTCGATTTTTAAAGGGAAAAGAATGACGGATATTAAAATGGTTCAGCAGCTGAAGGTTCAGCTTAATGCCTGGGCGGAAAACCACAAATTCATTTGAATCGATTGCTATGGCATCGCTGAAAGATATAAGTGCTCATCCAAAATGATTGCAATCGGGAAAAATTGCTACAGGATATCGAATGTGTGGGAGCCAGGAATCATTTTGTGGAGCCCATGTATGCGGTCCTGTTTATTTTTAAATATTTCTGAGTTTTCTGTGACACTTGCCGCGTTCCTACGTTCATCAATCATGAGATTAATATGGTATTTTATTAAAAATCTGCATATTAAAGCCACTAACATGCTCCGAGAGTTTTATCTTTAGAGTGCTCTTAGTTACATTTAAATTTCTGATGGTTTAATACTTTATTTCGATTTATTTTTTGTCAGGAGAGAGGTAAAAATGTAAGGCTGCTGCATTCATAATATTTATAAATTAAAATGGCATTAACCGGGAAAATAAAGCTTGGAAGCTAACTTTGGAAAGCCGAGTTTACATACCCTTGCAATTTGCTAATTTAGAAAAGGCATAACTAACCAAAAATTAAACAGAATTTAAACGAAAATATACAATTTAGGAACACAATTCATCCAATGTCCTGCCCAAAGCTTATTAAATTAAAGTTATCAAACAGAAAATGTATATAACAGGCAAAAGGAGCAACAGTATATATATTTTTAATCAGCTGTATAAGAACATATGATTTCACTTTTAAAAATCCCAAAACAATAAACAAATGCACCAATTTTAAATATTAAAAGCCTCTTACCGCTTACCTAGCAACTGGCTCTAAAAGCTCCTATATTTTATTCAAGTCTCCATAATGCTTTGATGGGTATTGCATGGGCTGACGTTTCAGAAAATTTTAGATGGATATTACGGTATCAAGCACCACTAACGGTAACAATAGACACAATTGTACGCAAATTTCATTTGATTTCAATTGAACACAATTAAATTTTTGTGCGCCACAATCAAGTTGGCTTTTGTAGTTGTAGTTGTCGCTTTTGCTGGTCAGAGTTTGTAGATATTGATTTTCCGCCACGCCCTAGCCGGAGTCGTCCCGAGATTCAGGAGATTCAGGAGATCCCGGAAATGGGGCACGCACGTTTGCAGGTTTTTCATTTATTTATTCACGTTTGTCGGTGGCTTTATTCCTTAAAATAAATTTCTTTTATTTTAATTTCGGTTTTGCATTTAAACACATAGAAATTACGGTTGGCTGGCTGGCTGCCTGGCTGGCCGAAACAAAATCCATTAATATCCTTTATCCCGCCGGCTATTTATGGCCGCAAATGAAATGGCAGAAAGCAAATGTGATTGCCGCGTTAATTTCGTTGGCATTATGTTTTAAAATACGCGAATTCATCTATTGGCCGGCCGGCTAATAAAATCATGATTCATGAATTGTATTTGAGGTCGGCCAACCGAGCGATTTTGTTTTTGAAATTGAAAAGAGTTCTGGGATATTGTGTGGCAGCCGGCGCTGCTTATATCCGGCTTGCGGCACGTTTCCGGCTGCCATTTGCCATTTGCCGCTCCTCCTGCTAATTTCACAGTTTGGCATTTCGGAACTTCGACTGCCAACCCCCGAAAGAAGGTGGCCAAAACGCTTGGCTGTTGCCTGTTGGCCCCGGCCAACAATTAACTCCCACATAGAGACACACACCCACTCGATTCAAAAGCGAAAGCTCTGCAATTCTGTGGTTAAGTATCATTTCTAATATTTTGTGCGACATCCGGACGACACTTTGGCATTTCTGGGGGTGCGTGGCGCGGCGGCCGGGAGCTGCGGCTGCTGCCTGGTTTTTAGCCAGGCTGCCAGCCACATTGTTTATGGCTCACTCAAGAGTTTCGGGCGGCAGCACCGCCAACCCCAGTAACATTTAAACAAAACCTGGCGCCAACGCCAACGCCAAACACACAAAACACGAAACAAAAACAACGCAGCGGGAGGAGCAAAGCCAACGAGTGGGGCAAAAAGTTTTTAAGTGAAAATAGTCATTCAAATTTAATTAGTCCAAAACAAAGCCAGAGCGTAATGAGCTTACGCCGGAGCTGGGTTACGGATGGGTGGGGGGCTAGAGGATGGCTCCATCTCAATCTGAAATTGTGGTTATTGCACTCAGCTCCCGTGCGCTCCAGTTCGGTTACCGAAAAGGGTGCGACGGTGCCAGGGTGCCAGGGTGCCTGGGTGCCGGTCCCGGTGCCATCCGCCAACCGAAGGGTCATGTGCGACACAATTACGGCAAAGGTGGAACCGGAGTCAGCGGAGGCAGCGCTTTGCTGTCACATGACACGTGGCCGCAGGAACTCCCCCGGCCACGCCCACACCCATTCCCATTCCCGTTCCCATTCCAGCACCCTTACAGGCTCCCCCACACACAGAAAACAGCGAAACTGAGAGCAGCAGTTTCAAAATATTTTACGTAATATCATTGTTCGCACTCGTAACTAACTTTTGCCAGCGCTCCATGCCGGCACAAAGGATACATCTCCACCTACGGCTCCCTGGTATTCCTTGCCCGATCCCCGATCCACGCGCCACTCAGCCCGCTCCTAATACTTGCCAACTGTTTAGCGTGTGACGAAACTTCCACATGCCGAGGGGCCATTCAGGAGTTCTTTGTTGAGAAAATTATTTTTTAAGGAAATGGGCTTATTTTTAATTACCTACATTTTTCTTTATCTTTAAAAACTTAGAGAAGGAAAACTAGCAACAAGTTCCTTTAATTTTCAAATTTTATTTGATTATTTATGTTTAAATTAAATTAGTTCGAAATTACGATTTTATATTTATATTAAATTTTAATAAATTATTGCATACAGCAATATTTCCCTTGATATTATAAGATTTTTTGATTATTAAAATATTAATTTCTGCTTTTGTTCATTGAATTTATTTATTTTTAACGGATTACTGAATTCACATAGATTTAATCAGTATTAAAATGTTTCACTATAGCGATTAATTAGCCTGATTAAATTTGTTAAATGCAAATATAATTTTGTACAAATAAAATTCTTATTTATTTACCTTTAGATGTTGCAGATAAAAGGCAGAAATTTATTAATGGCATAATTAATAATATGTAAATATATTAGGTGGTGCAAATAAGCAAATAATATTTGATTATAACACTTGCTTTATTCATCATTTTTTTATAAACTATCAGAACTTATACAAATAAAAAATAAGGGAGAAAAAAGAGGTGGCGTGTGAACTTGTAAAGCCGAGTTCGAGTTCCTAGATAATTACAGATATTTACCTATATATTATACATTAATATGTTCTATATTTTTTACCCGCCAACGACTTCCCTTTCTGCTCGGCCTGCCTCCGCGGATGCTGCTCCACATGCCTGTGTGCGACCATGTCGCATCGCATGGAAGGCTGCTCCGTCGGATTGGGGTGTGGGAGTAGGAGTGGGTGCTGGTTGCATGGGGGTGTCCTGGGTCTGCGCTTGGTCTGGCCTGGGTTTTTGGCGCTGCCGCATATGATTCGTATCGCTGATACTATTTCTGCTCCAATGGTACAGTTAGTTTGCATCCTACGTGCCTGCTAATGTATGCTGGCTACCTTTCTACGTGTCCTGCGCCCGGACTCCGTGGCGGGGTGTCCGTGTGTGCGGGCACATCCGTGTTAATATAAACGCATAACAGCATTTTTAGCTGTGAAATAGTTTTGCTGGAGCCCCAAAAATCCCCAACCCAACCCGGCTCGGGTACTGCCATTGTCCTCGCCGGACTGACTCCATCCTGTAGGTGTAATTGTGGCCGTTGCCGGTTGCCGGTTGCCGGTTCCCATTGTCGACCATGCGGCAGTTGTTTTTGTCGGCCGGGAGGTTTGGGGGGGGAAGCCCAGGTTTTCTCTGAATTAATACATCACATGCACGCAAAAGGACTCCGACGACTAGGACGAGGACTAGGATGAGGACTCCGACATGCATACAAGCTTAATTATGGGATTTGGCCGGTTTGTCTTCTCGGTGCGGTTTCGTTTGGGTTTGGTTTCGGGCTGTGGTCTGGGCCTGGCCATCTAACTATCATATTTTGGGTCGCGTATAATTGGGATACATGCAGATCTGCCCGGAAATATTTTAATTTAGTTAGGTGCCCTGACCATTAGCAGAAGGATCCCAATGTCAGCTGCCAGCTGCCATACTCTCTCGTCTCGATGGCTTTTGAAAACATTTCACGTGACAATTTTTAATGGCATTTGTTGGCCTTTGGGTGCGCGCTGATGCTCGCTGATGGAAATTGTAATGGAGAGCTCTGGGGGCTTAGGGATCGGAAATCGGAATAGGGAATAGTGGGAACAACGGAACGTGCCCGAAGTTCGTTAACGGATTCTCGGAGCTGTCATTACCATTAACATTTTGGCTTGGGCAAACATTTTAGCGTCGCTCTCTCGAACTCATTTGCACTTTTGTTTGCATTGGATTTCGGACACTGTCAGCGCCGGCGGCCAAAACCATTGACATGGCCGCATTTGGGTATTTTCCTGTCGCTACAGTTATTTGATTAGTTAACATGGACGGCGCGGCTGGAGCGGATTTCGGTGGAAGGCAGAAGGGTTTCATGGCATATTTGGACGCGGCACTGTGTTCACTTTCCACGCTTCGGCGGGTAAACTAATGGGGAAAGTTTAATGCAGTAATTGATTGACATTATTTGCTTACTTTTACCATTGTCCACACTCGGGCACAGTGTTAATGTATCATAGACCCAGTTGTAGCCACTTTGTGACCTGCTGTTTATTACTTTTTTACTGGCTGCCTTCCCTGGGATATTGAACAACAGAAACTCCTTTAAAATTGTGATTTACTCTCCTTATAAAATGTTGAACTAAATATGCCTTTTCTAGTTTGTCAGAATATCTATTATTTACTGATTAAATTTTAAATTCAAAAATAATGTGCCGGAATTATCGCTTCTTGAAACGTCTGAATATATGCACCAAATACAGGGCCTGTATTTTCTGGGCCCTTCTTAATATAGTATTTGGAATTGGCTTTATTCGTAAGATTGGCAAAATTAAGTAGTTTTTGGTCATTAATTTTATTAATCATTATTTTCACAGCTCTACTCGTTGAGTTTGTGAAGGAGAAACATCTTCCAATCGCAGTTCTGGTCTTTGGCTGTCAATGTGGCGTTAGTTTGGCATTATCTGGGGTACTGCTTCTCATAGGCATTATTAAGGTTATTTTTGGTTTTTTAATTTTCTAAATTTATATCAAATATTTGTAATTTTAGGGCAAACGAAGTCTAGTATGTGCATCAATAATGGTTTGTGGCCTGGGTATATTCTTCATCCACTGGTTAATTATACCTTTAGGTGAGTTATATACTTATTTGCTTATTTTTAGTGTTTAAAATATTTTCCTTTTGCCTTTTAGTACTATATTTTATTTTTTCATTCGTGGTGTACACCTATTATCAAGTGGATATGGCTCCGGATGATCGCTATCGAGTACCAAGACGGTTTTTATAGCTCAGGCTTTGAAAATATCTCAGATAATTTTAATAATAAAATTTTTGTAATCAAGTTCGAATAAGTAATAATTAAAATTTCAAGTTGACACTGCAAAATGAACTTTTTATTAAATAAAAATAGTTCTTTACTGCTGTGCTAATAAACTTTTATTAAAAAGAATATAAAAAATATAGATCGCAAAAAAACAATAAACTTTTACAATAATTATCAATAGTTTCAAAGGATTTCACAATCTTATTGAAATTGCTTTTCTATTATTTATTTTAATCTGTTTAAGAGTTTATATAATTCCTTAAAATAGTCTTTCCTATCGTGGTGTTCCCAAGTTTATTAAATATCCATAATAATAGTTCCCCACACTTTTGGTCACATTTCCGCAGCTCATAAACTGGAGGGCAGGAAAACCACTGTCTCCACATACTCGAATTTATGTTTGGTACTGGATCAGTTGGCTTTAGCGGTGCTCTGGACGGAATTGCAATCGTCTTCGGTCTGCTTACGGAAATGTTTACTTCATGGGCCGCCGAGTAAGTATCTCTGTATCGCCGGCCCCTGCAATCTACTCCAAATAGCTGCAATAGTTTTATGGCTCATCATGGTTCTGGCCCTTTTTTTTTTGTTCGGGAAATCCCCTGGCGAGGGCGAGTTCAATGTTCCAGTTCCTTGTTTCTTTTTTTGTGGGTTGAAGGCTCAGTTTGTTTTGTTGTTTTGATCCGAATGCTCAATTTGCCGTTACAGCGGCCGGACCGGCACACAGACACACCAGTTCATCACTTACACGCCAGGGTAATTTAAAACAAATGCCCCACCAAATCGCATTTGGCTTTGGCGCTACAAGTTTTTATTGCCGCTCTCGCATATGAAGCGGCAAATTTGTTCATCCACTACAATTTGGCATGCCATTTATATTGGTTCCATGTTAATGCCGGCGCCAAATCCCCGACTTGAACCAAAGCGCCACTCGGCGAGCCTGAGCGCGATTCCATGTACTATAGTTCAGCACTGGGAAAAGTTATGAGTTTGGTATGAAATGTTGAAGTTTTAAATTGTTTACAGATTTTTTGTGTTTGTGGAAAGTCCATTGACACTAAAAAAGTAATATTAATTCGGACCAGAAAACCTTTCAATCAATTTTTTAAATATTTCTAGAGCAGTGCAAAATATTGATAAAAATATAAGAAGTCAAATTTCTACCTGTGCACCTACCTATAGTCCAAAACCAATTGCTGCAGCACTTGTAGTTGTTGCTGCTGCTGCTGCCGCTGTCAGTTGTTGATGCAGCTGTTGTATTTTTTAATAGACACATTAAAAAATAATTTAACAGACTGACACAGAGAGTCGCACAAGCCGCTTCGTTTGCTTCGTTTTGGCCGCTGCATTGAATAAATCATAAATCATTCAACTTTCGGCCAGCGAGCTGTGAAATAAAAATGGACAGAGAACATGTGACGTGTGTATATCGGTGGGTCGGTCGTCGTTTCTATTAAACGATACACGATGAGCAGCCAGGCAATTTGTCCAATTTTTCACAACCCACAGACCCTCAGTCCCTCCTTACCCGCCGCCACTAGCTGTGTGTGCTTTTTTTCGCCGCGTGTGTGTTTACTTTTTACACATCATAATTTTTTATGCTAGTTGACTTCTGGACGCTGCCTCGTCCTCGTCCTGGTTTCCACTTTTTTGCTCCCTTTTTTTCAGCGCACCGAAAAGTTGTTGCCATGTACAAATTAATAAACGAGTAACTGACAAAAAGGTAATTTATTATTTTATACATATTTGACAAATTAATTTAATGACACTGCGCCGTCTCACACTCGCACATTAACGCACATGTCCCACTGGGCTGGATCCGGATCCGCTTGCCAATCCCTTGGCCCCTCGCCGGCTGTCCTGGCACGGCTTCTTCCCGCTGCCACACATAATAATTTCTCATTTAATTTTTCAATTTTAAGCGTCATTTACACATGCCATGCTACGGCATGGCAGTCAAGCTCTGTCCAGATCCCCGATGCCGGGATTCCCCTTCGGGCCAACGCTGTTGTTTTCTCTTCTTGTTTTCAGGCATTCTGTTTTCGTTTATTTTTTTGTTTTTGCCTTTGTCAGCTTGTCGGACGCTCTTTGTTGTTGTCTGCCATCGCGTTTGATTATACCCTGCGTTTTTTAGGGCGTGTCCGACGGCAGTAGGCGGCTTGCAGTTGTCAATCAATTCAAACACGAATCAAAACAGCCATTCAATCGGGAATTATTCACTTAAAAGCACATGTTTTGATCCGTTTGAACAATTATATAAAAATAAATACAGGTTTTACTTGACACTTGTCTAATTTCTGTGATATTACCTTGCGAGTTACCTTGTAGATAATTTTAATTCCACCTGCTAACTGAATTAGGTAAGCATATAATGTTTATTAGGATAATTAACAGCATCTTATCCTCGGCTTAGTGCTCCGCTGTGATCGCTTTATGTTGTTCTTTCATTTTTTATATTTGCATTAAAAGGTAATCATCGGGAGCGCCGCTGCAGTGCTGTTGGCAAGCAAGCCTTGCAATTTTCGCACCGCTGTCGCATTTTGTATGACTGTCATTAAGTCGTCAGCGGGTTCAGTAACGAGAAGGACAATGCCAACGGACGGGGGAAGTGGTGAACGGTGGACTGGTGGACTCGAGAGTGGCAGGACGCAATCAGTTGCTCACTCAGTTGGCGACGCATCAGTTTAAATGACTCGTCATGCCCACTGGCGACGATGAGGGGAATGGAGGTGTCAGTATCGGGATCGGGGATCGGGTGGCGGAGCGACTCGTTGCAGGAGGTGGTGCCCCAAGGACGCAGAGGATACGGAGGGACACTTGAGGAAAAATGTAATACAGTTCCTGAAGTTCTTATAAATGTTTTTGATAGATAAGATAAAAGTACATTTGAAAAAGTAATATTAAAAAATAAAAAATTAATTTATTGGAGGTACACAAATATTTATTTTAATTAAGCAGATTTTAAAGACTTTAAATTTGAGTTTCGCATCCTAGCACCACTTTTATTTTCAGTGCAAAAAGATACGGCGCACATTGCACTCGAATCGGTCTGCAAGAGCTCGCACGTTAATGACACTAGAATCAGTTTTCATTAACGATATAACGTGCCACTGGCCACTCGGAAGCGGTGAGGGCTGACAAGGGGCCGGCGGGATGGCCCGAAGAGTTGGCGGTAAAAAACAGGAAAAGCGGGAAGGGAAAGCGGGAAACTGAGGGAACCGCATGCGTGCATTGCTCGCATATTTCTCTTGGTGGCGGCTGCTGCGGCTGCTGCGGCATTGGCGCTGGCAATTAATAAAACACACACCTTCTGTGCGGCCTTCTGGCCCTACGGCGGAGTAACTGCTCCTGCTCCTTGCTCCTCCTGCCTGCACAGTGGTCTAAAGCGCTTATTTATGCAACGGCTGGTCTCGACATCACATCGACATACGAATCCCTCCATACATCTACAACTGGCAACTGCATCTGAAACTGCAACTACAACTGCAATTGCGTCTGGAAAATTGAATTTAAAAAGCTCAAACGCTGCAAAATATTTCACACGCACACCGCCGGGCCGGGCCTGGCCGGGCCAGGCCGCTTGTTGCTGAGATTTTTCGTATAAATCACATTTGCTAGCGAAAAAAAAGGAAACAAAAATATATAAATAAAATATAGCATGTGTGTGAGTGTGCCTGTGCCTGTGTGTTTTTCAGCGTCGCCTGCATAAATCTTTCAGTTTGGATTTTCACTTTGGCGGCATAAATTGACACTGGCTGACGACATCGCAGCCACATTTGAAAACCGCGCTTAAAAGCATGACCGTCCGACCGTCCCCTGATCGCTGCAAAACTCCTGCATTGCAAATTGCGTTTTTTGTCAGCTTAAATAAAGCAACGCGCGCTGACAGTAAAAACTCATTTACGCGAAATTAAATTAAAAGTTAATTAACGCTGTCAATGTGCAAAGCACTCCAGAAGGAAGAGGCATGGCTGGAGAGATGGAGGGAAGGCAAGGAAAGAGAGAGAGGTTACTAGCCAGTGACTACCTGAAACTGCAACTCTGCGGGCCAAGTTGAAAAATCACCGCAAGCAAAGTTAAGCATATGTCCGCTTAAATTGATGCGAACTGGTTTTAAACGCCAGCCTGACAATTCGCGAGTGAGTTTTTTTTGCGAGTCGGTCTGGCAAGTTGTTTGCCTGGAAACTCTGCAATTGGTTTGCCGGTGAATTTCAGGCGGGGATGGGCAAGGGGACTCGACTGGTGGACATGGATGTGGACGGTGGACGGTGGACGTAGGATGTGGGGCTTTGCTGACAGTTCGCTTGATTGCTTGGCTGGGCGGCAGTTATGCGCCGCGCACACAGTGCGTATGGTTAATGCGACGTGACCGGACAGAGTCAACAACAACGCGATCCAAGCAGGCTGATAATTAATTTTTAAGTAAAACTGAAACTTACACCGACCAATCAGCGATTAACCGACAAAAGAGAGACGGACCTGCGAGAATAAATTAAATTTAATTGGTGCCCGCATATAAAGTCCTTCCATCGAGTCGAAGCTAAGCGAATGGGGGACCAACCACAGATCTCTAATTGGCTGCACTTCGGGCAAACTGACCGCGAAATGCAATGCTCGCCTGATTAATTTGCCAAGACATCAATTGTGTCCGTTCTTCCATGCGTATTGCTGCCCAAATGCCCGAATGCCAAATATTGGTTCAAAGTTTGGAGGGGCAAGGCAGGGCCTCCAAGTTGGGCCTTTGATTTGTGCGGCTGCCCCCCAGGGAAGCCATTGTAACAGAAAGTTGCATCCATAAAGCATAAACTATGTCGGTTTTTCATGAACTTCCTATGGTTAAAATTTTGGTTAGCCTCGTGAAAATGTACTTTAAAAATATAATCAAGTTCAGAATCTTAATTAAAGTTAGGCGGATGTTGCTCGCGGGTATAATTTAGAACTGGTTTGGTAAGATTTTGGGATGTTTATTTTTAAAAATACGAAAGATCCGAATTAAAATGTTTTAAAAATGTTAATTAAATTTTATAAATAGTCAAAAAAGTTAAAAATATAATAATGATATCTAAATAACCTGTTTGTTATATGTCAGTTAAAAAATAACAAGTTTTTAGGTTAAAAGCATTTACTTTTTTTTCTTTTAGAATAAAAAGGAGAGATATTTGACCGTTGTTTTTTAAATCTATATCTTTTGATGCTTTAATTTCTATTATAAACCTAAAAATATGTTCAAAACTTAATTCGACCGAAGATTTACACCCTAAACTCTGGTTTAACCTTTAAGTCTTTTACTTAAGTCCTAGAAAGTTCAACGTTAATTGACTAGCGTTTTGCTTCGAAGTCTAAGAATTCGACTGCCCACTGGGCTCAGTTCTAACTTCAACTTTTTCCTTTTGAAGCCAAGAACAAGAGATACCAGCCCTCCCCACACCAGAGTTCCTCCTCGTCAAAACTGAGAACTGAAGTGGCTCGGCTGTCCTGCCTTTATGACAGTTCGTTCTCATCGGGGTCGAGCGGCGAGCGGCGCGCGGCAATATAAATAAATATGCTTGTTGTCTGGCAATTGGAACTGCACTCCCACGGCCAATTTCGTTGTGAAAAATTAAAGATAACATAAATGCGGCTCGCCGGGCACGCCATTCGGAGCTAGGCCCCGAAAAGCAAGCGGAAAGCGCCGGGCGGAGCGGAGGAATGCCGTGCCAGGACATCAATGTCGGGACTCTGGCGTGCTATTTGAATTGAACAAGTGTCAGCGTCGAGGGGAAACAGCGTCGAAGCTGTCGCTCCGCAGTAACGTGGCCTGCAACCCTCTGACCCCTCTGACCCGGCCATTTGCATGTCCTGCCACCACTGCCAGGCCTGCCACTCCACTCTCAAAACTCAAAATATTAACACTTTAACGCCAAGTTTTTTATCCGGCTGCCGGAAACAGACAACACAACGCACACAAACACTGGCGAGAACACAAATACTACAGCTCTCGGCGGCGGCGGCGCGGCGGCAAAGCGCCATGTTGGATTATTCAACTCGACGCCATTTCGCGTCACAATGCGCGCTATGCGCCGCCATCATTGCACCCGACAGCGAACGGTACCCGGCAACCGGCAGCGGCAACAACAGCAACAGGAACAGAAATTGCAGCAAGAGGAGCAGCAGGAACAGGACTACAGGACGACGGCTAAGGGCTACGGCGCGTCCCGGCCCACACGGCGGATGAAGTTGCAATTCAAAGTCATAAACACGTGGAGCGTGGGCGCAAAGTCTCAGCTAAGCCGCGAACCGGCGCTGCCACTGACAGCGAGGAATACCAGGGAAAAGTGTAGACCTGCAGGGCGGTAAAGGCGGGAGCAACCAGGGAAAGCGGCAGCGGTAGCGGCACTTCCTGCCCCGGTCCTAGTCCCCTTTATTTCCAGACCATTTTGTTGTCTATGCCACACGGGCAGAGGACAGACAGGGTATCAAAGGCATATTAAATCCACTCCATTTAGCCAGAAAAGTGCAATCGACAGGGCCGGAATTCTCTTTGGCAACCGCCAAATTGGTCGACAATTCCCTCTATTTTTTTTTTATAACTTTTGAGCTTGTATATGTGGTAGCAACGCAAGAGCTTATGAGGAATCGGACTTGTGCCTGTTGAATCTTTATTTTTAATACAAGCTTTTAAGAGTTTGTATTGAATGAATAGTCTAGAATGATTTTAAATTAAATTAAATTAGTTATTATTAATAATATAGCTTCCTTATCAAAGTGTAATTATTTCACGACTTGCAAAAGCTGCAAAAGCTATCAGAAGTGATTTTAGCAAAAATTCAAGGCAATAGCCCGATTATGATGAAAAAATTGATAAACAAAAATAAATCTGATATCCCTGACACATATGGAAATGGATAGTATTGGGGCCGATATCGGGTAACCCAATGGTCGATCCTTCCAAATGGCTCTCCGAATCGGGGCTGTTATTTTTCGGTTGGCGCTGTTCGTTTTTCATTTGCATGCGAAATTCAAACATCAGCATAAAAATGCAATTTTTATTGCGCAACATTTCTCAATGCCCGCTGCAAATATTTTCGCGGGCTTTATTATATTTTTTGTTTCTCCCTTGTATTGTTTTGTTTTGGCCGTGCTCAGGACTTGGCTTGGTTGTTGTTACCAGTCCCGGTCCCGGTCCCTGGTCCTGCCATTGTTCTTTGTTTTGTTCGGCTTGTTGCTGCCTGCTCCTGTTCCTGCTGCTGCTGCTGCTGCTGCTGCTGCTCATATTATTTGTGCTTTTTATTTGGGCCCCGCGAGGCGATTCCACCCACCCGCGGCTTTATTATGAGCTGCACTTTATGAAAATGCAGTTGCCGCTGTCGCTGTTGCTGCTGCTGCTGCTGCTGCTGCTGTTGCTGTTGCTGTTGCTGTTGCTGCTGCTGTTGCTGCTGCTGTTGCTGTTGCTGTTTCTGCCGCAGGAGTTGCCATTGCTACTGCCGCCGTTCGAGTACATTGCAAATATTTTATTATTGCACAATTTCGCCAACTTATCCCGCTCGCATATGAATGGTGAGGTGGGCCCGGGAAGGATCTCCTGTTGGCCGCCATGGCCTGCGGGCTTCAGGAAGGATGCAAGCCAGCTAAAAATAATATTTCGCCGCTGTTTATTTGTTCGTTCGTTGGTTTGTTGTTTGTTTTTGTTTGTCGGTTCGTTTAGTTGAAATTACGTTCTGTATGCCACTGAATTTCATAGAGCGGCAGCGGCGGCGGCAGCAAAAACAACTTGAGCCCAAAAACTTGCATTCGGTTGTTATTATTCTTGCGTTTACTCCCGGCAAATTTGCCGTGTGCCGCCTCCTTTGGCTTCCCTGGCTGCTTCTCTTCTTGTTGTTGTTATGGACACTGCCTTTCCCTTTTCCCACTTAACCCTCAACGGCACTGCCACTGTATTCCGTTACACCACCCATGGAAAGCGACCCATGGAAAAGCCACCCATCAAGCCACCACCCACAAAGGCTGCCCCCGTGTTTCTGGTTTTGCTTTTTTCGTGCTGTTTTTCCAACATTTTAACTTCCGCTCAATTTACCTTTAGGCCAAGTAATTTAAAAGCTGACGTGTTTGTACAACTACAATTTCGACTCATGTTGCCGTTGTTTTTGTTGCTCTCACTCCGGGTCCTCGTCCTGTTCCTCGTCCTGCCGTCGGCCGTGCCTGTGTATAGCACTTCCTGGTGGGGATTTCTGCTAGGTTCCTCGGCTCTGGCTCTGGCTCTGGCTATGGCTCTGGTAGCTGGTAGCTCGGCTCTTGGATTTTAATCTGCCTCCTTGGTGCGAGTTGTTTTCTTTCCGTTGGTCAAAATATTAAAAACAACATAGAAAAATTATATTGGACGAAGAAATTGCTACCGCTTTGGCATATATTTTGTTTATTTGCCCTCCGTTTGGCTTGTGCTCGTCTCAAGTTTTAGATGCCAAGTCGCAGGCAGGACTAAAAGTCAAAACATCCGCAGAGCTGTTAAAACTGTTTGCCCCGGCTAATAGTCGCCGCTGAAAGCCAGCTGAAGGTAAATATTAATTAAAGTCGTTAGTAAATGGCCGAAAAGCGTTTCGCCCACTTTCCTGCTGCTTTTTCCATCCTATTTGTCCTGTTTTGGCAGGACGCTCCCCGTCCGTTTAACATGTGAGCACGCAATTTCCTTGATTGGCAACGCAGGCCGGGAAGCAGAGGGAAGAAGGATAAGGAGAAGGAGTCGGAGTCGAAGCCGGAGTCGCAGTTGAGGCCAAAGGTGAAGTTGAATGATTGAAAGCGCGCTGCTAAGCTGTCGGCGGCGCTCTTCCAAGGCATCTGCATAACGTATCAAAAAGCGAAGCGTACTTTTTGGGGCCCGCAGTGCATTAAAGCCGCCAACTAGCACCGCTCCTGCCTGCTGTGTGGGTGTGTGTGCACCAAGAGAAAAATTCTAACTAATTCCGAACATATTCAATTTAATTCTCTTGTGCCAAGGCACTTTTTTCAACTCTCAAGAACCGGTAGAGTTGAATTAATTAAAAGAATTATAAACTTTACTGTTAACAAGAAAAATAATAATCTAAAATTCTAAAATATTTTTGAAAAACTAAACATTTTAATAAATCTACTGAGAAAAAAATTATAATAAAAAGACCCTAGATTGGATTTAATTGTTAAAAGTTAAAATCTTAAAGCATTAGGCCTTAAATTGCCAAAAAGTCGAATATAGATATCTCTAAAAACATGTTTATGATGCCAAATGTTTGGTTTTAAATTATAAATATTAACAAAATATTTTTAAAATTATTACTTTTTATTCTTGCTATTAAATATTTATATATTGCTTATATTGCTTTCTGTGCTATTAAATATTCTCAAAATTTTGTTCTGAAATTTTCCCGCAGTGTTCCTGTGACTGAGTGGGGCTGTGCATGAGCAGTTAACGGCATTGTTTGTGTTAAGCTCGGGCGAATCTGGCAGCCGAGGTCCTCTTCCCGCCTCCGGTTTTCCCCCACGGCTCTGTACTGTTTTCCCCGCAATTTCCACCAGCCAACGAGTCTGTTAGCCAAGCCGCAGGCCGGAGTAGGGAGCCGGAGCCGGAGCCGAAACTGGAAATGGAGCTGAAGCTGGAGCTCGAGCCGAGGACCACAGGCTGGTGCTGGTGCTGCATTTAGTGAAGTATTGTTTCTGCTAGATTAATCCTGTTTTAATTAAATATACACGCTGCCAGCATAAAACCAACAAGAAGCCCGGCGTCGGCGAGCAAAAAGAATGGGAATGAAGAATTCAGGCGCCGGCAAAAACTGCAGCTCCGTCCCTTGCTCCACATCCTGCTGGCGCTGCCCGCATCAGCATTCGCATCCTTCGACTCCTCGACTCCTGACGTCATGCAAATGTGTGCTGGCTGGAGGATTCTGGATACAGGATGCAGGATGCTGTTGATGCTGCCGCTCCACTCGGAATGACAAAGTGACTTGACTGACTGCGCGGAGAACTGTTTGAGAGCAGGACGAGAGTGCTGCTGCATTCGACCTCGGTTTATTTATTTATATTTCCCTCCCTCGCCCCCCTGCCACCTTCCCCTGCGGCCAGCATCATCCCAGCTTTCCTTGTGCTTTCAAGAAAAATACTTTTTCTCACGCAGCCCGCCGCTCGCTTGTAATTTCTGTAGTAAATTAAAAATGCTGCGGTATATTTTCTTCTTTTTTTTGGAGTGCTCTACACAGCAACGGCTCGGCGCACAGTGGGGTATTGGACCCCAAAAGTGGCGATCAAATCAGGTGGGGATATTTTGAATGGAGACTTTTTTTTTCCTGTTAGATATGACAGTACTAAGTAAAAAAAAGTTGTTTGTTTTTAAGTTAACGTTTATTTTTTATTTTTTAAAATTAAAATTAATTTTCAAAATTTGTTTTAGTATGATTTTTTTTGTTTTTAAGATTTTTTAACCAAATTTTTATTTAAGAACTTTTAAATTATTCTAGATTTTTAGGAAAAATTTGATCAAAATCAGACTACTATATCTTATAGCTGCCATATAAAAATAGTTTAATTTATTTAATTTTTACTTAAAATACCAAATTTTAAAAAATTTATTTTTAATTACGTATTATTATTGACCTAATAATCTGACAAAATTTTATAAACATTAAACTTATAATTTTATAAAAACACAAAAATGTTCAGAAAAATACTAAAAAAAAGAAAAAACTGGTTTTTATTTGGTATTTTAGTCTTACCCATTAATTTAAAAAATCATTTTATTTTTGCGTAAGATGTTATTTATTTATTTAATTTCGGGTTTTTGGAAATCTTTATTTGCTCAATCTTTGATAGATGAGTCGCTATTTGTTGAAGTAACCTCATGGGCGCCAGTACTAATCACGGCGGGTTTTAGTAACTCAGCTGGCAGCGCAATGCCCGCGCTTGTGGTATGCGCGCATTCGGCATTCCTGCTAAAATTTGAATTTAAACATATTTGTGCAAAATGTGCAAAATTGTGTGAATGAGGCGTGTAAGCTGAATATCTAGGGAATAAAACCTCATTTGAAATATCGCATAGGACCGCGTGGCGCATTACTTTTTCTCTACCTAAAGTTAAAAAAAGCGGAATTTGTAGTGCTTTTTTGTATTTTCTATAATTTTAATAACTAAACTGAACGTAATAATGTTAAAAATATTTAATAAATAGTTAAATATATTATCTTAGAGATTGCATTACTTTTTGGCGTATATATTCGTTTAAGTAAACAAATTTTTTTATTCAAAATGCTCAAAAAAGTGATTTTTTTTACATTTTTAAAGACACCGAAACTATTTGGCAATTTTGACAACCGATTTCTCAGCCTCTGTTAGGTTAAAGAGAAAACTGTATATACGGTTAAATGCAGAATTTTATGTATTAACAAGATAATATAATCAAACGTACCGAACGCAAAAATCGTTTTTTGAATTAATCGCCACTTTTCGGGTCCAATACCCCACTGTGCGGCGCTCAGTTCATCTCATCTCGGGCCGGCTTTGTCATGCATGTTCTGCATTCAGCCAAATCCTAAGATCCCGCTCGAGAGCGCCGCAAGTTTTTAAGTTAATGAGCTGAAAGTTCCTTTTGCAGCAGGCGGCGGCGTCTTCAGGCTGTGCCTCCAGCGCCAAAGTGCCAGAATGCCAGAATGCCGTAGTGCCGGTATGCCAAAATGCCAGAGTGGCGCAGCTAGAACAGGTAAGTAAGTCAGCTTTTCAGGGTAAATCATTTTTTGCACTACCTTTCGCTGATGGGGATGAGACCGGGTCTCAAAACATTAGGTGCAATTAAGAGAATGCACCAAGAAAAACCAATGAGTTCCATATATTTATTTATCATATTTATATACGTTTATCTTTAAAACACTAAAAAAAAAGGGAAATATAAATTCAAGAAGCTAGAGAATGTTGAATTTCATTAGAGAATATTCTAGGGAGAATATAAATTCTATTTGTAAGACCTTAATGAAAAAAAAAACATATTGGAGTCATATTGGCCCTAAATGAATTCATATTTATCTAATCTTGCTTTAAAAACTATAAAAATGTGATTGCTTTGGCAAAAGCAATTTAAAAAGATATAGAAATCTAGTTTTAACATGGTTTATTCCATAGAGATATCAAAAATTCTATTTACGAAACCTAAATGGCTTTAAAAATGTATTCTTTTTATTATCAAATAAACCACAGGTGATACCTTTGCTACTTTTTGGTAAGGAAAGTTGTGTTAATTTAATTAATTATTTTAGGAAATATGTATAAGAAATCTAATATAAAATCAATTTAAACTGAGTTACAAATTTAATTAACTCCACAATAAAACCTACACAAAATTTTTCCCTGTGTTCCTCTATGAATAGCTCCCGTTCCGGTTTCTTGGCTCTCGGTTCTCGGTATTTCATCATGCAAAACCCGCAGCCACTTCAACAGTGCCAACATCTCTCTTTATCCGGCGAACTGTCGGCGGATCGGGCCATATCACAACTTATTTGCCGGGATAACCGTCAGCTAATCAGTGCATGCACTCGAGCCACAACTTGCACTCCGGGCTGAGGCTCCAACTCCAAGCCAGGCCAGGCCAGGCCAGGGAAACCTCAACCTCCAGACGTTTTATTGAGTTTGTCGTGCTGCGAAAGTGCGGAAAGTGCAGCGTAGGGTGCTTCATAAACGGCTGCCGTCAAACAATCTTAACGTTTGTTGTTTGTTTTCGCCGGAGTAGCTGTTGTTGTTGCCGCTGCTGTTCCCACTGCGCTGGCATGCAATTTCGCTCCATTAAATACGACGCGTACTTAACTGTATAAGTAAACTTCATTGCCAGAGAGCGTTACTGCGTGTACAACTGCATAAGTGTGTGTAAACATGTACACGCACTCAGCGGGAGTGTGGGTGGTGCGGCAAGGGGGTGAGAGGGGCGTGGCCCCCATACAAGTGTCCATTAAATTTTGTCATTAATTTTCGTTTGTCCTTGCCTTTTGCTGTTTTACTTTTTCATCAGCTTACTTATTTATCCAGCGACACACTGAAGCAAAATTAGTCCTGAAATTTACTTGCTGCGAATTAGACTTCATGTCCTTGAACACAGAGAATATGTTGTTGAGTTTAGAGTTTCGAGTAGTGTCCTAGTTGGAAAACATTTTGATTTATAAAGTATGTATAATGGCCAAGTTCTAAACGGTGGAGTTTGGCTGATTGCTGGGAGTTTTTATACAAGAAAAGTCTGTGTATTTATAGCAATAAAAAATTTATAATAGAAAATAAAATAATTATAATTATTAGTAGAACACATTTAAGCAGTTTAAGAATTGTTACCAATATAATTAAGTATTTAAAAAGAAATTTCTTGTGCTGCAAGCCATGTATCTCATATTTTTCCCTAAGGTATTTATATATAAAATTAGCTCTATATTCCTCTTCTCTGTTTCACTGCTTTTGGTATTGATTTCAAGACAAAGTATTTTACTTTCTTATATCTTTTTTTCGGTGCGCATATAAATTAAGTCATAAATGAAAAGCTGCGCCTTATAAGCCCTCGGTATTGGCAACATTCGGCCATGGCAGGTGCATCTCTGGCTGTGGCAGGCCAAAAGGATCAATTAATTCCGGTGCAGAAAGCATATTTGGCCGAGATAAAACCCTGGCCAAAAGCGCATTTGGTGTTGAATTTCTTATTGGCCTCGCCCGGCCATTGGCCATTGGCAGGCTAAGTCCGGTATTTGTGGGCTTGGTAATATCTGAAAAATAAATATCTACATGCATGCGGCAAGCATTTATTTATAAATCTCGTTTATTAGTTCAATTTGCTGTTAGTATAATCGATGCACTCGGCTTCAATAAAAATCAAAAACATAAATCTCTCGATGCACGTATTTAGCCATTGCCATTTGCCATGCCCAAAAATGTATAACGAAAAACACAAGAGCTGCAAAAAAGATAAAATAAATGAAAACAAGTACACAGTTCCGTGCAGAGACGGAGATGAAAAACATTTCGCAGCACTGGAGGGTAATGGACCGTGGGATACCCTGCAAACAATTGCCAAAACAATTGAGAACAATCAAAAATGCATAGGGAAACTTTCCCCCAGTAATGCTTTATTCGGTCTGCTCCACCACTTGGCCTCCAGTCCCACATTTGGGACCAGTTGAGGAGCTGAAACTAAACCGAAACAGAAACAGAAACAGAAACTTGTGCATTTTGGGATGCGAAGTTTTCACTGGTCCAGCACACCGAACAACGATCATTAAGTGGCTTTAAAATTGGCTAAATTACTTGCCGTCTTGGGAGGCATAATGCCGAAGCGAATTTTCGGTTTTCTAAGGGATCGCCGAATCGATTCACCTTTCGGCCCTGCAATTTATTCCTAGCCCGAACGAACAAGTGAAAAATCGCCATGAAAATGGCAGGCGCTTGGCCATGTAATAACCAAAATTGATAACAATCAATATGGCCATGTGGCCATGTGGCGGCTGTGTTGTTAGGCCCTCCCACATAATACTCGCACCTCCGTATCGGTCGCTTCTGGCCGTGTTGGCCATGTTGCTGGCATTTAACCTGCAACCTGTCGTTGACAGGACCACGGCCAGGACCAGGACCAGGACCACGCCCACTCCCGGGACTTATGCGAATTTCACAGGAGCGTGAAAGCAAAGTGCACGCATTGAGTTTTGATTGCCCCTCTCGCTCCACCGCCCCAGCAACTTAGTTTATTTGAAAATGCACTTAAAATTTAATTTAAATGTAAATTTGTGCAGCGGAATGTTTTTGTGTCGAACCAAAAAAAAAAGCGTAAAAAAATGTTTATGTAAACAGCGTGGAGTACGAGTCCAGGGTGCGGGAGGCGACAATAGCTGGCGAAAAAAAATGTGGAATAGAATGCAAATGCAAATATTGGCAACAGCGGCGGCAGCGGTGGCGGTGGCGAAAAAAGCGAAAAGCGTGTGTAAGCTGACTGCCTGCCGCCTGTCGGAGTGCGAACAAAAATGAGAGGAATTTATATGCAGATGTGAAAACATTTTGCACCCCATTCGCCAGCAACAGTCACCACCAGGAGGAGCAGCACCAGGAGAAAAAGCCGAAGCTAGCTCCTCGGCATGTGCATTTATTTTCAGGTTCAGCAGCGAGCGTGGCGTGCGTGAAATTTAATAAAGCTTAAGCTGCTGCCCCTAACCTTTAACCTGCAGTCTTCAGCTCCTGCTCAGCTCCTTCAGACTTTACTACACAGTTGGTGTTGATGTTTATTAAATTTCGTAAATTATGTAATCTTTGAGCGGGAGTCGCCCAGCAGCATCGCGGCGACACTGGCAAATGCAATTCGGAACAACTTAAAAAGCAAACGCACCGCAATAAAAATGTCTTCGCCTGCGGAACCCCAGTTCCTGGCCCTGTCATCCATTTCCTTGCCAAACTGCAGCTGTCTGCGAGTGTGCACTGGCCAAAAAAAAGGTGCTGGTAAATAAAGAAACTCTCAGTTTAAGTTTTAACTGTTTTGATAGAGTAAAAATGCTTTTAAATGGAATTTAATAATTATCGAAAATTATTTGTAAGGACATGTTGTCTATTTATAAAAACTATTTATCTACCAGAACCTAACTTTGTTTATTTTAACTGAAAAAAGGACCTAACGGATATTTAAATATTTAGAAAAAGGGATATGTAAATTGAATCTTAGAAAATAAAGGAAAAATCCTTTAGATTTTTATTCTCAAATATTTATTTCCCAGTGTTTCCAGTTTGTGTGTGTGGATTGCGCACCCCTGTAGCGCTGTTTTCACATTGTTGCTTCACACTAATCTTCTGTCAATGCAATGCCAGGATGAGGATGAAAGCGACAACAGCTTGCCGACGACTTGGTCATCCTCCCACCAGCCCAGCATCCTTCCTAGAGCACCACCCCCTTGGTCCAGCTCCCTCAAGGCTGCATAGCTGCAAAGACCAAAAAGTACAAACCGCAGCCGCAAACGTTTCAATGCTGCAAGTCCAGACCGAAAGCTGGGCAACTGGGGGAATCTACACCGGGAAGCTGGGCGGGGATTTTCGCGCCCTTACTCCCTCCAACAAGCTGGGATCTGGAAGCTGGGAGCTGTGTGTGTGTGTTCGGGGCGAATCTCTGGTTTTGTCTTTAAGTGTAAAAACATTTTGCTTTCGGGCAGGCAATCCCAATTCGGATTCTCCTGCTCCGGCTCCTGCTCCGGCTCCTGTGGCAACATGTTGTCGCCGATGTAGAAGCGTGTCACCAGCTTTGGACCGCCGATGCAGTCAAGTGCATGTGTCCTGTGGGTGTGCGGCTGTCCTGTGGGCGTCCTGTGACTGTGTGTTTGGATACGTGTGTGCTACCAGCTTGTCGGTAGTTGGGCTGTCGCTGCGGTTAATGCTTTTAGCCGCTGCCCAGACGCCAGAACTTAAACTGGCCCCCGGGCCTGGCCTGCAACTAATGCAATATTCTTATTATTTGGCTTGCCCTGTTTGCTCTATTTTATTTTATTTAATTTGGTTTTGATTCGGCACCGTCTGTTGTGCTCTTGGCTTTGTTTATTGGCCCAACATGCAGCTGCTGCTGCTACTGCTGCTGCAACAATTTATCTTGCCTTTTTCCTGCCTTTCGGCCGGCATGTGTGTTTCGGTTTGCCTTTTGTTTGCCCAGCGCCTGGCTGCTCGTTTTGTTTGTTTGTTTGTTCATCCGCTTTACACTCCCTTTGTTATTGTTTTATTTAATGTAATTGCTTCTACACAGCAGCAACTCCAGCAACTACGGCAGCAACATTAGCACGCCAGCAACATCAGCAATGCCAGCAACCAGCAAGAGCAACATCGCCAACACGAGGCGAAATTTTTAATATTTCAGCAACAGACGCCATTTGTCTTGTCCGCAAACTGGACAAGTATCCTGGCAGCCTGTCCTGGTTAGCCGTCTCTCGACTGCGGCTACTTCTCCTTCTCCTTTCCCGATTCGGGCAAATTAATTTCGTATTAGCGCACTCTGACAAATTAAAACCGCATAGTCAACAGCCCGACAGGTTCCACATTTAAATGTTGTGCCTTTTGGCCGGCAAATCAATGGCAGGCAGCAAGCGGCCTGGCCCACAAATTATATGCAAAGTAACAACTAATAAATATTCAATGGCTGTCGCATTAATCTTTGAACACCAGCTCCACTTTGCAGTCAGCAGCCTGTCGGGGCCATGGGTTTAGGGGGGAAAAAAAAGAGGAAACACATTACTAATGCCAATCTTTTAGCCGGACCCCGGCACACTGTGTTTATGGCCCATTACTCTGGGGCCCGGTTCCCGATTCGGGGTGGATTCGGGGATTGATTGTTTTAGCGCACACGCTGATTTAATTTGAGGTCTTGGATAGTCCTGATGGATGCAGAAAGTCAGTTGGAAATTAAAGAAAAAATGGGATTATATTTGCTTATTACAAGATCTTTATATTTACTTTTTTGTCGTCGAAAAATTTGTTAATTTTGGTTAGCGAAATGAATTATTATATATTTTGTTGGGCCTCATATATTAATTTACAAAAAAAACCTAATTTAAGAATGAATATGAAGTACATATTACGCAGCTGACTTTCTGGACTAGCTTTTCCCAATGATTAGAATCTGTAAGTTTTGTAGAATAAATATCAAAAATTAAGTGCATTTTTTTGGTCTATGGAAAAACTTATAAAGAAAATGAACTATTTCCAAAGATTTATATTAATTTATACTTTGCAACATATCCAGTTAAATTGAGGCATTAAGATCATTTCTTATGATTCGTTGTTGTTGATTCTAGAGGCTATCGAACTAATGCTATTATCCTTCCCCATATATTCTGAGTAAAAATCCTTGAAGACATATTTCCACCAAATCATATTCAAGAAAATTCCCAATAAAGTTGAACGAATTAACAGAGCTTGTCCTTGACCAGCGTTGATCCTTCCAGAGGGTATCCCCCAATCGAGCCCTTCTTGCTGTCCGTTTTGTAAATTTAACAAATAGTCACTGAGGTGAAAGGGGCGCGTGCTCAGGTCGTAAACAAGCAGGGCCATGGCCAGTGTCCGCTGTCCGTTGTCCCTTGTCCGCTGTCCGCTGGCCATTGGCCGTTGCTTGTTGGTTGTGGGATCTTGGCTGATGGCAGCAGGGCCTCGTAGAACGACAATACCTGACCGGCCTGACCTGCTTTACCTTTAGACCCCGACGCACACACACACACACCTTGGGTCGGTTGGTCGAACGGTGACCACAGTGACGCTCTGGCCACTCAACAAAACCCTCAGGCACTTTTTAATCTAACAAAATCCAAAGAAACCGCACGTCGCATAAATAATGAGACTGATGAGGGTCCATTATGGGCACGTAAAACGGGGAGCGCTGCACGCTACCCCCACATCATCGGAAAAGCAGGAAAGCGGCAACCTGGCTTTTCCAGGAGGGAGTAGGTGGGAGGTGGCAGGCGTCAACAGTCAATGTTTGAGCAACGTGTTTTTAAACAGCGCTAGGTGTGATAACAGTTGAGGTCCTGGATCGAAGTTCGGGGGGGTCAAAGGCATGACAATGACAGCATAATTGATTTTCGAACAAAGCGGGCCAAGAACAAGGCAAGACAATTTATGAAATGGGTAGTCCCAATATATATATATCGATGTATAGCTCCGATATACCTTGTATATTTATATATTTGGACTCTGGGCTATGCTTGCCGAGAAAGTTTGTCGGTCAAGTAACAAACGAAACTACTCTGATTTTGCTTACCTCCGGAGCAACTTTATAAAATTTATATAAGCCCTGGCTTATATTCGTGTGGAAATAGAATTTGGCCTCACTTCTATTTATACAAAAAATATATCTTTCTCCTCTTTTTTGGATGTTACATAAATATAATAAAATTGGGCCGCATCGCTGGGGAATAAATGGCAAATATTTGCCGCATTTCTCTGTGCTCTGTGGATTTATTGAAATTATTATTTATTGATATTTGCCGCGCGCATTTGTTAAATTGTTTGATCATAATGTTTTCCAGCAAGCCGACTAAACAAGTATTTGGCCAGGGTTTATTAACTCTTTTTTAACACGGTGTCAGAATTTAAAAAAATATTTGATATTTCTGAGTTTGAAGTGTTTTCTTTTTTGGGTTTTTTCTGTATAATTATATTTTGATAGTTAGCGTTATTTTATGGTTTTTAATCTAATAAAGCCGTGTGCTTCTGCTTTTAGAAACTCTTAATAAGTTCAGAGTTCCTAATAAGTCTTAATAAATAATATATTCAAATTTTAAAGCTCCTCAGTTAATTAATTTTAATAAACCTGCCTGACTTCCATGCATAAATGCCTTGACTTACAGCAGTTTTTGATCTTAATTACCTTAAACTAACCTTAAAAATCGATGTGTTTTTCCAGTCTTTTCCTTCTACTTTGCTAAGGCTTTGCCACTAGTGTTTAGTCACTTAAGCTTGTGGCCACAGTCTGCAGTGACCGACCAGTGACCATTCTCTAACGAACCCCGCTCGACTGTGCTTTATTTAAAATTTATTTAAATGAAGCCGAACGTATAAATAGCGCCACTTTAGATGCAATCAATGGCTTAAGCATTTCAACGCTGGCCCGGAGTCAAGATAGCAGCTTACCAGCGAGACGGACGGACGGACGGGCGGACGGAGCGGAGCACTCGAACATGCTTCAACAAATTCAAACAGATAAAATATGCAAAAATTAATTAAATACTTGCGCTTTGCATGTTCCTTGAAAACAATTTGCCAGACACCAAGGCTCATGTCGAAGGTGGCTGTGTGTGTCTGAGTGTGTCTTGCTCAGCTGGAGTGTTTGTGCGAGTTAGTCCGGACTCCGGAAGTAACTGACGGTGCGGACCATGGCCGAGGAGGGGCTCCTGGCCGAGGAGAAGCCAGGGGCGTGGCACCCGGGTCGGTGTTGAGTTGTAGCCGTGGCCAGCGATGTCGACGTCGGCCTGTCCAGGTGTGGAAAGTGTGCTATATAATTTGCAGCCAGGAGAAAAGCTAAAAAAAAAAAAAACCGAGTAGAGGTAAAGAGTAGAAGAGATCGGTAAGGGGAACTTTGCATACCCTATAGTGCAGTACAGTAAAAAATCTTAGAAATATTTTCCAAGAGTCTTTTTTAAGATGTACTCAATTTGTAACCCCTAAACCTAACAGAGATTAATAAGAAAATTAATTTAGAATCCTGTTTCTATGCTAAGCCACTTCAAATATCAAAGTACCTTCTTTTAATGTGTAAAAGGCAACAAAAAGCGTGCAGCAGGAGGGCCAAAAGGAAAATACCAACAACAGCAGCATGCCGGAGCCCGGCAAAGGCAACAACAACATCGATTGCAATTTACTGCCTGATGCACTTAAGAAAATTTATGCAAATACCCAAAAATACTTACTTTACTTTCCCGGCAAAGCAGGGAGCAGGAGAGGGAGCTGCACGGCTGGAGCGAGCTGGCGAGCTGGCGAGCTGGGAAAAAGGCAGACGCCTCAGCAAGGACAAACGGTATTATAGCATAAATTTTATACCGCCCAGGGTCTACGAACCGAGCTGGCTGGCCGAGAGGAGCTCGGTATACCTGGGAAGGCATACCAAATGAAGCAGCGCCCACAAAACTGCAAGCGCCTGCTTCATTACTTAAGGAGAGCCCCCGTCGCTGCCCCGTTTGCTTTTTTCTTGTTTGAAAAATAGTTAAGAACAGCGCAGAGAATGCGGAGGAGCAAGACGCTCTCGTGTTATATATGGCAAATTGAGCAAGTCGACCGCCGAGAATCCGAGAATGCCCCCAGGTCGTCAGCGGGCGAGTGAGTTATGTAACCTGGCGGCGGACACTGGACATACTGGGCCTGGCCCCGAAACAGCGAGCACAATTGGAGGCTGACTGTCCAGCCACCAGTCCCGTCCTGGCCTGGCCTGGCCTGGCTTTTTTGTTTGCTACGTGCCACTATGGCCACTCCGCAAAGTGGGGCATAAATCAGGGGCCAGCTCAGCTCAGGCTGCAAAACTGACAGCGGACAAATTTCTACCGCCGCTTGACGCTGCACTAATTTGCCCGGGCATTCGCTCATCTTGAGATCCTGAGCCAAATTGATGTGCCCGGAGCTGCAGTTGCAGCGAGCTGTGAGCTGAGAGCTGTCCAGGATTGGAGCAGCAGAGGAAGATGCAAGCGGAGATGGAGGCAGAGATAGAGATGGAGCGGTGCAAAAATCAGAGGCGGCAAGAAATATCGTGTTAACCAAATGTTGAAGCCAAGTGTTTGGATGTTGCCCTCAAGGGCCAGGGCCAAGTCCCAGGTCTTGCAAACCAAGACCCAGTTTTTACACTTGCAAAAATGGTAACTAAAAAGGAATATAATAATAAACAAATAATATATTAAAAAATTAAATTCAAGGGGTTTTAATAGAAGGTAATAAGCTCCACAATTTTTTCAAATATTTTAATATTAACATATAACAGGAAGAGATTATCAAGCTTGGCCTTATTTTAAATATTACTTGCTTGGCGTATGTCTTGACTTTACCTTCTCCTTTAAGGAGCGGTCTTTGTCCTCTTTTTTAGTGCAGTGCCTGGCTGTGGAGGTCCAGCTTATTTCATGTGCTTGTAGGCACTTGTTGGCGACTTGTGTGATGAAGTGCAGGCAGCCAGGCAGGCATCCGCAGCTTTCAGCTTTCAGCTTGCTGCTCCCAGCTCCCAGCCACCCGCATCTTGGCCAGAAGAGGAGGCGGCGACGGAACAGGAGGTGGCAGCTACCTGACTGGTTCCAGGGCCTGGTTAAATAACTTGCAGCAGGTGCTTTTTACACATTTCCCAGGCAAGACTCGCGACATGAGAGAAGACAGCTGCATCTGCAGCTAAACGCACTGCCGCCTCACAGGGAACACTGTGTGTGTGTGTGTGTACATAACTTGAGATCTATGAGGATTTGAGGTTGTTTAGTGCCATGTACAGGCTCTGCACCCACCCTTCGCCACCGAAAAAGGACCTCTGTGTGTGTGTGTGTGCTCTCTTTTTGCGGTGCTGGTGATGTGTTGTGTGTGGCCCGCACTTAAGGTAATTTGCATTGCAGAATTCCGCAGAGCCGAGCTCCGGCCAGCGAAGGTAGAAGAAGCCAGGCAGCGAAGGAGCGCTGGAGCGCAGGAGCGAGCCAACGTGCCGGGCATGAATGAAGCAAAGTGCTACAAAGGATTATGCAAATTAATTATTTTTCGCAAGGCGCCCGCTGGTTAAAAAAAAAAAAAGAAAAAAAACTGAGGAGAGGAGCCAAGCACCTAGAAAGTGTAACGACAAAATTGTGGGCGCAACACGCCCCCGGCGGCTGCCAACAATGGCCAAATAGCTGCAGTCACTCCGCCATCTCAATCTCTGCGCCTCACTTTTCCTCCCTGCTTTTCCCACGCCCTCGAAAACTGCCTGGAAAAGTTGTTTAGTTTTTAGCAGCAGCAGCAGCAGCAGCAGCAGAAGCACCAGCTTCGTGGTCGTTTTTTAGTTTTGTAGTTTTTAGATTTTGGTTGAATGCATTTTAATAACCAAGTGCTCAAGGTTGGCACTTTTGATGGCATTTTATTTAGTTTTTTTGTTGCTGCCGCTGCTGCTGCTGCTCCGTTTTCTGTTTTATGCAGGCGACAACCACCCCCTGGGGATGCACCCCCGACGGCCAGCCCTGCTTTTAGGGGTCGTGGCACAGGTTGCAACTAACTGGGGTGCTGCTGCAGCTATTAAATCCTACAACTAGCTCGTCTCCAGTTCGGGCTGCTGCTGCGGGCAAAGTTTTATTTAATGAAATGCGGCAAATATAAAACCGAAAAAGCAGCAAAAAATATATGGAGAGAGTATGTATGTAGAGGAGAAAAATTCGAGAAGGAAAGGGAGAAAGCAAACCCGCAGCAGCAACAACAACAAACAAGCCCAATAAACATTAAAGGGAAAACTTTACCTATTAAAATGCTACGTAAATTTTCATTTTTTCGTGCTGTTTGTCCTGTTTTTTGTGTTTTTTGCTTGTTTGTCTGCTGTATTGGTAAATGTGTTTAAGCCGATTGACCGGCTGGTTGCCTCGCATGTGATGTGCATGCTGAAGCAGGAATTAAACCTGCCCCTCGGCCGGCTCTCTCTCTCTGAGCTTGTGTTTGTGCGTTGATTAGTTTCACCCACACAGGGCCCAAAAAGGATATTTGCGGGTGCGGGTGTGAGTGCGCCAGCATGCGTGCACACTACAGTTTGTGTTTTGATTAGTTAATTACATTTTATCTGTGTTTTTGTTTTGCGCATTTATTTACATACGCTCTCGGCGAGTTTTAATTAATTAAATAATTGCCAGGTAATAGCCGTGGCAAATGCAAGCCGCACAAAGCACGCACTGCACTCCCCCGGAACGTGCAGGAAATGCACGTGAATTCTGTTCAAAAAGAAATGGGATCCTAATCAAATTAGGCCGCGCCAGTATCCTCTGATTTTGTGACAAAACAACACGCTAAAGTAATTTCAGCGCTTCTGGCTCTAAAAGTATTTGCTAATTGATATGGAATAATTTGTTCATGGCTCTTAACGTTTGAATAAAAGGGGAGCTGTGCTTTCGAAGGGGAATTACCTGCTAAGAGGCTTACCTAAAAATATTTCAATATTTTTTTTCAATTTTCCTACTACTTGTACTCGTTTTAAATCAAATGCCAACACGTGCTACAAAATGTACGTGATTATTAGTTATTTTTTTGTTAAAAAATTCATTTATTTTATTTCACAAATTTCGCAATTAATTTTGTAATAAAAACCACAACATTTTCAAGTGATTTTAAATCGTGTTTTTTGCGCCTAATTGTGTTCTATGGATTGTTATGTCATGTATATTTTTTGTCAAATAATTGATTGAATTATTATTTTTAATTTATGGAGACAAATATATTTATATATTAAATATACATATACTTCAAGGACATTTATTAAACAATTTCTGGCAAAGAAAAAAAGTTCAATTTACAAATTGCTTTCGCACAAGGCGAGGGAATTAAATTCCATAAGCTCCTTCATTGTGTTCCACTTACTTGTGGTATTCAATCTTCCAGAGATTGCCAGCATTTGCATAAGCAATATTAAATTGTATGTTTTTGTGGAAATTAATCGGCTTAACTTTATTGATGCGGCGTCATTCCACCATTTCTTCAAGCCCCAACAGACCCACACATGCACTGGCCGTTATATTTGATGCACCATAAAGGCATTACTGAGGGCATGGGAGCAGTGCAATGCAGGCAATTATGTCCTGCACTAAATGGAAATCGAAATGGGAATGGAATCGGAATCAGAGTTAGAATCAGAGCCAGGGCCAGAAGCGGGCTTCTAAGCCTTTAAAATCGAATTGCCCAATCGTCCACGCTTCAGTGCCTTGCCGCACAAAGGCAACAAAATTTAATACTTTGCCAAAGTAAATAACCCACCGAGTGGCCATAACCCGGCCCCAAATCGGTGGCTGACTGGAAATGCGATTCCCCACGCATAATGCCGAATGACTTCATGAATCCAATAAATTAATAAACTTTGTCGAAATTCGCTGAGGTCACTGAGCTTTTTGGGAGCGGGAAATGGGAAGGGAGAGCCAGGAGCCCACCTTTCGCCAGGGACCAACCCATTCGCAGCACGCCCACTTCAACAGCTCCGCCAACGCACATTAATCATTGAATTTTTGGTGGCCAACTCCCTGGAGAGGCCACTGAGCCGGCAATCCGCACACACAATATACCCGCCGCACACCCCAACACCCCAAGAACACCGCCGCCCCTGCGCGTGAATAAAATGTACACAAAATTGACTTATTGCCGGTCAAACACCTTTCAAAAAGTGCGTCTGAACCGCTGCTGTGTGTTTTCCACTGTGTACGCGTGGAAAACTCAGCGGGAGCTGGCGCTGGCGCTGGGTGGTTGTGGGTGGCCCTCAAATTAAATATGAAAAACTTTTCCCAACCGCCAAGCCGCCAACGAAACCGCCGAGCCCCAAACACATTTAAAAGTGACGCAAAAACGCATTCAGCGGCAGCGGCGAAACTTTGGCATTAAGTCTCGCAGCCAGGACAAGTCAATAAATTTTTACTCATTACTTAATGGGTATAGATGGCTGGCTTCGTGGTCGGAACTTCGTAGAAGTAATGGGATATGCCTTCGAAATGTATGTATAAAAATGCACTCTCTTTGACTCTTAAATTACGCTCAGAACATTCTCTGCTCTGGCCATTATTATTTACCTTATAACTGCTTTAAATATTTATCATACGCAGAAAAAAGTGAGCGCTTAATGTGAGTTTTTTTTCACATTACAGGCAATAAAGGGACTGGTTGAATGCATTAATATTCAATTGCAAACGATTTGTTAAACAACATAGAATAAATAGAGTAATCAATTAACTTTTTTTTCTAACAAGGTAGACTTTTTGTTGACTTTGAAGTGGTTAATAAATAAATTAATGAATAAACCTTTTAGATGGGAATATATAAAAAAGAGATTACTTTAAATATCATAGATATATAACAAAAGACCTTGCGGGGTTTGATATTGATATATTTTGAATTTATTAATCTAATAAAAACTACTTTCGAAAAGCTTTCCAAATTAAAATATATGCAATTTTAGCTAAGTTATGCCTTTTCTAAATTTAAGCTTCGGCTGCCCAAAGTAAGGTTTCTTGCTTATTTTATTTATTATTTTTAAGCAGAATTTCCTATTATTACTATTAAAAACGTACCTATTTACTTTACTTTATATAAATAAATTCATAACCATTTTTAATTCCTAAATATCAAATCGAATAAGACTCATAAAGTAGAAAGTGTAAAAAAATTCCAAGATTAAATTCGTGCGGTTTTTAAAGAATTCTTTTTGTGGCTTACCATTTACCTCTCCGAAGCAATATTTATATTTATTTGGCATATCCTCGGCGAGTATAGATTCCACGGAGATTTAGAGCTCTTCCCGCCCAGCCACACGTACTTGCTTAATGGGAGTTCCTGCAACAACTGCGGCGCAACTTAAATTAGAATTTTGTTTTGCTCATTTCCATGGGAGGTGGCTTGAATGCCAGTTGTTTACCTTATCACAAAATTAATAAATTTCAACTTGCTTTAACGCGCGCCTTGAAGTCCACTTGTTTGTCTTGGGCCCGGCCCCCTGCCTTGACAATATTTCTCCAGTTTGCGCCATAAATTTGTGTATTTGTATGCCGGCTCCGTTGTTGGTGCTGCCGTTGCTGTTGTTCCTGTTTCTGGCCGTTATTGGTCCCCCTTTGTTTTTGGTTTTTTTTGGCCAGGACTAAACATATTTTCAGGCGGCCAGGACAGAGGGAGCCTGTGTCCTGTGTGTCCTGCGTCCTGTGTGCGCTGTCCTGCGGTTGTTGCGCCTAAAAGTAGTCAAATTGTGCGGACTAATAAATTTTGTTGGCCGTTGTTGTGGCGCTTGTTTCGCTTTTTGTCTACCCGCCACACCCACTCCATCGGCATTGGCATCGCCAGAGCCTGAGCCATCGCCATCTCCGTGGCCATCCTTCTGCCTGCTGGCTGCTCTTTGCTCCATTCCCCAAATCCCCCCTTAAATTCGGGGGAATGCCACTCCATTTGCCCTGAGCTGCCCGCCGGCAATTGCTGTGTGGATGTGGATGTGGAGTGTTTTTCAAGCGGCAGAGCACATCCTGGGCACATCCTCGCCGGGCGCACCTTGTTGCTCCTTCGACCCGGCGCTGGCTGCTGGCTGCTGGCTGCTGGCTCTGGCTGTAAGCTTTTACCTTTTTGAAATGACATTCATTGGCTTTTACGTGTTTATTTGGAATTTCATTAAAAATTATTAGAAGCTGTTTTGTTTTCGTTGCTCTCCTGCCCTGCTCCTCGTGTTTATTTTTTTTTTTCGGCCCGTTTTCGTCCTGAATTCGGTTTGGTTTTGCTGCTTTCTGTGGGTTTTGTGGGCTTTGGTGGCCTGTGTGTAATGGCGCTTTCATGCTTGTGAATTTTATTTGAAAATTTCTTGCGTTCGGCTGCTATCGTCGCTGTTCGCTGGCCGTTGTTTTCGGCGCTCTCCTTATTGCTCCTTTTTTCGGGGACAGCATTTTAAATTTGTGCATACTTGTTGGCGTTTGTTTGGCTTCGGCTCTCAGCTTTCGGCTCCTGGCCCCCGGATTTTGGCTGCAGGCAGTCAGGCCAGGCGTCGACATTTCGGCGGCGTTTCTGTTGTCTGGCTATAAATTTTTAATAGATAATGTGCGGCGGTACGGGGGACGGAGCCATGTGAAGTGAAGTGGGCCGTGCCGAAGCCGTAAAGCTTTTAATCGTCGCTTATTGTTATGTAGATTGTCCTGGCTAATGCCACGTTCCCCGTCTCTCTTGCTCTCTCCTTCTTCCCCTTATTGTCTGCGAAAATGGCGCCACGTGTTATAGTGTGTGTGTGGCTTAAAAATTTCCTGGCTTGCCCTTATAACTGTAATGCATAAATTAGCCTTTTACAAAGTCACATAGAAGGGGAAGGGAGCTGCATTTGCGGCTCGGACGCTTTTAATTTGCTTGCGCTCGTGCGGTTGCCAGTGTGTCCTTCGCCCAGTTGTCCTTCGGTGGCTTCCCAGCCCTTTGACTTAGCTAGTCATTTGACAGGCTTATTTTAAACCATTAATTATAAGTGGAGTTGGAAAAATCTTTTAAATGTCACTGGAATTTCCAGAGATTTTAAAGTCGGCTGGATTTATTGGGATTGGATTATATTTGTTCAGCTATAAATTAAGGTAATTCGGCAAACAAATAATTTGAAAGCTGTAAATATACTTTTATTAAGGGGAAACTATTTATGTGGTCAACCCGTACAAATTATAAGATTCTCTCCAATTTAGCAGCCAAATTTAATGGGTTAAAGTCGGCTGAGCCGGCTCTGCGCCTCATTAAGCCACTGGCAATGGCACTGCATAAACTTGGCTGGAAAGTATGCTACAGTTTGGCTCCCACTTAGCGCGTCTGTTGCGCAAATTTTCGATTGTTGAGTCGGCACTTCATATGCAAAACTGAAACGAGCCAAGCTGAGCCGAACAGAGAGAGAGAGAGAGAGCCAGGAGTACGTCCTCGCCGAGCTGCAATGGCAACTGTGCTTATGTGTGTGCGATGCTGAAAATCTGGCATTTGCTGCTTTTGACTTTTTAGCCAGCACACGCATACACTCGTACCAGCACACACACTCGCACTCGCAAAGTTCTGAAGCGCACTTAGCAAGACATGAATGCGTAATAACCAAAAGCGGAAGCAAACAACTATAAAGTCACGGCGGGGGGCGACTCTGGCAGCGGGGCGGTGAGGTTATTCCAACACATATGCATCAAAAGAGCTAGAAAAACAACGGGCAAACAATGCAAATGTATTTAGCATAATGAGACAGGAGAAATGTGCAAAAATGCAAACATTTGCGGGCAGCCAGGCAAGGCTGGTGGGGAAGGAGATCCTGGACAAGGATATGGACTCAGACTTGGGACTCAGCAGCCGGCTCACACTTTATGTGTGAACGCTGTTCCGCTCCGACTTTGACTTTGGTCCCTGCTCTCGCAAATGGCAACAACGTTTCCTTCTCATCCGTTTCCGCTCCTGCTCCTGCGAGTGTGTGTGGATTTTCAAAATGAAAGTCATATGCCAACTCATAACTCAGCCTGGTGTTGCAGCCATGCCCCGTCCCTGTTGTTGCTCCTGCAGAAGTTATTTCATTTGGCATTTCAAGTTGGTTGGCATTTGAATGAAGTCATTACGAAGGTGGCAGTCAGAAGAGTAAGAGTCAGGCCACTATATGTAGACAGATGGGTCCGAAATAATAGCAGTAATTTTTGCTAATCAATCATTTTTCATCAACGTTTGGATATCGACTGAAAACAATATATTTTTGAATATGTTTGAGTCGTTCTAGCTCCTGAAAATATTGTATTTTACTTATCCCAATGAAAAATATCTTTATATTTTTTATAAGACATTAAATTGATTGAACTTTCATTATTCATAAATAATTTTAAAGCATAAGGTTGCTTCGTATTTAATTATCTAATTATATATTATTTTTCTGAACCCTGCTGTATGCGAGTATGGGTTCTTTTGTGCCTGCTTACATTTTTTCGGTGCTTATTTGTTCGTTGGTTCGCCTGCTTCACGTACTTTATTGCCAGGGCAGTAACAATGAAAGCGTCTAAATAAGCATTGACTTGAAAATACCAAGCACACTCGCACACACTGCCAGGGCACACACATGAAAGCAGAATGTAATTAAAGTTGAGTTGGGAACTTTTGCTTTTATTCTTATTTATTTATTCATTTTAATTCCGAAAGAGTTTTCAAGGGGTATATTAGCTAGAAATACTTGAAAAATTAATCATTCTTAAATTGAAAAGTCTCTAAGAATATTAATAAATATTTATTAGATTTTCAAACACTTCTAACTACTGTTCCCTTACCTTTGAACAAGTTCCGTGCGAGGTATTCCTCAGTCGTTGGGCTGCTCTCCTATATGTAAATTGCGACTTTAAAAGCACTTTCAACGGCTTGAACTTGGCTAAGGTAGAACCCAACCGCAATTCCCCAACCCCTTCCGCCACCCCTACGCACCGAACGCATTAAAGCAGCTTAAAAGTTCGTTTCTCCTCTCCTTTTTTTTCACGCACGCAACCTGAAAAGTATGCAATGCAAAATGTACAGAGCTCGGTGAGGATAAAAGGGAGGGCTAAGGGTGCGGGCTGAGCAAATACGGGACCCTACTCACTCCCAGCTACCAGCTCCTTGTATTTGCATGTAAGAAAAGTTTTACCACAGACCCAGACAAACAGACAACGTGAGACTTACAACTCCTCCCTCCGAGAGCCCGGCCGCCCGTGTGTGGAAGCTGCGACATTAATGCTGCGTGCGTGTAAATACCATGAATCTGTTGGCATGTAAAACACTTTTGTTACGCCCAAAGCCAGAGCGCAAAAACCAAGGGGGAAAAAAGTAAAATATATTGTTGCAGCAATTTGTCAAAAAAAATTTGCTCAACTTATTGTTGCTCCTGCAGCGGGAGCAGGAGCAACTTGCAGACTTAAGTCGCATTTGAAAGTTGGCCAACTCGGGCGGCAAGTTGGCCGAGGGTGCCGTTTATTTGTGGTGCAATTATCAAAATTAAAAAATTCACACACGTGGCTGCTGCTGCTGCTGCCGGCCCCCCAGAGGTGTGTATTTTTGTTCCACTTTTATTTTTTAAGAGCAAACAAATATTGAGAAGTGAAAATGCGGAGCAGGGGGACTATGGCGGGAGTCTGCAAAGTCCAATCAAAGTTGAGAGAGCAAGTTCCAGAGGCCGGTCCCGGGGTCCATTTAATTTATGCGCCGCATTCAAATTTATCACTGGGCGGGCATCTTAATGGTTCATTAAATTCATTATTCGTACGCCGCGGCATCGAAAAAAAAAGTAATAATCAAATTGGAAAAAAAGAGAGGAGAGCAAACAAACGAATGAAATAAAATAATGCACATATTTGTGTGTGTGGAGTTCAGTTGGATTCTGTTTCTGCTTGTTTTTTTTTTTTTTTTGCATGCCTTACGTCTGGGATTGTTTTAATGAGTTTTTCCTTTACGTAAATTTATTTTCATTTGAATTCTTTTGCAATAATTTCAGGCGGCCGCGGGCCCAAATGGCCTCGAGGCGTGCACAAAAATGCGATTATGCATTCATTAACGAAATTAATTGCAGACAAATGCAGACAAAGAGCAATTACACACGCACCCCCACTCGGGGGACTACGTGTTCGTTTCGCAGCAATGAAAAATATCCCATATCCACAGCCCGGATTCGGGTTCAAGGGAGCAGGGCCAGGAGGTGGGAGCCTCCCTCCAGCTCCCTGGTAACCTGTAGCTGGTAGCTGGTAGCTGGGAGCTCGAAACTCGGCTAACAAGCAGATCCAAAACGGACCGGCTTAGGGACTTAGTGTGTGTGTGTCGTAAGGAGAACATTACCAGGGCTTTTATCGTAAATGCCAACATCTTTTGCTTGTAATTTTCTGTTTCGCTCCCAACACACTGGCACTCGCACTCGCATTCTCATTCAAATAATAATGGCTGCCTTTTAGTTGTGCAATGATTACGTGATGCCTGCAGAGCCACACGCACACATGAGCGAGCACATCCATTAGATATGAGATTTTTGTTTCTGCTGGCTGTCCATGGCCTTCTCTGTTGTCTTGTCTCGTGTCCCCCCGCTAACCATACAGTCTTACTGTGTGTGTCATACAGTTTTGACTCTAATAACGACACGCACATGCACAAGCCCTCGCACCGATGGATATGCGATTTTTGTGTGCCATATAACAATGCACATTGTGATTTCGGTCCGCCATCTTATTTGTCCGGGCAAAAAGTATAACAATGCTGCTGCGTATACGTAATATTTTCTACTTAGCTTGCCGACCCTAAAAAAATAACGGACAAGCTGAAACGATGGCTGCTGTCCTTCCTGCCCTCGCTTGTGGTAAAACTCTTCATCTTGGCAGCTTGTTAGGGATAGATTACGGTTATATTTTAGTTGCAACTGCAGTCAGCAAGGAAGCTTCTTAAAAAGATAAGATAAAACTGGAATATCCTTGACAAGACTGAAGGATATGCGAAGAAATACCACATGAGCTGTTTAATATAGGTACGATTTCCTATATATTAGATTTATATAACTATTAACTATATTCTATAAACTTAAACCTTCCTCTATCCTTTTAACTTATATTTGGACATGCAGAATTCTCCGGCTTACAAATTAATTCAGGTTCCATTGCATTTTAACGTCATCATTAAGGAACCCTTACATAAATGCTCATTGATTCCCCTTCCCAATAGTACGTATACGCAACGTTGTACGTCAAATGGGCATTAATCAGGCTTGATGGCAATGCAGCTGATAGAATGCCAGAATGCCAGAACGCTGGAATTCCCCGGGGGGTAAAAATAGAAAGGGTGAGGACGTTAGAAACAATAGGATGCGCCATCGTCTGTCAGAGACAGAAATGCAGAAAATTCTGAAGCGCAGTGCTCAACTGCAGCTCAGGCCGATGATAAGGCTGCCGTTGCACTGTTGCTGATGAGTTTTGAATGCGTAACTGCCGTTGAAGCGAAGTTGAGGCTGAAGCCTTGGCTAGACATGGCCAGATACTTTCTTGTCAGTGGGAGGCCAAGATAAGGGGCGTGCGTGTGTCGTTTTCCGCTTAGCCGCTTTGCTGGTTCGTTGAACGCATTTCTCATTTTCATGTCCATTTCAGCAAATCCTAGTCATACGGCCACATGAATGTATTTGTCAACTACAAAGCAACAGCGCACAGCTGCAATAAAAACAACAACAAACAAACAACGGGGGAATGACAAACAAAACAACCAAATTAAAAAAGTACAAGCTGAAAAAATATCTTAAGGGCATACTTAGGGCTTGATTTTTGTAGTGCTCTGACTTTCTGTCTTCCTGTGTTCCCACGTGTGTGTGTATGCCGTTTTGGTGCTGTGGCGCCCCTCGGCTTAAGCGGACAGTTGAAGCCTGCCTCGCACCGCCCAACCCTCCAAGAGCCACCCCGTTTTCATATCCTTTGGCTTGCAGTCGCGCTGGTATTTTGCATTTGCAGTTTCTCATTGCATTTGTAAGCTGATATGCGAGTCCTGTCGTTGTCCTTGTTGTTCTTGCTGTTATTAGTACAGTTGTTGTGGTCGTCATTGTTGTTGCACTGCTGTTTCTGGTCCTGTTTCGGTTTGGTATGGCTTGCTTTCCCTCGGTTTGGCACTGCTGCGCGGGAGCATAATAGTTTTGTAAGCTCCCTCTGGGGCATTCAACTATATGGCGGGGACTCCGCCTGCAACTCCGTCTGAGACTGAGACAGAGACAGAGAGAGAGAGACACAGGCGATGTCTGTATTTCCCAGGACAATCTTTCGCCACGAGTGTTTGTACACTTGTGTTTGCACCCATCAACCCCATCCCCGCCGAGGAAAGCCCACCTACCTCCCAGAGGAGCTGGCATTCCGCCGCCGCCCGCTTTCCACATTGTGTACACAGTCGTATTTGGGCAACTGAGGACAAAAGTTTCCTTGGCTTTACAGCATCAACAAGCAAATACAGGCCGAGAGCAGGGACACAGGGCGATACTTCAGATATACAGACGGGTTCAAAATAGTGGCATTGCTGGAATTTTTAAAGAAAACTAAAAAACTTTACAGATGGGACTAAAAAATAATATATATATTAGATCTTTGAAGTATTTTATGGTACTTCTATGGGAAAATTTATTATGAAACATGGAAAATTGAAATTAATGAAAACAAAATTTTTACTTCTCTGTTTTTCAACATATTTCTATAAATTTCGAGATTTAGCGGCTTTTCACGGTTTTAGAATCAAGCTTCAACTTCATTAAGATCGGAAATCAATAATCCAATTGCAGACTGCAAAGATACCGAAGATATATTCCTTCCTTGTTTGTTTAAAAATTTTGTCATATTTTTAAAATGAGCGAATTTTAGGTTTTCTTGGGAGTCTCTCAAAGCCAAAAAGAAAGTGATGGCCAAAAGTCGTATATTATTTGAATTGCCATTAAAACTTTAACAAATTACAATCAAAATTAAAAAAAAAATTTTCAAATGTTAATAAGGGTTACAACATTAATGTGGCTTAGTTATGTTTAGTATGTAAACTTTGGCATTCCGAAGTTAGCTTTCTTGTTGGCTAGTTGTTTATTTAATCTAGAGAATGTTAGGTTAATATTTTGCATCTACTACAAGCTAATATTTTTTATTTTATAAAATATATATATTTTAAAGATCATTACTATCATTTTACCCACAACTGTGGCTCGAGTTATAGGTGGGTATATAGTGCTACGCACCGGCAACGAGCGCTAACAACAGCGCTAGTTGTTGATTTTGATATTCGAAGCAAAAAGTTGCCCATGCAAAGGAATGTGCTGCTTAGATGTTCCAGCAGCTCACCTGGGGAGCGGAGTAGTGGAAAATCGCAGAGACAGAGAGACGGAGAAAGGGGGAAAGCTCCAAAGCGGCGATGTTGCATGCCACTGCAGCGTTAGCACAAGACATTTCTCCTTAGTTGCTGTTTAATCTGAGAATTGCATGCCCTATCGACGTAAAGCCAACAGCCAGGCGACAGAAACAAGGGAACTGTGGGGAAATCGGCAATCGGTTGCCATTGGAATAATTAAGAATCGGTTCTGGCCGACTCGTTGCCCGGTTAAAATGGATAAGGCCAATGCCGCCATGTGACAAGGGGCAATTACATCAAGTGGTCTTGCCGTTTCCTACACTTGAGGGAATATAAACCTTGGTTTAGAAGCTATAAAGTTAAATTGCACTGATTTGTGTTACTTCCTTTATTAATTTAAACGTAATGCTAAGTATTTATTTTTATTTGAAAATAAGTATATCATTTATTTCTTTTACCGATTTCGGTAGTTTCTAATTTTTTTTTTTTTTTTATTTTCCTTTATTTATTTGCAACACAAACCTAATGTACCCTACCTTAAGCTTCTTTAAATCTACTTTTTACCCTCACGGGCTGCATTTATCCCATTGTCCCAAGTTGCTCTGAATCTTTAAGACCGACTTAAAGCATTGCCGCTCCGAGAACCTTGCTCCCCACTCTGAAAAGAGGAGGCACTGGCCGTCTGTGCATCTTTGTTTATCTTTAAACTCGTTTGGCTCTCAAGACTTTTAGCGCCCATGCTTGCTCCCCTGTGGGCGACTTGGAGTTAAACTTAAACTTTCATCGCCCAGCTCGCTGGGCTTTGAGCCGTAGGTCAGACTCGAGAAGCAGCAGCAGCGGCAGCAACATCAATGTGGCAGCAACCTAAAGCATGCTACTTCACAGCGACTTTTATGGTCATCCAAAAAGTATGACAACTCAGGCTATTGCTCCTGTTGTTGGTCCTCCTTAACCCACAGCTCGCAACCCTCGGTACTCGGTCCTCGATTCTCGGTAAACACAATGCCAGAGCCATACACGTATACGTAGAGAGCGAAGGAGGGCTCTATATGAACTGCTTGTGGCACTCGTGGAACCGTACTTATTTATATACTTATAGTTTACGGCGCTGCGGGACATATTGTGCTCGAATATATATTTTTGTTCTAATGAAAAAGTTATGACCATCAAATAAAGTATGCTGCTTGCCAGCAGCAGCAGCAGCAGCAGCAGCCACAGCAACAACAGCAACCAGAGGCGTAACGAAAGCAGCTCAAAAGTGAAGCAGAACTGTTAAGTGACCGACCGTAAGACCTGCATTTGTTGTTGTCGTTGCTGTCCTCCTCGTTTGGTCGTTGGTCGTTGGTGACCTCGTCGACAGTTGAGAGTTGACTCCATTGTGTGCTTCCTGTTTACGCAGCGAATTCATATTGTTGCTGCTGCTTTTCACTTGATGTTGCTTCTACAGAGAGCCGAAATTATATCAACTATGAATGATTGGAATTTTTAATATAGGTTTTTTAGTATTTGGAATGCATATTATTGAGAATTATATCAGCATTGAATGATAAGACATTTTAATACAGGTTTTCTAGTATTTGGAATGCATATTATTGAGAATTATTTCAACTTTGTATAATAGGAATTTTTAGTATGGGTTTTCTAGTTTTTGGAATGCATATTATTGAAAATTGCAGCAACTTCTATGCTTCTCTGCTATTTAAGACTGTGATTCTGCAAATGTGATATGTTTTCTTTCTTTTTTTATTTATAAAAAAAATGTATGATTGCTTATAATATTTATTTTTCACGTGCATGGCTGCTGCTGACCCTTCCCTGGTCCCTTTTTTGTTTGACCGCCATTATCTTTTGTCTTGTGCCGGCTATTGCTTTTCTTGCGCTTCTTCTTGTTCTTCAGTTCAGCTGCTGAAGCTGTGCTGTTATTATTTCCCATTCGTAGTTCGTTTAATTCAGTTTTCATATACACATGTCCCTGTGTGTGCCGCTGACGCTGCTGCTGCCGCTGCCGCTGCCTTTGCCTTTGCCCACTGGGCGTATACTTTATCATACAATATTGTTTCGTTTTTATTACATGTCACTCAGACGTGGACGGCAGGCAGCCATCGCTTCTCCCTTTGTGGTTATTTGTATCTATGTTATGGGCGTGCGGGGGAGAGGCAAGAGCGTGTAAAGTGCGTTCTTTGGTTTTATATGAATTTTTTAGAGTTTTTTATGCACTCGACATGAAAATTTGTTCGTCAAGAGTTTCGCCGCAGCAACAACAGTAACAACAACAGCCACGTGCTGCTCCCAGAGTTCTAATTTGGATTTTTGTGACAGCCCGAGCTGAGTAAGTATCCCAGCTTTATGCTCCTGTATAGGGTATTCGGTAGGTACTATGCCAACAACTAACTTGGCTAAGCCCACGTACTTGGCCCGGCTCTGCTTGTTGACACAGGCACACACCCACAGATGCACACATATATATATTTTTAACGAGTATTACCATAAAATTACATATGCAAATATACATATTTCGAGCTGGCTTGAGCCGGGCTGAAAAACTGGGCAAATAGGCTCCCGAGCAGTCCAAAGATTTAGCTATTTGTCAGCTCTGCAAGCGCAATCTTCAGGCTGAGCACGTAATACGTGACAATTACTACATTTTCGGGTAAAACATGCTCATTAAATCATTTCAGCTTAATACGGTAAAGGCAACTGCGAAATGTGTGCCAAGGCATTGTTCGTCTCCTGTTGTTCCAGCTCCTGGTCCTGGTGCTCCTGTACAAAAGCGGCAACCTGGCCGCATAAAACCGCAACGTGCAGAGAGAGAAAACTAAGGAATATTTGAATATATTCTTAATATTTTCCTATCATTTGTGACTCGGTAAATAATAATATATTTAAGATTTAATTCTCATATTTAAGCAGCTTATTTTGCAGGCCAATTTGTGTTTCCTTTCGAACTCCTCTCTATATTTTATACCAAAATAATTTAATACCTCTCCTAAAAGTTTGCCTAAAGCAGATAGAAATGATATGGAACATATTAAATATAATTGGATCCGAGCTCGATTGGATATCATCGAGAGCACATCAGCTTATCTGGCTTTTAAATATATTTAGTATTTGCTTTCCGTGCAGCATGTTCCTGCTGAGCTAGAGGGCTAAGCCATTAGGAGACGGTGTAGGCCACGCCGGGGTTCAGGCCAACTTGTCTATATGAACAATGGCCCGGCTGGCAGGCAAAAGTGAGCAACAATGCAGGACCTGCTAAAGGATTTAACAAGGGACCGCGTCACGATGACAGGCCTGGGGTTGGGAACAACGAGCAAGGACGACGATGACGACGAGGATGAGGACGAGAACCTGGCCAAAAGCTAAAGCCGAGGCTGAGAACAACAGCGCTGATGAGTGGAGACACTGCACACACAAGTGCGACAACAGCTACATGCAACTATAAGGTATTTTCGCAGCAACAAAGCAGCCTGGCAAATGAACAGGCAGGACCTGCCTGTCCCGCTGTCCCGCTGTCCTGTTGCTCTGCTGCCCTGCTGCCATCCTGACTGCCTGCCAGCCACCAGGAAGTGTAACATCAGCGCTGCCATCCTGTAGTGTCCTCTTGCCGCACTTTGCATGACGTTTAGCTGGCCGAAGTGCCGTCCGCTTTTCGTACTCCGTTCTCCGTTCTCCGTTCTCCTTACTCCTGAACTCCAGTCCACTTTGTTACAGCTGAGAGCTGGGAGCAAGAGCGAGAGCCCCGTTGTCTCCCCACATTACTTATTATGATTATTATTTAATGCAGCAACAGCAACAGTTACACCATTGTCCCGCTCCGAACCGGAGATGGTTGCTTCAGCACTCGTGATCGAAGGAGCAACAGGGAAATCGAAGGAATCACATGGTTATTCTTGGCAAGATATTTTCAAACACAAAAAATTATAGATTTAAAGATGGTTTTATGAATGTAAAAAAATATAATAAACTTACCTTTATTATTACTTATTCCGGAGTAAAAGCTGATTATCTTCGGTTGGGCCTTAAAGTAAAAACATATTTATATCTGTGACTCTCTCTCTTAGCAGAACGCTGTAAGTTTGTAACAAAAAAATCCGGTTTCCAATCTAAAGATTTTAGGTCAAAGAACTAGATCACAATATCTTTTTCCTTTCGATATCAAAGGTAAGGCTTTGAAGGCTTGAAACACGCGCCATAACCTCACGTTCGCATCTCTGGTCTTCTGGCTCTCAAAAGTCTATTGTGGCCTCTTGTCCACTGCGTGTCGTTGGCATTGTTTTGCCCTTTTTTTTGTCTGGCTCACCTAGGCGGCCGTTGCTGCTGCTGCTTCTGCTGCTGCTGCTGTGCATCTCTTGCCCACAACCATGTCGCCAGTCTGCGATTCTGTGGCCTGCCCTGCTATTCTTTTGTTGCGTGCACTTTTCTCGGTAGTATTTCGTAATATTTGCTAAGTATGCTTTTGAAATTGTGGTCTTCCACCATTATGTCATTCACTCGGAGGCACAAGAGGAGTTCTTGCGGCAACAAAAGGCAGCGACAGCGGCAGCGGATGGGGGATAGTCTCACCGCATAGTTCTAGTTGTAGTCGTTAGACTTGTTATTAGAAGAGATAAAGAGTCGTTACTTAACCACACGACGTCGCTGCTGTGCTCGTGCGATAATGTAGCATAAATATTACTAATTTCAGGGAATTTATTTAACTGTAGTTAAATTTAGTAGCCTGCAGGCAGCCAGAGTGCAGTTTGCAGTTTGTAGCTTGCAGTTGAAGGCGAAGGGGCCACATATTGCGCATACGCCGCATTGGCCTGGGACCAGCCCACTGCCCGGGGCGTGCTGACAGCATCTGGCAGCCAGTGAGATATAGTGAGGCTCTGGCCTGGCGGCGAATTCGGTCTTGGTCTGTCTTGAATTTGACGGAGGGGCTCCATGGCATGTCCGCAGCCGGCAGCCTGGATGTTATTTAAACGCACAGCGTTTAGGCTTAAATTGCGGTCTTCTCCACGCCAGAATCCATCTCGGGCCGCTCCATCGTAGCTCCCAGCTCCCTGCTTAACCCATTGCGTGCGGCGGTGGTGTGGCGGTGGGCGTGTCATTAGACAGGCAGCGGGCTAAAAGAGATAAATGGCGACAGTCGTTGAACTTTTTGCTTTGCCAGTTGTTTATGCATTTCAAATGAGGCGTGCAGCTGATGGGCGGGCGGGTAATACATTTTATTTGCAATCTTAACCTTAATTTAGTTGCAAGACTCAAGAGCCAGCCATGGAATCTGTCGTCTGAAATAAATGAAAATGAAAATGAAAATGCAGAAGCAGTAGCAGTAGCAGTAGCAACAAAAAGCGCAGCAATAAACATACAAATACAAATACAAATACGGGGATGGCAAACACACAGATACACACGCAGACAAACAGAGGGAGCACGCAATGCGGCGCCATCTTCACTCTTTCAAACGAACTGCAAGGACCCAGAATCCAGGATGCCCTGCTGGGAGGAGGAAGCGGAAGGGCACTTTTACTTTGTGCCAAAAGGCAATGAAAATGACTAATTTAGAGTTTAATTAAAATGCGCTAACGATTTGGCGCTCAACAGCAGCAAAAGCAGTAGCAGCAACGGCAGCAGCAGCAACATCAACAACGGCAGCAACATCGCTGCTACGCTGCCACGCTGCCACTCGAGCAATGCCAACTCAAAGTCCCGAGCTACAACTTAAGCCCGCCTGTCGCTGAAGAAATTTTCAGGCGAAATAAATAATCAGCCACAATAGCAGCCAGAGCAGCGCACAGAAAGTTCGTGTCCCGATGATGGAGATGTAATCCCCTGAAATATCTATTAAAATAATTGCCATTGAAATTACGTCGATAGCTCTGAGCTGCTGGCCGGTTGCGATGGCGACCTTATCGCAGGCTAGGGCGAGAGGCGAAATGTATATTCCACAATAGGGCTTTGGGCACTTCAGTGCGATTATAAATCAATTCGACCTTAAAGCCTTGCCAAATATGCCAAATTAGTTATATTTTGTAAACGGCAGATGAATGGCAAACAGTTTAAAGTGCAATTAATTGAACTTTTTAGCTGCTCGCAATCAATCAAAGCTTTTTGTCGAGCGCTGAAAGGACTTGCTCTTAAATAACAGCTAATGCACCTTCTATAAATTAGGATTTTTCTATTAATTAGAGAATGACATAAATCGTAGTTTATGAGCTTTGTTAGTGTTTAGAAACCGCAATTTAAATGCCAGATAATTCAGAAAACTTTTTAAATTGATAATAGAGTGAAAGATCCCTCTGCATATCTTCAAGTTAGCATAAGCCTAACCCAAATCCCAGTAGTGATAAGCCGGGGCCATCTTTCATTCCATTTGCGTTACACGAAGTGCGAAATTAAGTAAGGTAAAATTGACAGAAGATTGAGCTCTATTGCCAAGACCCTCTTCAGGAAATACCAACCCCTCCCTGGCAGCGGCGAGAATTTTAATACACTCGAAAATATTTTGTGAGGGCGGCAGAACAACAGGCAGTCGAAGCCATAAATTGACGTCGCTTTGTCCTCGTTACTCGGCGCTCTGGCAGTTGAGTTGCCGGCGGGATCGGGAGTCGAGTCGGCGTTATTAATCGACTGGCATCCATAATTGTGGTTGCCATTATAATTGTCATTATGTACAATGCACGGATAGATAGTGTGCCTGTCAAGACGTCACTCGCTGTCTCACCGGCGGCCACGCGATGGCTGCGGTTCCTTGGCAGCTCAGCTCAGCTCCTCCAGTTTCAGCTTCGACTTCGACCGACCTCCCGTAGGATCTGTGTGTGCCAGTTTGTTTGTGTGTGTTTCTGAGGCTATGTAATTGACTGTGAATAATAACCGCTATAATAATTTTCAGCCACAACGCCAAGGCCTGGCAACAGCAGGCCCAAATTCGAACTGAACTCACCGACAACAATGCTGACAGTGTTGTTGATGATGATGATGAGGCCCAGGATGGGGCTCTGAGGAACAGAGGGACCCCCGAATATATAGTAGAAGACAGAGGCACAATTTGCGATTGACAATCCTATTAATAACGAGAGCAGCCGGAAACTCCGGGCAGCATTCATAGTTGAATTCTCCGGCATAAATAAACAAGATGGCAGAAGAATTTATGGCCAGCATACCGAAGTGCGTATGATCTCCTCGCTCAGCGAAATTATTTGCAGGCTCACCTGGGGCTTTAACCAAAAGTCAACAAGGCTTAAGAGTTAAGGAGAGCAATTAGCAGATGGGACTTTTCGTAGGAGTTTTATAAATATATTCTTTTGCTTGCTTTGCCCGGTACAAGTCTAAGATTATGTATTAAATTTACAAGGAATTATATTTAAGGTTGAAAAAAAGGAATATTTATTAAAATTTGTGTTATATATTGTGAGCTTTAAAAAGAATAAAGAAAAGAACCTACGACTTACCAGAAATTAAATAATACAATTTTAAGCCAAACCTCAATATTCCAGTGGGATTAACTTAATATTATATTGTATTTTATATTTTCTATTTATTATATTATATTTATTAAACATTTAATATTTGATTTATACATTTTACACCTCTATGTAATATGTTTAATATTTACTATATATTATTCTATAAGTTAACTGATTTATTTATTTATTTTAACAGAAAAGACCGCCCTACTAATGTACCATTTTGGTTTAAATAACCAAGACATTGAACAAGTCACACACGGCCTGGGAAAAGGCATATATCCTGCGTGAGGATATCAGGACATCAGGACACAGGCACAATTGGAAGAAAGGGATCGCTCCCCGGCGAGGGCAAGTGGCAGAACAATCATAAATGACATTGCTCAATTGCATTTGATTAACTTAATTGTTTTCGGGCTTATGGCCGGGCGATTAACAATGAGCGGCGCACAAATTTGACACGACTACGGCTGCGTCTGTCGTTAAGTCGGTGGGTCGGTGGCGAAATCAAGGAGTGGTGGCCTCCGGGTCGTGGGGCTGGGACTTGTGGAGGTTGACAAATGTCAGCAGCGCCGGCATATCTGTATTGAATTATTGACATAATTTACAAAATCTGTGGCTAATGGGCCGTATGACTGTGTATAAATACCCATGGCTATCTCTCTCTCCCCGAGCCAAAGTGTGCGGTCGTCCTGGCTATTTACCCAGCCCGTATGTGTGCGTGTACGTATACATATACATTTACTTTTGCGTGTGTAGGTGGTCTGCAGTGCATGTCAAAATGAAATTTGTGTATTTTGCCACTGGGGAGGGTGAGGAGGAGGGCGGCAGCAACAGGTTAATTTATATTGCCTTCAGTTTATTGAATTATTATAGCTCATTAATGGCTCCGCTGAAATGCGATTTCGAGGGAGGGGAAGCGGAAGGCGGTGTCCACCTGAAACAGGACTCCCGGGAGTCGTGAATGTGTGCGCCGGAACTTTATCAGTGACATTTGCAGCTTGTTAGCCAAATCGAGCATTAGTGCGCCATCAATTACCCGTTTATTAAAGGCAATTTTTATTGGATTCCATTGCGTCTCAGAGAACGGGGACTGGCGCCCATCTGACCGAAAACCGAGACCCAAAAAGCCACAAACCAGCAACCAAATACGGCAGCAGCAGGAGCACACACTACACACTACACACAACTGTTTACTGTATACCTCTCCGGGGATCAGTGTGTGTGTGCTCCACTAGTGTGTACAATGTAAACCATAAAACTAATCTTATTTGACAGATGAATTAATTAAAATCAGTGGAAAGCATCTAACTGACATCGTTGCCTGCCAGTTAGACTGGCCCACATTCACATCCGCGGGTCCACCTATGGAAATGGAGGGACCATCGGGCACTTGCATGTGTTTTCAAATTAATTTAACACTGTCAATTTGCAGGCCGGCTTACAGTCGAGACCCAGGGCCAGGTCTGCACAATAAAAAATAGGCTGACGCTGTGGGTGAGTCAAAAAACGGACTAAATGTACTCAGAAATTCAAAAATGTGAATAATAATAAAGGAAATTGAGGCAAAGGTTGTGTTTCTGAGAAAGTTCTAACTAAAGAAAATTAATTAAACAGGCTAGACTTCCTAAGAATTTAATAAAGTATTTATTCTTCACCAATTGTTTAAAAAATAATAAAAAATTGAATGGGATATACCGCGTAGTAAGAATAATTGAAGAATTAAGTAAATGTCAATTATTTATAAGAAAACTCTTTACAATCATCATCTTTATTTAATTTTGAAGTTTTATCTATATCAATCTATATAAAATTGACATCCTAGTTCTTTTAAAATTTTTGAAATGATAAAATAATTTAAAAGACTAAGCTTTCTGCTTGCGAACAGCCAAGTACTTGAGGATAAAAGCACCTACAGTCCTAAATGTTTCATTTTCTTGCTGAAAACCCTTCTAAAACCCCAGCATTTTATGAAATTCCTTCCTTGCCTCTTTAATTTTCCCTTCAATTGGTCAAAAATGTTTGTGTTTTTGGCTAATTTCCAGCGCTTTTGGCTCTGCAATGTTTCGAGTGTCTCTCTTTTTGTTTTTGTTGGCGGCTATAACAGCAGCTCTGCGATGGTAAACGTTAACTAATTCCATGGAAATGCTGTTGCGCGGCTGCTATTTGCATTTGCAACCGCAGCAGCAGCAGCAGCGTTAGCGGGGTGAGGCTGGAGCTTGTTGCATGTACAGGGTGTCGGTGCATGCGATGCAATGCCCTCGGCAATTGGCGAAAACGCGACTCTGAGTGACTGACATTTAGCATGATTTAATGACACCGCTGCGGGGCGAGACATATAGCCAGCGCAATTCGGATTCCAATTCCTACATATTCCGAATCTGAATCTAATGAAATGCTCTGTTATGTTCCAAGATGCAAATGGCAACAAGAGCAAAGGGCACAGGACAGCGACTGAAATGTAATTTCGCTTGTATGCAAAGTTGGGCGAAGAAACGGCAAGTGGCATTGAAAGCATTGTCGTGTAGCAGTAGCCCACACCCACCAAGTCCACTCCCAGATCTAGTGCCCTTCCGCAGGGGAAGAACTGCCGAAAGTGACTGTGACTAACTATGGCTGTAAATGCTAATGACTTTACGTTGTTATCGATGTCAAAGTTTGCGCTAATAATAAACTTCAACTGAAACTAATTAAGCGACTTTGCGCTGGCCAAAGCGATTCTCACACACGAACAAACAGAGCGAGGAAAGCGAGGAAAAGCGAGGAAAAACGTAGGAAAAAGCGGAGGAAATGCGACCCAGCAGTGACAACCCGCTGGCCTTTCGGCCAAATAATTAATGAACTGCATCAGCGGGAGGTGGAGCTGCTGCTTCACACACATGACGCAACCGGGAGTCCCGTACAAATAAACTCACTTACTCCGGCTACGTGTCCCATTCCCGATTCCCCGCGACTGGTGACCACTCCGAGTGGCCTTTCCTGTGTGTCCATCCAAATGGGCAGAGGGTTGCCCCAGCAACTTCCCAGGCGGAGATCGGTTAACACACACGCACGCGGATAGGTTCTGAGGATATCTGATTAATGGATTAATAGCATTAGCATATAATTAATAATATAAATACCATTTATAAATCGCCTTATTGTAATTCTAACCTTTTATGCTTTATTCAATTATTTTATTCACACCAACCGGTGGGGCGACCCTCGCCCTGCGGTTACATATTACTGACGGAAGGCGTCAGTTAGACAAGCGTTTGAAAACTATTAAACAGCGTCCAAAGTTCACGGGGACCGGGCGGAAAATGGTAACCGGATGGCGGAAAAGCGGATGGCGAATGGCGGATGGCGGAAGGCGCGTGCTGTTGCCTGTCAGAGTTGACTGCTCGGGGTCGCTTTCCCGGTTGTTTTTGTTGGTGCCGCTGCCACTGCCGCTGCCGCTGTCGTGTCGGCGGTCTAGGGCAAACAAACTACAGCTTTTAAGCATTTGTGTAACATTAATTAAATTTATATTCAAACAGCGCGCGACTTAATTTCTAATTTCCGCCCTGCCAGTGGGTGGTGGCACGCCCACAGGCTCTCCTGGGTGGTCCTGGGTGTCTGTCCCTGCCCGCCGGCTGTGGGTTAAGTGTGTGTATATACGACGACTGGTGACTGGTGACTGGTGGCTGGCCGCGGGTGGTTGGCACTTTAAGCAACCTGCCCGGGCGTCATTAACTTTAATGCCTCGCTTTATTTAGCAGCAAACAAATGTCATAACAACATCCTCGACGCACCGCAAGCTCAAGGGGGAGGCTGGTTGGTTGGCGCTTGGAGAGGAGCCCGGCGCAAGGCCATCGGCATCAACATCAACACCAACACTAACAAGTGCGAAACGAGGTTGTTATGAAATTTATGCCAGGCATACTTTTGTCATAATTGCGCCTCCTTTTGACTTGTGCGCCGGTCCTGCCTCCTCCACTTTTTATTTCTCTCGCTTCCTCTTGTATTTTTTCCCATGTTCAGAGTGTCGACACTTTTGAAATATGGGCCAAAGTAAGTTGGGCCGCATGCAAATGTAATAACCCTGGCATTGGCTCCAGAGTCTTCCGTTGCCTTCTCCTCTATATTCCTGGTTCCTGGCTCCTGGCTCCTGGCTCCTGGCTCCTGTCACTGGATCGCCCGTCAACGGTGTCGGGCTCTGCTGTCGGCTTATTGCCAGCTCAGCCGCCACCCGGAGCTGTGACCTTTGCCACCAGTTAGCAGGCCCGGAGCCATCCAATCCAGCGTCAATCCGGCGATCCAGCTTCCCACCTGGCCGTACCACCGCAATCAGACCTGGGCATCCACCCCGACTGGGACTGCTTCATTTTATGCTTGTTGAGTTAATAGTTGCTGGCCAACTACCGCTTTCGGGGTGCGTTCCATCACCAGCACACTGGGGGAAAAGGGAGGTCTTTAATGCAAAAAATACTCTCTGATAAATAATTTTGTAAATAAAATAATCAGAGTTCATTAGAGCTGCTTAATTTATGTTTTTGTAGGAGTTTTGGAGTTGCTTTATAACTTTTGCTGATAGCAAAAGAATAACAAATCATTGAAGTATATTTTAATTAATGTCTTGAGTTGTAATTTATCATTCAATATTATCTTAGTCATTAACTATTCCTCTGCTTAATTATGCACATTTTCTCTTAGTGCCTTTTCGGTGTCGGTGTCTGAGCCATGGCCCTGCGATAGTGGCAGTAACTGCAAGTGCCGTAATTTGTAATTTCGGGCAAATGAATTTTTGGCTTTTTGGGGCTCTGCGGCCAAGAAGGACGGGGCGGAGGAGGAAGCCTTCTGACAGGCGTTCGGCAGGTCTTCCTAGCCTGGCTCGAATTGCAGGTCAAACAGCTCGGACTCCATCCGGCCTTCTCTATCTCCACCTCCGGCTCCAAGTGTTCAATTGTCAAACGGACTGGCGAGAAGTCGTGCCGAGTCGAGTTGAGTTGAGTTGGGAGTGACTTGCTTGTTTATCGCCTTGGCTGGCCACCCGGCGGCTGACTTTTAAATAAACCATAAAACAAGACTATTTACTTCAGTTGCGTTGTGGCCATAACTACATGATCTGGCTTTGGGATAGTGTCGGATAGCTGGGCGTTTTATCTCCTTTTTATCGCTTCTTTAGCTGGGGTTCTGGCCGATGTTTTTTGGCCGGCCAACTGGTCGGCAGTTACTCGGTTAGTTGGTCGCTTGGCGGTGGGCTATTTTTAGTGCCAGTCGTGTTCAATTACGTAGGATCCGTTCCTGCACTTGGCCAGGTCTTGTTTTTCTTGGCGTGGCCAAATCACACATATAAAACGGACACTAAAACGGGGAAATTGTCAGTCGACAAGGCCCAAAAATAGCTGGAAATTGCCGAAACCGGGCTCAGGTGCTGCCAATAATTAGCATTCAGTTAATAGTTTTGGTTTGAGTCCGTTGAGTGCCTTTCAACCGACTATTTTATTTCTTAAAGCGTTTACATTAGGGACAATCAGGTGCCGAGTCGCACTGTGGAACTGAACTCGGAATCAATGCCCTACTCTGGGGCAGATCTAGATGTGTTTTACATGTGTTACCTTTTTAATTAAGGAAAACTAGTTTATATATTCGAGTCCCTGCTAATGGCGACCTGCTGTTACACCTTTTTCCCACTTAATTGATTTCCCCCATGACGCCGCCGCCTCTGCCTCCGCCTGGTCGCCAATCAATTGTCATTGAACCGTCGCCGCGGCTGTTCGATGGATTAGTTTTCACATTTCACAGCCCATTGGCCACTGGGCCGTGTAAATGCACCTGCAGCTCATTATGTTCGGCAATCAATCAACATCAGTCAAAGTGTCGCTTAAATGGATCCCACCAGATTTTCATATCGAATATTCGTTTAAGCCATCTCCCCCGACGGGGCCCATAAAGATAAGTGTGGGTATGGAAATGTTAAATTGTTTATGGGTCACCGGAATGGGTGTTTAAACTATAAAACGCATTTTAATGGCCTTTTCACAGTAGATTGTCGTGGATAATGAATGGCTCGCATTTATACATATATCTCTTTCTGTTCTTTAAATATTTAATTGCTAAGCCTTTGATTTTAATCGGTGAGCTTTCACATGATTGCTTTGAGTAGGTTTTTGTGACTTGAAATGGCAGTAAAATCTATGTTGAGATAATATTTATAGGACACCCTATTAAACTTTGAGTTGAATAGATTTTGAGCGAGAATCTTAGCGAGATTTATTTTTAACATTTACAGATAAATTTATTATTACTATGCGTAATACGATATTAACTTCCTTTTTGTTTCTTAAAAATATATATCAGATTAAGAGTAAAAGTAAAGAAGGAGGATCTTCTCAAGATCTGTTACATTTCCCGTAGATACTGACCCATTTTCAGGGGTCATTCCATTCTAGAAATGTTATGCAAATTTAACATTTTAGAAAGTTGTCCAAGAACTGGTCGAAGATTCCCCTGTCTGGCCCATCGTGCGGACCACGTTGACTGCACCTCATCGTAAAAGTTTAAGTGTTTGCCAGACATTTTCTCGTTAACTGCGAGCACCCAAGTGATTTTGATGCTGTCCAGGCTTGCGGAAGCCCTCGAAAGCAGGGCGTGGCCGATGCTTAAAAATTCTTCGTTAAAATCGGAAATTAGCTAAAAAGTTTTCGAGAGCCGAAAGGCGACACTTGTTAAAATCGCTTGCCCCTTGAATGTTATTGCTATTTTTGTTGGCTACACAGGGAGAATATACATATGACTATTTATAGAGGACACATGATGAAATATAAATAAATTAAAGCTTTTGGCTATGACTATCTTCTTGGCTATAAGAGGCTCCCAAAAAAGCCTCAAATTCGCGCATTTTTAAGGCACAAAAATATACTGAAAAATACGATACCTTTTTTAAACAAATCAAAGTTCAACATGACAGGAAGCTAACTTCGGTAAAGGAACCTAAAAAATACATTATTGTTCCCAGTGTAGTGCTTTGTGGTTGTAAGATTTGAATTTGTTTTGGCCTCTTCCCTGCAAGGCACTGCACTTTCCTTAATTCAATTTAAAGCCCGGCTCTATATATGCCGCCCCAATCAAGTAATTGCCGGTGGAGTGCAGGGGCAATGGGGGCGTGGCCAGGGCATCCTTGGCCGGCTAATGCAGCTAAGCAGCTAAGCAGGCGGCCTTGTGCGGCAGTAAAATGAAATAAGCCGAGTCGAATGGGAATGAGAATGGGAATGGGAGCGAACGTTAGCTCCGAGCTGGAGCCAAAGCCAAAGCCATTTAATAAATGCCACAATTTTCCATCCGTACTACTTGTACTTGTACTCGAGATATTGCCACACGCTGGCATTGTAATGCACATAAAATATTTTCATTTTATTTTCAATATACTTTACCCATTCCCAGCCAGGACTGGCAAGAGGGTGTGCGAGAGTGTGTTCCAGTGGCTGGCTGTGGGTGTCTGTATGTTTTTTTACATTTTACGACTACGACAAATAAAATGTGCATGATTTTATGATCTGTTGATATTCCATTACAATTTTGTAAATATTTTGTTGCTGCTGGTGCTACTGTGGACTTGGAGCTCTTAGTCGTCCCCACATCCTCGCACTTATATTGCTGTTACAATAGACTTACAAACACATTCCGAACTCGGCACATCCTTCCTCTCGTCCTCTCTTCCTCTCTTCCTCTCCCTGAAGCCCCCGAAGCCCCTGACTCCCTGAATATTGGGGCTTCTCCTCAGCAGCCGGGAAAAAGGATGTTTGAGGCTCTGCACGGCATTTCCCACAATGGTAAAGTTCTGATAGAAGAAAAATGGCAAAATGGGCGGAGGAAACTTGGCTGGCTAGGCGTCTGATTGCTTTTGCTTTTGCTTTGCCGGCTGGCTGCCTGCCTGCCTGGCTGCCTGTATGGGAATATTTTTGTATTTTAAGCTTATTTTTTATCCAATATGCACAATGATGCTTATAAAATATATTGCTCATGAATATACATATAGACATATGTAGCCTGCCAGAGCACGCTCCCCTGTGCTCCCCGGGGGCATCGAGGGGATGGATGTGTGTGATGCGAGATTATTGCATATTATAGCCCCACAGTATTAAATGCAACAATTCAGAGTTCGAACAAAAGACCAACACAAAACCCAAGACCAAGTCCCAGTCTCTTGAATTTTTAACCAGCAAAATTGCTAAACAAATTTCTGTTAAATTTTTATTTCAACGCAAACAGCCAGGCAACTTGCATAAATGATTTATTGCCGCAAACAAAATGCCGTCGTCGCTTTTCGTCTGCCACTTCAGCTTCGGCTTCATTTTCAGCCTCAGCTGAAGCTGGAGCCGGAGCTGGAGATGTGGCCTGCCATTGCTAGTCAAGCGTCAAAATTTGTGCCGTGACCAAAAACAGGCGGCCATTTGCCAGGACGAATCTCTCTTTCCCTTTGGCTGTGCGAGTGTACGCCTATCTGTGTGTGTCCAGGCCGAGTGCCCACGCAGAAGGCAGGACGCAGGACGCAGGATGAGAGAGCTAACAGAACACTCGAGACGAGGCCCAGCCACACGCTCGTAAAATTTTATATCCAATTTTACGATTTCTGACGCAAAAAGTGAAACTAACCATTTCGACATTAGACATGAACACATCTCGCCGAGAAGCCACACTGAAAAGAGAGTTCCAAGTTGGAGTTCTTTAAAAAGTAAGTAAAAGAAACTATAAGCTGACTTGAGAACTTAAAATAAATTATTAATAGGAGAGAACTAAATATAAAGCAGCTTGTTCAATAATTAAATTCTTCTATTTAATAAAAATCCCTTTCAAAATGCAAATCTTGACATCAATCTGGCAAAGATTTATTAGAATCAATTATTCTATTTGATTTTCTTTAACTTTTGCCAAGTTTTCTGGAGTAAAGAGTAAAATTTTCAATTCACAGCAAAAGTTACAATACTTTTATATTATTTATTCATTTATGGTATTTTTCCAAGTGCCAAGTGGAGGACAAGCAACAGCCTATGCCTGAGCCACAGCGACAGCGACAGCGGCTGCTCTGGGGACCGGACCGCTGGTGGTTTGTGGCACTACCAGTGGCAGCAGCAGCGGGAACAGCGGGAAAGCTGGAAGAGCGGAAAGTGCGGGAGCGGAATGCTGTGCAGCAGATGGGCTTCGGCTTGGGCTTGGGCGTCAACGAGCGAACAAGAAACGTCAAGGATGCTGTGCATATTTTTTCGTCAGGCGCTCGCTTTCGTTTCGCCTGCCACTCCGGCCATTTCCACTATTTTGTCCTTTTTTTGCCAGCTCCTTTCGGCTCTCGGCTTTTGCCTTTTCTGTTTTTGGTTATTCGATTTTAGCGATGACAGCCAGAGCGACATTAAATGCCCCGCTTCAGTTGTTTGTGCTTTGTGGTCTAGGCCTGAGGAATAAAAATGGAGATGAAGAGGAGTGGAGTGATGGCAGAGCAGGCGGAGGAGGAACAGCAAGCCAGATGGCCATCTGCCGGCCATCGGGCCCTCACCTCGCATTCCGCTCATATTGATGGTCATGGCGCCTCCTCCTCTGACCTCTCCTCGTTCTCCTCCGAATCTGCTCCGTTGGTCGTCAGTTTTCCGGCCGGCGAGGGCCGCTCTCTCAGTTGATCAAAAGAAAACAAGAGGCGTAATTTACGCCAACTTGGCAGTTCACGGAAAAGGAAATTAACGCGAAAATGAAAACAACAGGTGGAGTAATTTGAAATTGTTTTGGGAGCCAAAAGAAAGACCTAATATTTTTCCAACAATTAAAATAGGCTCCGAAAATAAGAAACTATTTTTAAAGAAATAAACAAGGCATCTTCTAAGCCTTATTAGATATTTTGGCTTTAGGCGGAGTAAGCTGTTATGTATTATTATATTAAAGATTATTATATTATATTAAATTCAATTATATGCAATTTTGGCTTAGTTATGTCTTTTCTAAATTAGCAAACTGCAAGGATATGTAAACTTCTGCTTTCTGAAGTAAGCTTACTTGCTATAATATATATATAATATATAAACAATAGCCAAACATTCCACTTTTTGGCACTAACAAGCAATTGTTGTGTACATTTTTTTTATTGCGCTGCATATTTTCTGTAAGCTCTATTTTTTCTCAGAAAATGTTATTATTTATAAATTCCAGCAATTAATGACAAAAAAGCTAACTTAAATAATAGTTAAACCCAATTATTTGATATTTCCTGGACTTGTAATAAATGAACTGGCCAAAAAGTGATGAAACGATGGCCAAATCGAAGAAGTAACCCTCGCCGGCTGAACTATGTCCCATGCCTGACCGGTTTTTCGGTATTGACAATCCCTGCGGCTGTGTTGACTCAAACGGAGTCCAAGTCATCGGCAGTGACGCCCTCTGCCACTGCCTCATCCACTGGCACTAGCACTGGCACTGGCACAGGAGGATTGCGAATGAGGGTCCTGGCCAACGTAGTTCGTACATGTATTTGGCAAATCAATGGCTGACCGGGTGTCATTAAATGCCTGATCGTTTAATGCCCCCTCAGCACAACCGTCCACACAACCCTCCTGCCCCACAGATTCCCCTCTGAAGGCTGCACCAGCTGCTCCTTCGCCCCAACGCTTCGCCACTCCGGCGCTGAAGGATGTCTCGGGTGGCGCTTCCCTTCGACCCCGCCGGTCGTTGCTGTTTATCGTTTCGCACTTCCGCTGGTCAACTTCCTGCAGCGATTGGCCCCGGCGACTGGGGCCAAAATCAATTGGAAATTAATTTCATGCTTTGATTACCGGCCATGACGCACGTTTTATGACCTTGAATACGACACTTTTGTGTCGTCGCCGTCGCTCCGGACCGTTGTCCTGGAGTCCTTTCGCTACCCTCTGCCTGCTATGTCCCCGTGTCCGTCCACTTGCTCACTAAATTAGCCAGGCAATGGCATGAATTGAAACGAGTCCGAGTCCGGGACTAGCTCCGGTTTTGTGATTTCTGGCGATGGCTCACTAACTGCTGATGGCCGGCATAGTCTGGTATTGCCTTCAATTTATCAAAGCCACGGCTCATTCGTCGATGCCTGTCAGGTAGGTTAGGCTTTGGCAGGATGTGGGATCTGGCTATGATGGTGGATGGAGAGCGTGAAACGTGGCCAACTGGGACGTGGGCGCCTCGTTAATTGAAATGTTTATATGACTTTTTATGGCCTGCCAAAAAGGCCCATTACGTTAACGGGATTTCAATGGAGCGCCAGCTCGGAGCACTGATTAAACTAATTCGCACCAATAATTCTCCGTCCAAGGAAAGTGCGAAAAAATTCCCCCGTTGCCAACTTCGAAGCAAGGAACTGTGTGTGTGTGTGTGTGTATAAAGGTATAAAGGTATAGAGGCTATAGAGGTATGTAAAAATATTGCATTAAATTTACTTTGTCCAAGTTTTCCCCGGAGGGAAACTGCGCTGCGTCTTTCACCTTTTTGCATCCTTTGTGTCAGCAAAAGTTTTTCTGCACGTTTGTGCAAATCCATTCAATATGGCTGCCGTTGCCGCTGCCACCGCCAAGGCACTGAGAGAAATTTTGTTCTACATACTTTAATATTCCATAAAAAAAATAGCATTAAGAATTATAAACTCTAATTAACTGCATTAAATTGAAAATATATTTATAAATCCCAGAAGATATTTGAATTTAATTATTAGATCATAGTTCCTGTCTTATTTTTTGATCAGTGCTCTTCTCCTTCAGCTGCGAACCACTACGGTTTAGATTCCGGTGAGGATGGCATTGGAGGAGGACTAGGGGATGCAGGAGCCAGGAGCTCCTGTTGGAACAGCACCTCCTGCGGACAATCTTAGGCTGCCTGCTGCCGCTTGTCGCATGCCAGCTCACTCGTTTATTCAATGCTTTTCTTCGATTCTGCAGCAAAGTTGGATTTCGCCCTTTGTCGGGGCCAGGAATGGCGTTGAGGGGAAAGCGAACGCATTTGAGGATAACCAAAAGGTGCTTTTATATGCTTAATGGAAAATCTAATTTATGACCTATGGCTTTCTGTTCGTTGCGTTTTCCCAGCTGCCCTCCGTCTTCGTCTCTTCGCCTTCGTCCTTCGACCATGTCGTCGTCCATCGATTCCGCAGACATTTCTGCTTTAGATTTGTATTTGTCCTTTTTGCAGCAAGGAGCAGCTCTCAAGGAGGACTCCAAATGGCAGAGAGAGAGAGAGAAGGAAGCGAAGCAGACCAGCAGCGCCAGTCTATTCTAAAACAAATGAAGATTAATGCGAATCGAATGTGCTGCCTTTGTAAGTAGGAAAAGGAGTGCAGGACTCCTCTTCTGCTCCTCCATTCCCGGCCACACACCATTCAAAAATTAAACATTCCGAATGCATTTATAATTTAAATGAATAACCCAGCCATTTCTTACCTCTCTGGTTCCATTCTTCTTCCTCGAGAGCACTGAGCAAAAAGAAAAGATTTTTAAATTGCGGGAAGTGGTTTCCTACGCCGAGAGTTATTACTACTTTCTGGCAAGGGATTTTCTGATAGGAAAACTGGGTTATCCTTAAGAGATATTGATAAGGATCTTAATTTGTTTGAGATTCAAATGCTTCCTTATATTATAAATAAGGGACTTTCTATTCAAAGTATACTTAAAACTGTTTCTTCGGTAAAACTCTTGATTTCTACTCTTTAACATTCAAAGTACAGAAGGTTCCAATTGAAAGAAAGTGTTTCAAAAATGTTTCCTACTGCAACACTATTTTTTTTCCTTTGCTGGCCATTTCTTTTTACTTGATTCAAGGGCCAAATGAACGGAAGTTTTAGCGCATAAATTTGAATGAAATGCTGGGGCCCGGCTCCTCCAATGTGTGGATGGCCAGATGATGAGTGATGGGTGCAGCCTGCCCCCTTGTAGCCCAGCCTTTGGAGCCCTTTTCAATAGTGCCTGCCCTGCCATACCACGCCCATTTTCCCCACAATCTGTGCCCGCCCATCCAAACACGCAATAAATTGCCCAAAAATTATGTTTTACACAACTTGCCGCAAATTGCGCAATTCGAGGGAAGTTCGGCACAGGGGCGTTGCAAAGGCGGGGACTCCGGGGGTAGTTGCAACTGCTGCATTGCAATTGACGGCGATTATCGCGGCGAAAATAGTTTTGTTTGCTCTGCCGCTGCCGCTGCTGCTGGCTGTGCGCAGTGTTTGTTCAAAGGTCTCTCCCGCTCGGGTCTATTGGCATTTTAAACGTTATCGGAAACTAACCGAGAACTACCAAAAACTCGACTATCGAACGATGCCGCCAGACCATATGTGTGTGTAAAAATTTATAAGCCCCAAAAAGTTGTGTTGCAGGCTGCAGTTGCTGCGCTTTTTGCGCTCACGGGTCGCGCTCCTGCTCCTCCTCGTCCTGCTCCGATTCCTGGGCAGTTCAATTTGGAGCAAAGCGGAGCAATTAAGTGTAAAAATGCGAAACACATACGCGCCAAGTGCACACAAGAACCGAACCACTGCGAAGCGCACTTTTCCAGCCACGCCCCCTCACTCCAGACCACAGGCCCCGCTCTGGAAAAACCACGCATGGGGGCGGCCATGGTCGTGTCACCTTCTAAACGAAATGAGCAGCAAATTGGCAGTAAATTTGTTTGCTATTTTTCTTCTGCAGTTTCTGTTCCTGGTCTGTTCCGCCATTTGCTCGCTTTCGGTTCTCTGCTGTTTTTCCCAGCTTTTCTTTTTAGCCTTTTGCGAAATGTGCAACAGTTTTTGTTGCCGTTTGTTTTTCTTTCAGTTTTTAGTTTTGTTACGGGAGTAAAACTAGTTTTGCAAAATAGCCCAAAGGGGCAAGAAGGAACTAAAAGCACCCGCCGACCGACCCCGCGTCCCGCACCACTTAAACTTGTTCTGTGTGCAAATTTAATTTTTTCGCTGCTTGCTTTTTTTTTTTATTATTTTGACCAACTGAGATTCGGATTACAGGCCATAAATGCAGCCCGTTGCTGCCGTTCCTGCAATAACTCGAAATCAAAACGCAGCGTGCAGTCGGCAGTCGGCAGTCGCCAGTCGGGGGCACTCTGTCACGGAGTCCGGCAGCCAACGCCCTCCGACCCACCCACAGATGTGTCCACACATGTGCCCCACTACGAGCTGCATTCCCATACGATCTCCCATCCCCAGACCCTGCGTATATGTCCAGTTTTGGCCGGCTGGACATCATTTACGGCTGCCGCTGACACGCGCTGGCAACTCGCCCCGCTGGGCAAACGGTCGATGACGACGGACGACGATGGCAGCCGCCGGACATGGCTCGGCGGACACCGGACACTGGCCCAGGAGAGGCAGTGCAGCAGGGGGGAGCAATGAGCCCAAGGCCCCAAGGCTGACACTTGAAGAATTTAAGGCTCTTAAAAGGCTTAGGCCAGAATTAAATAATTTCAAAAGGAAGCACTGCTAATGGTTTGGATATCTAAGACATTCATTTAAAATGTGACATTAATTTTTGGTTTTGTAAATATTTCATTTAGCCTTAATTAAGCTTTAAATTATTTTATAACTTTTATGTGCTGCTCTCAATTACTTTTAATATTAATTTATTACTAAATCTACACTCCTAATGGCTTTTAGGCCTGGCAATTTTTCAAGTGCAGGCCCTGGGGGCCTACATTGGCAACAAATGCCGTAAGTGGCCGGCCGACGCACATAGAGACAACAGTGGACAGAAAGGACATGCCTCGCATTCAGCAGGAGACACAGGCCCAGGTTCAGGTTCGGAGCCAGATTTCAGAGCCACGGCAATAGCCGACAGCAACCGCTGGCAGTAATCGACGTCGAGTTGGGGCAATTGATTAGAAGAACTAGCTGAAAAATGTGCCCATGCAGAAACATCGGGACAGGAACCAGTCTGCCACCGCCTACCGTCCCGCTCCAATCCGATCCGTTCAGTTCCCACATTGGAACGCCTTCTGGGGGGACCCGGTGTTTGGAACGAAAATGGATGGACCTAGACCCTGGACTGGCGCTGGACCCGCAAATTGGCGAGAAATATTGGCGCACAAATCGATTGGCCAATGAATATGTAGTGGCCGGCCGACCGGCCAGCATTAAGTATGTCCGATGGTAACCCGAGGTGTTGTGCAGAAAATTGCAAAATATATTGCTCTCGGACCTGGCACGGCATGAGAAATATGATATTAAATATTATGAAAGGGGAAAATGCACTGCACGTTGCCAATCTTGTTAGCAGCCAATCAGGGATGTAACGAAATAATTGTCCGTGATTTGGCCGTCATTATTCACACTTTGTTAAACGAGGTGCTTCAATTAATTCAGCAAACTGATGGTTTAATGAATGAGTCGGCTGAGACTGACTGCCTTTGCGGGTGAGTCATAATTCTTTTATAATTATGGGGACGCATTCTACTTAAGGCTTTAAAATAGGCTTAAGAGGGTATCAGAAAGGCAGCTATATGTACACTTAGTTATATAAATATTAATCGTACATTTAATAAAAATAAATATTAAAAAAAACCTAACAAAGAAACCTTTCAGAGAAATCACAAAGTTGGTGTTCTCACCTTTTTCTTTTATTTGTTCTTATTTACACATCAAGGCACAAAGTTTTGTATACTTACATTGCACTTAAAAATAAATAAATATTTAAACATTCATACACCATGTTTATTTATCAATATTAGGTACATATATTTAATAAAATTAAATTATTTCCTTATAGACAAAACCGTTGATGCGAAGAAGGTTGCCAGATAATTGCAAGAGACACCAGGTGGCGTCTCAGCGTGGCGCCCTCTATACATTTATACATTCTACATATATATGGAGGGTGTGAGAAGTAGATGTTTTGTATATTTTACAGATAAGCTACATATATCTCTAGCATGTTCAATTTAAAATTAAATATATTTTCACTAAGATATACTACTGTTATAATATTTTCCATTTTAGTTTACAGCTAAGCTATTCTGGAACTCGTTTCCCATTTATAATAATCAACATGTTAACTTTCTGTTGAATTACTGACCCTTGAAGTTACATTTTAAATACATTTTTTGTTCCTTTGTAAAGGAAACTCTTTCCTTCAACAAGTGGGTCAGTCAGTGATCCAGCTTAACACAATTAGCAAGGAGTTTGAGTGCTCTGATCCGGTTTCCAATCCTAATCAGGAACATGCGTCATATTCTGGGCTCTCCTCCTACGCCCAGGGATCCCTGGGATCCGGTGCAGCAGCAGCATTTCGGCCGTTAATTAGCTTCTGATACACTATCCCCCATACTGACCCCTGTCTTGATTTCACTTTGATATGGGTGACCGAAACTGCTGACTAAAGGCCAAGGCGAGCGCTCGTGCTCCGGCTTCGGCTCCTTCTCCGGCTCCAATAAAGGCGTAAATTAATTAACAATATCGTATTTCCGAGCGCCGCAAGTGAGCTCTTGGCGAACCGCTCATAACAAGTCAAAATCCGGGACCCACACCCCGGAAACGCCCACCAAGCCAGGCCACAATGCCAGATATCCAGTTGCTCCCATATGCCAGTTCGGTTCCCTTATGTTTATTTGCATAAGTAGCTCAACTCGGCAGAAGCAGGAGCAGGAGTAGGAGTCAGAGTGGAGTGCTGAGTATGCGTGTACAAATTACGGCCAAAAAGAATGGCCTGACAGACAGCCTGGCAATGTCGGCGAAGGAAGGGCGCAAGGGCTAAAGGACGGACGAAAGGGCAAAGGGCCGATTCAACTAGTTGAATGATGTCCTTAATAATGAAGGAGCAAACCAGAACCTTAAATAAACATGACCGCCACCGCCACTGCCTCTGCCGCTCCTCCAATCGCTCCTGCCGAGCGCCCATCTCGCATTGCGGACGGACTCTAAGCGGAAATATTTGTTTTCAGACAGTTTTATCTTTCGGGTCAAATCATATGTCATCTTTTGCGTATTTATTTTGCTGGCAATAAATTTTGCAACAGCAACAGCCTCGAGGGGCGGGCGAATTCGACCCCGGACTGGCAGGCTGGAAGACAGACAGCCAGGCAGGTGGATGCGTATATGGAGATATATGGCATCCGTGCGTAGGGGTTGTCCGGGCCACATTATTAAGAAAGTTTCCAGCCCGTTCTCGTCTCGTCTCGGCTTGTCGGCAATGAAAATTGCGGTTTATGTTAATCACGGGACAGCCGAAAAAAGCGAGCACCGAAAAATTGACAAATTGCTCCAAATGTGTCTGTATATATCCCCAGACTATATGTATCCATATCTGTATGGGGTCGGGAGTCGACGTTCTCGAGGATTGATTTATGTGTGGGCGTGTGTGAGATGGCGGCTGGCCTGCGATGGGTGTCCTTTTTGGGGCCATCCTCTGTCCCGGTTGCAGACAATTAGGCAGACGGTTTGTCAATCCATCCAAACCGCTTTCCCTTTCTTCCTGCCACGCGGAGCCGCCTTCATTCGAATTATAGCACGTAGCAACGTGTTACAACCTAATTAAAATTAAAAAGGACTTCGGGTCCTTGACACGGCCGCCCAGCGGGTGGTGGCAGAGCCAGCGATACGTCACACAAAGTCAAATTTCGTGGCAGCCCCGAAGCCAAATGCCACTCAGACATGGACGTAATATTCTACACTCGAGGATATATTTTAGACTTTAAGTTCAATGATGTCTTAGCCCTTTAAGTATTGGAACTCTAAGCTTAAGATTATCTATTTGAAATGGGTTATAAGCTCAAGAATGTTCCCCTCTTTTGGTATTAATATTTGCCTTAATTTTAATGATAATAATTTTAAAATTATAACCTTTACCCAATATTTCCCGCTTATTTCTTACATTTTGTAAACCACTACTTTTCTTCGCGTGCACCCTTCGTATTATGGTATACCTATGACCAGATGAGGGCATCTCTAATGTGCACACAAAACGTGCTAATGCTAATGGCAATCCGAGGGTGAGCAGGGTTTCGCAACGATGGGGGTGGGGATCAGAGGTCAGGGGTGTTTCCGTACCCGCACATACCGCTGCCGCCGCCGCCGTTGTCTTGATGTCAAATGTAAGTGGCACTGCAGCCAAGGCTGCTGGCGGTTGACGACTGACTTCCAGCGGTGTGCCTCCTGTGGGCCTGCATCCATGGGATGCATACATCTGCATCTGCATCCGCATCAGGATCAGCAATGCAAAATGTGCACAATGAAAAATAATAGAGCTCGATAGCTGAAGTAACTAGTGTCTAAGGATATTATTTAACAAATGTTTGTTCATGTAAAATAAAAAAAAATTTGAGTAAATGTTTTGAAATCAAGCTTTTTTTTCCACGTTCTTAAACTTAAAAATATTATAATATATCATGGTTTCTTTTTTTGTACTCACTATTTCTGGGAGTATGATAACTACACAACTAATATAATATTAAAACAGCAGAGACTTTATTACCCGTTCCACTAATACCCAAAAAAATCTTCCGAAAACGCAGCTAGCTTCCCAAAATCTTTTAATATTTAAGAAACATCATTTCCCACTTTATGAAACCGTACATTTCCTAGAGATATTATATACGTCATAATAAGAATGAGCAGCCACCGCCTTCAAGTGTACCGAGGCGCGCCGAGGAGCTGCACATCCGGATACATCCCGGCGGCAGGGCATAACTGTAGCGGTAGAATAGATTGTGTGTACAAATTGAGAGGATATATATTTTTTCTCATTTCTGCAAACTGAATCGCTGTTTGTCGGATGCTCACTGATATTGTAGTTAGGATGGCAGGCACCGTAAGAGGAGCAGAGGCAGCAGGACTCCCTTCGCCACTCCCACGATTACAATCAATATAAATCACATTTACCCAGAGCGAAAATGCTTTCTACTTCAGTGGAGAAGCCAAAAATTCATACGCAACAGGGGAATTTGCTACTTTTTACGATATGCGTATATATGTGTGTAAATGTTTATATATTGTACAACAGCAGCAGACACAGTCGGAGGGACTGGCGCTGAAACTCCGAAACTCACCCGCGTACTCCCTCGTACTCCCACTACTATATTTCCACTTTCGACTTACCACGTCTATTTTTTTCCATTTGGCCAGGATAACAAAAAAAAAAGAGCCGAAAAGCAACCAGGCAGGCCAGCAGCAGGCAGGCAGGCAGGCAAATATGCAACAAATTCTCATTCAAAACACGCACGCAAATTTCTCCAATTCGCAGGGAGATTTAGGATGGGGTTTGGGTTTCGGGGGGTGTCCTGGCGATGCGGTGCGTTGCAAAGTGTAATAGAATGAGGATCGAAAACGTACAACAAAGGATGGCATAATAATAAAAAATTTAAGATGTGTAAAAAACATAAAAAGAAAATTCATTTGCGCCAAATTTGTGGATTTCACCTTAATCTTTTCATGGCTCTAGCTCCCCGCCAAACAAAGTGTGCGAAAATCGATGTACCTATTGAGTGGGTTGCCATTTCACCCATTTTCCCGCAACAGTTACGGCCGCCGAGGAAAGGGTTACACGCCCTCGTCCCTTTTTTTATTGGTTTGTGGCCACCAGGAACAAGGATGGGGTTTTACTACGACCCATATCCCAGCGGTGGCCATAAGAGCTATTTAACTTGACTTGTCCTGCTCTCTTGAGTTTTACAATCGCTTATTGGGAATTACGTGCTCCCCGGACTCAGGGCCCCTTCCGCATGTACGTATATGTTCGTATATAGTCCGTGGCCTATTAGATGATGTAGGCCCCGTAATAAGGAAGCTGCACACACACATAAACGGAGAGATATACGAAAAGAATCTTAAATTCACACTAGAAACGGACGACGATCTGAGGCTGACATATAGCGGGCATACCTACTTGGCGAGCCGCTTCAATTGAATTAATTGAAATTCCTCTCTCAACTAAGTGAGCGCACACAAGCGACGAATCTGTGTGCTCATGAGAACTTGTAAATACAATCTGCAATCACAAGTTTAGTTTCTTCATTCATACAAGTCTTAATTTTTAGGCCAGAGCCACAGAGCGGGGCATTTTCATAGCATCGTGTACAGACAGGGGATTATTGGGAAATTCTAAAAGACTTGTATTTAAACACTAAGTTAAAGCTGGCTTAGAGAAAGAGGTTTTAATATAACATCAAGCAAAGCTTACATTTATTGAGTAATTAAATTTATTATTAATTCATGTTTGTCAAAAAAACGTTATTATATTTTTCAATATATATTTATCTTAGATTTTTCCAAAAAATTATCATAGCTTTCGAAATATACTTTAATCCAAAAATGTGAAAATTAGAGGCTTCTAAAGAGGCGATTCTACAAAAATTTGATAAGGGATAAGGGTAAGTAAGCTTCGGCTTTCTGAAGTTTCCTTGCTTGTTTTTAATAACGCTTTTCCTTCCTTTTTTAGCATCGGAAATATAAATCTCAAAGACTTTTTTAAGATAAATAATTATTTATGATCTTTCCCCTGAAATACCATATACAAAGTGGAGCTGTGATAAATAACCTTTCCCTTATTTGCTTCTACACTACAATTCTTTGTAAAATACTTAACCAAATCCGTACAGAGGTGGACACTTCTCGGTGGGGAGGATGACCGCATTACAACTGTAAGTGAATTCACTTAATTGAGCGTCGTTAAAATGTAATGAAATGTGTGTGAAGTGCCTCTGAGATTAAATAAACCATGGCTGCCACCCCCAGGAGACTGAGTGTGAGAATGTAAGTAATTTATTTGTCACCTCCGAGGCGGCCGGGAGCAGGGACCATAGGGCAGGGCACCGGGCACCCACATGCCCACACTCGTTCATCATCGTCTTAAGCGCTAAAAGTGCATAATGCCAGAGTCTGGAGTGGACAAAAATTGAATCTGCCCCGGCATATGGATATAATCCCACCGAGCGGAGACAGGGGACCGGCCGGCCCGCCTAATCTATTATGCGGCTGGACAATCTGTTTGTGTGAAAAGCCGTCGGCGATGGTGATTTAAGATCCGAATCCGAATCCAAGTCCGAGATGGAAAACAGGCGAGCTAAGGCGAGAGAGTGTGCTAAAATAATCTCACTTAAATGGGGAGGCGGCTACTTCGAGGAGAGTTTGCTTCTAGAATTCCCTGCCCGCTACCGAACCTACTTCAGCCTCAACTCGACTATATGCGGGATAGTTCAGATGGGCAGCAGCGCGGCCCGGCTTAGTCGCTAATCAACTGCAGCGAGCGACCGAGGAGGGGTGGAAAATGGGAAAGTGGGCGGGGAAAAGCGGCCGTTGTGTTGCGGAATTGACGCTCACCAACACTCAAGCACCCGATGGCCACGCACATGGGGGCGATCTCACACACACAGCGAGAGTAATGAATTGATGGTTATTTTCAAAAATCCAACGACTGTCCGCGCGATCACTGCACAAATCAGTTGTGGAATCGCCCTCGAGCGGCAATGTTCTCCGAGCTCGGAGCTCGGAGCTCGGAACTCAGAACTCGGACTCAGACCTCGGATCTTCCGGAATCTCTGTGATCTTAATTCAAAAGACTAGCTAATCTAGAATCAGTAGAAATCGGTGCTTCACACAATTTTGACTCAAGCCCAAGTTATAAATAATATATTCTCTATACGGTTTTGCACGAAAATATATATGTTTGGTCCGTTCTCCGAGTGGGGTTAAGACCCTTCTCAAGCGCGATAATCGCAATCAACGATGTATAATTCCCGTCGTCGTCGACCAGCAACAGCAATATCTCCGCCGGCAGCAACAGAAACACAGGCGGTGATTCTCCCCGGCTGGTTGGAGACTCTCTCCACTCTCTCACAACCTCTCTCTCTCTCTCTTATTCTTCGCGATTCTCAGGAATGTATGAGTATGTATGCGATAATGCACAAAATTTCTACTATATTTAATTTATTTCCACTTAAAACCTTGCAATTTTGCTCATTTAAAAATTTGGTTTCAAGAGCAAAAATCTAGAGCTTAGATTTTAAATTTTTTAAACAGGTTTGTTCCACTAAATATATTAAACAATTTAATTTGTGCAATTATTTAAAGACTTTTCTTGACCTAAAAAGTTTCGAAAAAGAGTAAATAAAAAGTAAGATCCAATTTTTTCAAACGTTTTAGTAAAGCAAATTATTAAATTACTAAAAATATTTTATATATGTTTTAAAACCAATTTAACAATATTTTCATTTTTTCAATCACCGATAATAGAAATGTTTTAAAGGTCTTTTTAAAAATCGAATAAAATTTAGTTCTCTCCCAGCTTCAATGTTACGATTCTGTTATTAAATCAGAGTAGTAATTTTAAATATTATTAAAAATCTTATACATATAAGAAGTAGACTTGAGAAATATAAAATTAAAATAAATCAGCATCAATTTCAGTGTAGTTTAAGTTCACTGATAATATTATTCATAAACTATAGCTAAACCAAATCTCCAAGCCTCCATTAAGCCAAATCAAAATTAGTTACAGCTACAATAGGCGTAGTTAATAATAAATCAGGAAATGCAACAGATTTTTAGCGACGACATTTCTCACTGCCGCTTAACTGGACTCACTTAACCAAGTGTTATTGTGCTCTGATTAATCTATGTATATTCTAATTTAGCTGATGAATGCATTCAGCCCGCTATAGCTATAGCTACTTATTGTACTTTGTTTGTGCATCTTGCGCGGCTGACAAATTGCTGAATGCGAGCTTATAGCTAAAGCTGCCGTCGCATTTCTGCTTTTTTGACAAGTACTTGACGCTTCTGCCCCGGCAGAAGCAGCGGCAATCATAATCGAGCAAAGCGGCAACAATAAGACTGTGTAGCAGCCACATTGTGTGTAGTTTTATTCGTTTAAATTCAATTGACTTTGAATGCTCCAGCAATGAAGGCACACAGACACAGCAGCAGCAGCAGCAGCAGCAACAGCACAGCAGCAACAGCAACACCAGCAACAGCAACATCAGCGATGTTGTCGTCTGTCATGGAGCAATTCTGAACGCTGTCGGCGAATACGGGCAGCGGGCAACGGGCAGCGGGCAACGGAAAACGAATGAGGGTCAATTAAGCCAATTTAAATTTAATAAACTTATGTATTATGTGCAAGAGGTTACTAGCCGTACACGACTTGCAATGATACACATCTACATGTGGGACGGCGGGCTCCGAGCAGGGCCGGGGAAGTCAACAAAATATTTATATATATATTTTTTCGGGGGAGGGTAGCATTTAAAGGAGACAGCAGCTGCCACAGAAGGTTAAGTATCGCTATCGCACACACAGATATATATATTAATAACTCACAGAACTAAATGGAATACATTAACCTTGCCCCGAGCGGATGGAAGCATCTTCAAGCTGTCAATTGGAGAGAGTACTTCCCCGCTCTAATTGATTTATCATTGCAGGCCGGGGCGCAGGGAGGAATCAGAGATCACAGGGATCAGAGGTCATGGAGCACACACACAGCCCGGGTGAATATATGGAATACGATACTTACTCATTAGTTATCCGGAAGATCCCAGAGTGATGCCAAGTTCGCTTTCCTAAGTACTAGTGCCGCAGGAGTTAGGTTCGTGTCCGCAATACCTCCTGCTGCCCAAGTGCTTATTAAAGCGGCGAGATGCCCCACCCAAGTGCCAAGTGCCCAGTGAAAGAGTGATTCGAGTCCATTTAGTTATAATTTAATTGTATTTAATATTTCTCCTAATAGTTACAAAAACTAGGCTTGACAAATTATACTAATCTTTGCGTTTCTGCTCCTGCCACAGCTTAAGTGGCGGCAATTCTCTAAGATAGATACACTTTATCCAGATATATTCATATATATACTATCTTCAAGCTGCGGAGGTGTCCGCTTCGGGGAGGGGCCACTGGACCTATACTCGGACATCGGCTCTGAAGGGACACTCTCCCTTCGGATCGCTCCGAAGATTTGTACCTGTGTGTTGGGGCCTAGCAATTGTTCTATAAATGCTTAATGTACTCTAGATGGGGGCCAACGCAACGTCCTCGTCCTCACAATAAATTATGAACTATGTACAGTTTACAGTTGTCGGGTTGCTCGGAGCGGTTAGACAATTACAAATTTCAAATTACAGGGAGAGGGACAGGGAGAGGGACAGGGACCAGGGACTGGTATAATCATGTATGTACACTTTGTTCGCTTAGACCGCTACTTAGGACTACTTACTTAGCGCTAGTTAAATACATATACTTAAACACTCGAGTTAATCGAAACGAAAATCAATAGGTAATACTTTTCATAGAGGATATGGACATGATATTCTCACAAATGCGACTCCCGCAGAACTCTGACGGGAACTCTGGAAGAGTGCAGGTCCTGTTCAGATTAAATGGATATATATATATATACGTTTATTGGTATACTAAATATGGCGTAAATAAGTTGCAATCGGCTGGCTCAGCACAACAGTGACCATGGGTTAGCTTTAGCGAGCGTTAGGATGTCGGCGATATGTTAAGTTTGACAGCAATTTGATTTTCGGTAACCTCGGAGGAGGGAGATATGTGTGGGATAGGGATACAGGATAAAGGATATGTGGGTGAAACAGTAAACGATATGTTTCTTTCGCTCCTTCTCGCGGCTTAGGGCTTAATTACAACAACAGATGACAACGATTATTTACAAAACGAGTGTATTGCAGTTACACTTTTGGCATTGCATTAAGTACACAAGATGCTTACGAGCTAGGAGAAGTCTTTCCTCAAACCATGCGAATAAGTACGTCTAGCTGCTAGGATATTATTCGATACGATGCGGTACGATACTCATGTATTAATACACTTGCCACGCTATATCATTTGGTTTTGTACACTCAGAAGTAAGTATGGGTGTGTTTGGGGTTCGGATACGGATTCGGATTCGATTTATATACAACTTTCCTGTATGCGATTCGAGGTGGTCACGATCTCCGGCCCGGTGCGGAAACGGTACTCGCTGAGCGACGACGTCACCGAGGGGTTGTTCGGACTCAGCAGACTCACCTCCATGGGCTGCGGCGTCAGGTGGTACGAGGACGAGGGCGTCGATGTGCTCACGTTGTAGTTCAGCGAGCCCAGCGGCGGACTGCAGGTGGTGATGCCCTTTTTGTTCAGCGTGGCATAGCTCTGTAGAGGACATGATTTTTGGTTTTTTGGAAAGAAAGCGGGAGAGGAAAGCGCCAAGATGAACACCATGAGATTGGAAATGATTCAACCATCACCAGAAGCTAGTCAGCGGAACTGGCAGGCTGTCAGTGATTATTCAAAAATATTGGAACTCTGGATTGCCAGTAAGATTATAAAAAAATATATTTGAATTGTTTGCACTATTGATAATCGATTTTTCCAATTAACCTATCGACAGCTTGCCAGCTCTAGTTGTACGTTCAAGTTTAGTACTCACGATCTGCTTGCTGGGCCGGAAGGTGTAGTGCAGCACCTCGTTTCCGGAGCTGCTCATCAGTCCTATGCTGGACAGCCCCTCCGCTGCGCCCAGTCCACCATCACTGCCGCCCTTCGCCAGCTCCGTCTCCCGGAGGTAGTCCCGCTGCATCAGGCGGTTCGAGGGGCTAGCAAAGCCCGGTGGAGAAACCAGGCTCTTCAGCGGACGTTTTTCTGCAAATAAATGAATTAGGGAATCAACAAAGGCAAGAACTATGAGACCTGAATATTAAAGTGCTCTAGATAATGTCTTCAAAGCTTCAAATTTAATAATTAAAAATAGAGTTTTAGTAAAAGAAAGATTAAAACTTTTAAATATTAAATAAATTAGAATACAATATTTATTTCAGTCAAATTCTTTAAATAACATTTTGCAGTATAAATCAAATATTTTATATAATCTTACAAGTTATTTGGAATAAATTACCATAGTCTCTAAGAGTTTAGATCTATTTTCCCCTCTATAGATAAAATACTCACCATACTGATTTGGTATTACATCGGGATCGGTGTCGTCTATCTCGGCCTGGTCGGCCATCGGACTGTGCCGGGTGCGGGCCGTGGAGCGAAGTGTATCCCCGGGCATGGCCACAAGGCCCATGGACGAGTTGCTCTTCATGCCCCCATCCAGTCCCATGCCCAGGCCACCGGCACTGCCTCCTCCTAAGCCGCCTCCACCGCCGCCGCCACCGCCCACGTCTCCCAATGCGGCGCCATCGCAATTGATGGGCAGCAGGCTGTGGTGCGGCTGATGGTTGCCGGAGCCATCCGTCTGGACGCCGGGATGCAGCGGATCCAGCTGGCAGTCCGCCGGAATCGTGAGCTGCGTGTGCTTGGCCACCTTCAGGTTGCTGTCGCTGCGCCTGCAATTTAAATGGGGCCATTAGGACGAAGCCACAGCCATTACCCGTTGGCCATTAGTCCGTACCGATTGGAGAACCTCCGGTAGATGGCCGCCATCATGATGCAGAAGATGGCGAAGAGCAGGCCGCAGAAAAGGGTCAGGCCCGCCAGGAACGGGGAGAGGGGCATCGAGAGGCCGGTCGAGGCGCCTGCGAGAGGCCGCAATTAAATTATTGTTGCATAATTCCCAATTAGAAAGGGGCTCTGCCTCAACTCACCCGTGAACTTGGCCACACCCTTGAAGTTGATGTCGTCGATTATGGTGGGCTCGGAACGACCCTTGGCATTAACGGCGAATATCACCATGCGATAGGTGGCCGCCTGATCCAGATTGTCTATCACAAAGGTCACCGGAGTGTGCTGAATGCATTTGGAGAAGATATTTAACATTAAACTAAAATATTATTTACACAAAAAAAATAATTTAAAAATTTAAAGAAGCGCCCGAAAGAATGCTAAGAATATTTAAGCCCGGCTAATCGGATGATTCCCAGAATACTTAAGGCCATTAGCCCGTTTAATCTAACCCTCATTGATTATAAACCCCAAGGATAAGGATGCTTTATGGGCCCTGCCCGGTAATTAGATGTCTAACTTACCGAAACCGTGATGTTCCTGGCCAGCCGCAGCGTATTCAGCTCCACCAGCTCCAGCATGAATCCCTGCGGAAGGCCGCCATCGAATCCCTCCAGGCAGTCGACCTGCAGCGAGTCCACCGACTGATTGGTCACCGAGCAGTTCTGCAGCGGAAAGGGTCGACCTGCGGATGGAGTTACGTTACGTTCCGTTCGGATCGATTAGCTGGTATAATGATGATGTCTGCTTACCGGCTGCCACAATCTGGAACACGCAGGGGCTCTTCTGCATGCCAATGGAGTTCTTGCCCCAGCAGGAAATGGTGCCGTAGTCCAGGTCCGTGCTGGGCGTGTAGTTCAGGCGCGACATGCCCGTCTACGGATGAGTACATGAATACAATCTTAGTTAGCTCTCAAGTGGCCCTCTTTGGGGAAACCAATCCTATCCTACCTCGCTGGAGTGCAGGCGGGCCGGCAGCTCCGTTTGCTCGCCGGACGAGTTGAAGGTCCAGTGGAAGGAGTCCGCTGGCGGCGAGGCATCCACTTCGCATTTCAGGGGCAGGGTCTCGTGCTTGAGGGCGCCCAGCAGCTCCTCGTGGTCCGTGGCACAGATCGGGGCGTCTATTGGAAGGCGAGTGAATAATTGGAGCACTTATTAAAATATTTAACGCCCTCTTAAACGGCTTGCACCGAATACGAATGGGGATGTGCAGGCTAAGGCACTGAGAAAATAGATAAAAATAAATTTCTGGCCACTTCCTTTTTGGGTAATAAATATTACATTTTCAAGTACAAAGAAATTTAATAGATTTTTAATTTTTAACAGTTTTTAAAGTATTTTTTAATCCATTTAATATTGCCTAATAATATAAAGGGATATTTTTTTCCAGTGACCCTCCCTAATCGGACTTAAATTAATACGATATTCCGGATTTCGCTGGCACATTTTGGGCATGGAGATACCTAAGTCCGGCCCCAGCCTCTGGTCATTTTACTGGCAGAGGCAGAGGCAGAGTCAGATTCAGATTCGGATTCAGATTCAGAGAGGAGGCTGAGGGGATGGGATACCCAAGAGTGCCAAGGCAATGCATTCATTGCGCCATAATCTTGGTCATTAACGTGAATCGTGGGGGCTGAGGCGGAGACGAGGAGGAGATGGGATTCCGGAGGCTTGGGCCCGACACACCTACATACTAGGGCCTTTGTTCTTGGCTGCGGGCCAGAACCTAGCACTGAGCCCCGTACTCTAAATACATTAAGAGCCATTCAAACTCAAGGATTAAATTGGAAATTACAGAGACGTTAGTTCAAAGCCAAACTTTGGTGACTTCGAGGACGAGGACGAGAACGTGGGCTTGGGATGGGTCTGTGGGCTGTTGGCTGTTGGATGGGGATTTGGCAGCGATTTACTTACAGCGTATGCGCAATGTGACCGGATTACTGGGGCCCTTGCCCTCCGAGTTGACAGCCAGGCAGGTGTAGTCGCCGGCCGAGGCACGTGAGACACTCTGGAGCACCAGCGACTGATCCGACAGGATGACACCCGCGGAGATGTTGTGCTGCAGCTCCTTGCCCTGCATAGAGCAAAAAATATATATAAATTAAATAAGATGTTATATAATTTGAAAATCGATTTTCTAGGAAACTGAAGCGTAATTTAACACTTCAACAAAATATAATTAATTATTGTTATAATTATTAAGGGATAAATACAACTACTTGTATGTTCTTTTTAATTTAACTATTATGGTTGAATCAGAAATACTTTTCTGTCAAGCACCTCATCTTTGGCCTACTTAAAACCTTCCCAAGTCCCCTTTAATTTAAATCCAACTATCAGCAAGAACTACTTCACACTTTCCCCCCGTGTATGTGGGCCACATTCTTTACAGACTGACTTACGTTATGGAACCAGGACATCTTGTAGGGCTTCGGGTTTGCCAGGACAATGCACTCGAAGTACGCATCGTCGCCCTCCTTGATGTCATCGGGATTCAGCGAGGAGCCAATCTTGAGCGTCGTCGTGGGCTGGTCTGTGGACACATGGGACACAAGAAAATCGAAAATGAAAACGAAAATCGGAGAAAACGAGAAGGGAGAAAGCGATTTTTTTGCAATTAGGCTTCACCCTCTCGCTGAGGCGGAGGCGAAGGCGGCGGTTACGGGGATTTCCTTACAATGGACAATGAGTCGCCATTTGTCCTCGATGGCGCTGCCGTCGATGAATTGATTTTCTGCCCGACATGTTAAATATTTGCCATCGTCCTCGCGTCCGGGCGTAAACGTCAGGATACTTAGAGATTGATTATCGGGTTCATTAAACTAAAAAAGAAACGCAAACAGAGTCCATTAGGAAATGAATAATGAAACGGAAGCGGGTCGAAAGTAAGGCAGTGCTACGAAATAGAACGGAACCAGGCCAAGGAGCCAGGGAAGCCGAGCAACCAAGGACCAAGGCCAAGGCAAATACATAAGCGAAAATGGAAAAGGAAATTTGTGGCAATTATAAGCAACGCACACAGTACACGATATTAATTTGTATTTAATTAATGAGTTCGGGACTTGGCGCATTTATTATGAGTTTAGGTTGGTTTTGGCCCGTGACCGTGACCGTGCTTTGTCCGGACTTACGTTCTTGGTGAGCTTCTTCAGCTGCTTGCTACCCTTCCACCAGGTGATGAGCGCCGGCGGCTTGGATCCCGAGCTCTTGCACTCCACGTCATAGGTGCGATCCGCGGACACGAACCGATCCTTGGTGAGGATGTGCACGGCCATGGGTTTCACTGAGAAATAATACCCAATTAGCTTTTATTCTTCAACTATTCTTAGCATCCTTTCTCTCACAGTTCACGTCCAGGACGACGACCTTGTTGTTGGGCGGCGTCAGGTTCGTGTTGCTGGCCACGCACATCAGCCGGGAGTTGAGGTGCTGCCGACCCACATTGGGGTAGGACAGGTGGTTCACCGTCTTTCCGTCCACCCGCTGCTCGAAGGACTCGTCGATGGCTGTGTTGTCCAAGTACCACGTGACGTTGGGTCGCGGGCGGCCTGGATTTCGGCGAGATAAATAATTCATAAATGCAGATAAATAAATAAAAAAAAATAAATAATTCACCAAGGAAATATGTAACGAGAATTTCGAGGGGGGCCTAACAAATTGGAAACAGAAACAGAAATTTAAAATTTAAACATTTACAACTTTCCAACAGCCAAAAAAGGGCAACAGCCATTGAATTCGAGAGTTAACAAAGAACTTTCCTATAATCTTGTAATTGAAATGCAGGACTTGTGAAAACTTTTAAAGAACCTTTTAAAGAACCTTTAAATGGCGGATTTTAAAAATTAAAAAAGACTTAGCTTGAACTTGAACCTTATCGATTCAACAGATATAAAAGGGGAATAACTCGAGGCACGTAATATCCCTTACCGCCAGAAACTTCGCAGGTCAGGACTATGTCGTTGCCCTCGTTGAAGGACTCTACATTTCCCGCCTTCTCGTGCCTATTCTGGCCGTAGATGATCGGTCTGTCCGGCGGCACAATGACGGTTAGGTTGATCTTGAGGTTCCGCGTGGGCGAGTTGCGGAAGTCGACGCGACACCGATAGACGCCCTCGTCCTCGATGCGGATGTTGTCGATCTTCAGCTGGGCGGGATGGGTGGTGCTGCTGAAGTGGGCGCGGCTGCCAAAGGCCGAGGGTGAGGACCACAGACGCGCCTGACCGAACTGACGGCCTCGCACATCGAAGCTGGAATTGTAGGAAAATATTGTAAGATATTAAAATTTATTAATTAAATAAAATATTTAATTTAATAAATTATATTCTATTTTTAGGGAACTCTACTTACTTGTAGATGGGCTCGCCGTCGCCTTCTCGGAACCAGAGCACCATGTAGACGGCGTCGTCCCGCTCCTGCGGCGAGATGTCGCAGGGCAGCATCGCCTGGCGCCCGAGGACGCCCTGCACCGTGGTCAGTGGAACCGGGCGGTCCAGGTTCTGCATGAGCTCATCCTGCTCAATGTAGGTGCCCAGCGCCTGGCAAATCCACGCTAGCATTAGCAGGGGCAGGATCAACTGCCTCCACGCATGGGAACAGGGGTATTGATACGGTTGGGATGTGGCCTCAAGTCTTCTCCTGCGCCGGGAATGCGGCCCTCGATCTTCCTGCTTCTGCTCCTTCTCCTGCTCCAGTTCGTGCTCATCCAATCTCTCAATCCGATGGCAAATAAATCCTTGGAACGATGATTCCTCGTGATGCATGGTTTTCGCTTTCTCTTTATTCAAACGTGTCGCTGGCTGGGACTATTCCTCTGACCTTTTTCATAGCCATCGATAGCTCAATGCATTTTCATCCATACTCCGGACTTTGTGGGTAAACTAATAGGCTAAGCAATGCAATAATTTAATTATTTAGTTATTACACCAAGAAGTCAAGAATTTGTTTATTAAATTAATTAATTCAAGTATTAGGTTACTTTATAATAAGTGAGTCAATAACTAAATACTTTGTGAGGTGAGAGAGCTTATACTGCTTCTTCATCATACTTTAAAAAGATACTATTTTATTTCTGGTACTTGCATATATATTTACTTTAGTTTAAACATTTTCCATTAATAAAGTTATTCTTGCAAATAGGATTTCCTTTATTACAACAAACCAAATTTCCTCCTGTGTTAATCACTTTTATGTCCCACAAGAAAATAAGTTACATTGTGATTTATTTTGGGAATTCTTGCTTACAACATACTTAAATAAATTACATTTTCTCTTCCTTTGTAGTTTTATTTTTGGCTTTCGGTAGTCATATCAGATGGTTGGTTACCGAAAATATTTGTAAATTCCAGCCAGTCACTAATGAATCTAATAAACTAGCCAGCCAGGGGCAGAGAGAGTGCTTGAATTTGCATTTGTAAAGTTGCCTTCTAAATGTAATACAATTAAGTTGGCTTTAAAAGTTCACCCAGGAGATATTTCAGATATTTCTGTTCTGTCAGTCGAAGAGAATTTCGTTTGCAGAAAACTACGTTTGCCCAGGGAGATAGCTTTTAAAATTTAAAAGAGGCTCATAAATGCAGATGGCTTATGTGAATGATGGAAATAATATTATAGACAGATAAGGCCTTCAACTCCATGAGCCTTGAACGAGAAAGTGAGACACTGTGAGGCAGGAAAAGCAATCTAGATAGGAATCGAAGCATTAATAAGCCCGCATTTCGAATACTCAATTTGCAATGAAAGTGCCTTACGATGCATACTTCAAGGCGTCTCAAGCTCAAGCTCATTTCCCATATAAAAGGCTTTAATAGATGGATCCGATTATTGGTCAGCTTCAAGGGCATAAATTTAAATAAAAACAATTCTGTTTTGTTTTTTTTTTTTTGGTAAACGTGGCCATTGTCTGGCTGGCCACAATTAATAACCGCTGTCAGTGCCATTCATTTCGCTAATAAATCAAAAGTGTTTAAGAGAACAATGCGTTCCGGGATCAACGCGTCCCACACATTTTCGCGATTTTCATGAAGTCGAGTCTGGGGTCTCTTAAAGTGTAACTAATAGTTTTATTCGCCGGTAATCACCGCTGCATCTGCTGGGTTCTAAAAGGTATTCATGAGGCCAGGTTGGAATTCATGACGCACTTGCGGTCGCCTCACTCAATTTGCGGAGCGGTTTGTCAACGTAATATCTTTAAAAATGTGAAGTCATTTGTTTGGCACATGGCTGACATGGCCAAAAACCAAAAATCAAAGCTGACAGGGCGGGAAGAGCTGAGTAAGTTGTGCGGATTGTGGCCAAGAAAGTATGGCCGTGATTGGCCAAGTCAGTTGCTGGGAGTCGAAGTCGTAGTCGTAAAAGATGATGATGATGGACGGAATGTGACAGAGCCAAAAGGCCAAAGGCATATGGCCAAGCCAGATCCCATCCGCCGATAACAAAGGCGAAAGAGTTATGGGTCTGGCAGTAACGAATTTCTAAGATTCCAGCCGTGGCTCATGCTCATATGTCCACTCAAAGTTATGGGCCTAATGCCCCTTTATGGCCATTTAATGTTATAACTTAATTAATTATTACGATATTCCATTTCCCCCCGTCGCGGAAAAGAGCTGCTCATAAATATGCGCACAATTTGCCTATGAATGTGATAGCCAAACACTTGGCCCAGAGACTGGACTGAAGAGCATAGGGATAGGTTTACAAAGAGCATACCCTGATCTGGAAAGGTATTATGCTTGCTATATGTAACTTCCATCTCTTTAAGTAATTTAGATTATATTCAAAAATGATGCCAGATCAATCAAATAATTCTATTAAATTAGAAAACCAAAATAAACAAAAGATTATGGGGTTGGGTCTTACAGCTCTTCTCCAATCAATTTAGATAACATTCAAAATTAAATTAAAATGCTGCCATATCAATCAGCTGCTTCTCTAATTAAATGTATCTCTCAAATCACCCAACTACCTACCTATATTTTGATGGACTTCCAAGGGTATCTGTGTTGGCTCTCGATTCCCTTTGTTAGCCACTTTTGGTTATTACCAACCAAATATTTTGAATGCTGACAAACTGACCCCACAGAAAAGACAGAAAAAAACAAAAAACCGGTTATCATCTGAGTGAACTTGAATTCCTCACTATTTAAAATTCATTAGCTTTTATCTGTTTTTATTGCCGCATAGAATAAACAATAGATGCGTTGATTTATTAATTATTTATTTCGATTTTACGTTACAAATAATGAAACAATATTTCCAGGCCGGACAAAAAGCAGCTGAAAAGCCAACAAAGCGCTTTTCCGATTCTCTGATTGAAGGTGTCGCGCATTCAAATTTAAAATTTAAAAGGCCAGCTAAGCCTCGGACAGCTGCGTAAACAGGAATTTACATTTACACCTGTAATTTCAATTTCCGTCTCACTCAAAGGCGCTAAGCGCTTTCTAATGGACGCAATTAAACTGAGTAGCATCCCCCGCCTTTCGGCCTCTCGGCCGGGAACCCCATCCTACCCAGAAGTCGTAAACTTGATTTTCTATGCACTCTACGTACCCATCCATGCATTCCCCCATGGGCGCTTTGTTCGCACATGGAGGTGCGAATTTTTCAGCCTGAAAGCAGATCAAAGATATTTGCATACCCCCGTCGAACTACTCGTGCCCAGAGGGGGCTGGGGTGACTCGGACCCCTCGCTCTACTCATCGTTGTTGGCATTAATAAGTATAAATAACTCTTTGATGGGCAGCCGGTTGCTGGCTGGCTGGCGGGCTGACTGGACGGGGACTTTAGTTTGTTTAGTTTGCGGGCCATTTGTACAAAACACCTTTGGCTTCTACACGAAATATGACAAGAAATCAACCGAAACCGGTTTCGGCTTTCGATGTAATGTGATTTTTGTGAGAAATAGCCAGAAAAAAAGGCAACACACTCGGAAAAAAATACATAAATACCTTTAATTAAAAGAATTTACGAAAAAATGAATTTAATATTAAATTGGACATTGCGGTTATCCTTTGTGCTGCCTGGTTTGGCATTATTATGATTTTATTTTGAATTTCAGTCATGTATTCATTGACATTCTGTACTAATTAAGGCATTACTTGCAAATTGTGTATAATTTTTGTAATTTATATATTTGTTATGGAATATTAATGATCAGGAAAATCCCCAATTAGCTTAAGTCCCTAAAAAGTGGACTTTGAAGATTACACAACATATATTGCCGTTTTTTTAAGCACAAATAAATAAATTAAAATCTTATAATATTCGTTCTTCACTGAATAAATCAATTTCTTGAGTTAATAAACTTGATTAATTTCCGGCAAATTTTATATTAGTTTAAGGACAAGCTAAATTTTCTTTATAAGTAATTATATTTCCCATTTAATAGGACAACATTTTTGCAGAGTGCAGAGAAAAACGGATACGTCGCGCTTGAAATGCTAAGAGATGTTTGTGGGCCCGGGCTGTGCTGCTGGCCAAGCGATGTTGTCTCTGCTTTGCCGGTTGCTGTGGTGTTGCTAATTAAGATTACAGACATCGATACTTTTCGGAAGGCAGTGGCACGTACACAGATACACACTCGCCGGAACAGGGTACACCTTGAATACATATATCTTTGTATATATAGCCGTTAAGTGTGTGTAAAAAGATGGCCAGCAGCCGAAAGCAAAGGCAAAATCTGGTAAAAGGCCGAGCTGAGCAGTTGATAGCTCCCCAAAGTGCTACATCAACGCCAAGTGACAGCGCCGAGGCTCAGACTGTGTTCGGGCTCCTGGCTTATTAATTATGTAGCTTAATTTGCGATTATGCAGATACAGCACGAGCATAAATTTTCAGGGAAATAAGCAGCCAGCGGAGATAACTCACCTGCTAATGTATGTGCATATATGCCGGCCGATTTCATTCAATATTCCATGTTGTTTTTATTGGCCAACGGTTAGTGTTTTGCTTTGTTTGATTTGGTTTGGTTGGGACTCCGATTGTGGGCCAGTTTCTGGCTAGTTCTTGGTTTAATGAGCAGTCACGCCACGCCGTCTGAGATGAATCTGCGAGGTAACCGGAAGAGAGACATTTAGAGACTGGCAACCGATTGCCCACCTAATTGGCCATGATTTACGTTCGCATTTAGTTTTGATTTCGTTCACCAAGCACTACGGCCAAGTGTAATCAAGTGCCGCGCGAGGATCTCTCGAGTCTCCTCTCGTTGTGACAACTATTACCATAACAAATCAGCGCGCCTGCCACTGACAGGGCCAATTGAACCGCACACGGAGAGCGAGGACAAAAAAAAAATATTTACACGGCACCCCGACTATCGAAGGGCTGTTCAGGAGGAAGGGACTCCGACACGAGTCACCAAACAACAGAGACGACGTAGACGGAGGCCGCCATATCCTTGCAGCCAGTATTCTGCCGGTTCCTTTTTTATGCCACAGTCGTAAATTCCAATTATCGACGAGCTCGAGGCACGGCACCGCAAACCGAGCAGCGAGCGGTGAAGTCGTCCTCCTGCCTCCTCCACTCCTTTCCTGGCCTCCGTTCCTCCAACTGGAGAGCCACTGGAGTGCTGGCAACTGGAGAGGAGTGAAGTGGCGTGGAGCCGATTTTCAAAGTCAGCCACGGCAACGTTTGTTGCTATTTCAGTTGCCCTGCATTTTCAAACGATATTTTTTTAACTATATATATATATATATTTTGGGGTAATCCTTAAGGGCTTTAAACTTAAAGGGTTTTAAAGGATTTTTTAGTTAATTTATTTTAGCTGAGAGGTCCTTTGTTTAATTATTTTATTGAAATTTCAGTCACTGCAATTGTATTGCGGTTTTATTTATGAATGTTGTCTCTTTGAACATCTTCTGTAGAAAATATAAGCTTGCAAGACTGTGGAATTTCTCAAACATAAAAGGTTTAGGTTTAATTATATTAGAGAATTTAATAACATGTAATTTAAATGAAGATCTTGGATTATAGTTAAGGTTTCAAACAATGACAATGCACATCTATAGTCAATTAGCAATTAGTTTAAATCATTCTGGGTATTATGTTCATTATTTGACTTGAGATTTTAATGCTGTTTTTATTGTTTAGATTATTGCAAAAGCTTAGTGATTTTATATAATACTTTTATTGGGTTTTACATAATTTATTTAATCATTTTTCATCACTTAACGTTTCCGGGCACCTATATACGAGTTCGTGGAATTATTTAATCACTTTATTGGATTCTTAGCTTGTAAGTTAATTGTATTTTAACGATTTAATGGCTTAAATTGCTTTGTTCACTTTTTGGGGGCACTAACAATAACACTAGGCTTGAGGCACAGTTTGGCTAAACAACGATTTCATTATACTTTTGTTATTTATGAGCTGTTTCTTTGAGATATAATCATTTCAGTTAGCTTGTATATATTGTTGCTGGAGTTTCGTTGAGAATTTCGAGTTGCCGGCTAATTTTTGGGGCGCACTTTTAGCCTTTCGGGGCTATGTTTGATTAAAGATAATTTGCATTTATCACTTGGCCATCGATAGAGCCTGGGCCCCTGCCTTTACGATGCTTTTATTAAGCACTTGGCCACTAAATCCTGTATCTGAACACAATGCCAAACACCTCAGCGCGGCCGCTCGGCTCAGATACTCACGGACAGAGACACACGAGATACACGAGCACCGTGCACTTGCGTCCGTAGTGGTGCGTGCTCGAGTACGAGAGCCGAGAACCCTTGTGGGTGTGCGTGCGTGAGTGTGTGTGTGCGGCGTACGGGTGTGCGTGTGCGAGAGGAGCGCTTTAAATGGAAAGCCTGAAGCGAACGGATTGGGCTACATTTCCACTTGGGCCGCTCGCGTTTTCCGACAGCAACATGTGTACCGTTATGGGTTCGCGTATCTACTGGATACCCGTTGTCGTCGGCGCGCTCGTCGATGCTTTGATTTCACTTCGAATCGCTGCGAGTTCGAAAACGATGGAGCCAGCGAGCGAGCGAGCGACGGAGCGAGTTCGAAAACGAAGAGAGCGGCGCCACTGAGCCCGAAACTTGGCATACGGTATTGGGGCGCAATGTTAACAGCGCTTGCTTCCCCAATATCGTATGTTGGGACAAACTCCACACTCTTTCTCTCTGAGGGAAAATTTCGATTGACAAATTTCGGCATTTCCCGCTTTTTCCCCCACCAAACGCTGCGCTTATTTATGCGTAAAGATTGCCCCTCAAACGGCAGATATTCGCAGCGATGGGCGATAAAAGTTGTCGCTGTAAAAGTAATTAGAGCTAGACACGATTACACGATGTCCTATGTCGCGCGTACACATCGCTCGGCCGATACAGATACTCGCCGCTTAACAGATGAATAATTGCTTTGGCAAATACTCCTCGAGCTGGAAAAGAGCTTAAAGGCAGCGTGTAGTTAATTATTAAAAAACTAGAATTTCTAAGATAAAATCTTCGATGTTTCGGGGACTGAGTTGGGTATAACTTAAAGTATATTTACCTATTATTTTTCTTATAAGGTACAAAAATACACAGAGTTCTTACTTCTTAACATTATTTATATATATATGTCGTAGTTTAGACTTTGATTCAAATAAAATTTATAATACAAAAAATTCAGAAATGTCCGGCTTTTTTCTAGTTCAGAAATGGTTTTAAAAAACCCTTTTTATTCGCTTAAGTAACTATTACTAGTTCCTGAACTAGTAAAAAAATTAAATCTAAATTGTATTAAAAGACAAATTCAATATTATAAGCAAAACGGTTATTTAAGCTGCTTTTATGATAAAGTAAATACATTTTTCATAGGTTTTTAGTATTTATTTCTAATATTTGATAATTAAGTTTATACAAAATTGAGTGCTCTGTCACCTTTAAGAAGTAAAAATTTAATTCTCATTAAATAGAATGCCAAAAGTCAAGTACAATAGAAATGAGACAAGTATAATTATAATATAACTGCAAAACAAGACCCACTTATATGTTCATTCGTTAAAAATCAGGTTTTTGGCGAATTAATTCAGCACGGTATTAACCTATACAAAATTATTCAAAGCAGACAAAAGAAAGGCTCATTCACCATTAGGTTTTATTTATAGGCAAAATGATAAGACTTGAGGATTTACTGTAATTTTATGAACAGCAATTATAACTCGTTGATTCATCGCTAAAGAAATCATTTAAAGACCTTTAAAAGGGTTTATTTATGTTAATTCTTCATCTTAAATTTTTATAAATCATTGATAGATACATTAAAAGCTTTTACAAGATATATTTTTATTTTGAACCATTTGTTATACTTCCTTTGAAACGATTTTAAACTTTATTTAGACTATACGAGATTCAGCGAACAGACTTTCCATATTAAAGCCAAAGCAAATATTTTTACTGACTGGGAAAAGGAGGTCTGTTGCGCGATGGATGAATAATATTCCTCTAGAACGGGAAATTAATTAAATCGAACAATATTTGCTCGCCTGAATTATTCACTTATCAATCAATGTGTTTATTCTTTGACGGAACAAGTCCATAAGTCGGTGTGGCTTTTCAAGTGGATTTCCATAAACCCCCCGGTACAAAGCACACATACGGGGAAAATATATATTCTCATATACATATATTTGCGGCGGAACATTGCGCCTTAATTCGTATGATTCGGATCCGGATCGGGGGCAGATGTTATTCATCATACGAGTGCGCCGCTGTTGTTCTTTATCAAGTGATTGATGCGCAATATCCACACAATTTGATATGGAAAGGAAGTAGTAAGGAAAGCCAGAAAGCTCCGGGTCCCGGGGAAGCTGGGGAAGCTGGGGAAGCTGGGGAAGGGGAGAGTGCAATCACCTGGGAATGGGGATCGAACTCCATTGGGTGCCCATCTCCAGCTCCATCCCCGTTCCATTCCCCGGAATCTGCGTCGGGTCGGTGCCATGCTGGGCATTAAATCGTTAAAGTAACATATACAAATTAATGCAAACAAATACACGAGTGCCGCCCGAAACGAAACGAATCGAATCGAAATGCATTTGCCTCCGGGCCGGCTCCCGGCTTGTTGCTGCTCCAGATCTTGTCAATAGTTACGACTTTCCGATGTGCCACGGAATGCTAAACAGATCAAAAAGCCTGGCACGTGGATGCGGCCAGGCTGAAAAAAAATAAAACCTGAACTGAGCTGAAAACTCCACAGAAACTCCCGAAAAACCCAAACTGACAGCCACGAGGTGTGAGAATTCTCAAGTGAGATGGCAGTGCACTCAGGTCCCAGTCCCAGACGGACACCCACAACCGCCCACTCCTGACGCCTCCACTGGAAGAAAGAATGCTGGTTTATATAAATAAATATTTCCAAAAAAATAAAGCTCATTAAATGAGAGCCTTTTTATATATTTTATAAAGAACTTTAATCCTTAATAAAGGTGGTTTTAGAAGGTTTAATGCTTAAAGCTTGTTTTAGTTTCCATTTGTATATTTTTAATGAAAAAAGTCTATAAATTAAATAAACCTCTTAATACCAATAAATAAATATAAAAATGTATATATTTTATCCTCGAATTAGTTTCAAGAATTTTAATATTAATATTTTCCCTCCGTGCACAAATACCAATCCCACCGCAGTCGCATTCCCGCACTTCCCCCAGCGACGGACTGGCTTCTTCTTTTATTTTGGACTTAGCACCAGGGATTTGTGGCTATTTTTGGCAGCGTCCGTAGAATCAGGAATTGGGAATCGGGAGCTAGATAGCCCATAAAATAGGTGTGGTCATATCGTCAATAAATATACTCTGACTGCCGCCAGGTCGGAGCTGCCGTAGCTGTTCAATAAAAAGAAGAGCAACGAGCAAATTAAGAAGAAATACACGGAATGTTTGGAATTGAAAGAAGTTATGCGGGATGCAATGTATAAATAGCGACGTAAACAAACCGCAGCGCACCGCGAGATACACAGATACAGATGTATCTCCTGCGGTAATGGATCGCGTGCTGGAATAGAACAACTGCCAGCGATACTCTGGAGCCGATTCCTAGGAAACTGAAGTCCATTGTGTATAGCATTCGCATTTGCATTTGCCGGGCATTCGTCATGGTCCCATCATCAGATACTCCTGGGTAGGAGTAGGAGGTTTCGGGTATCCGTATGCTAAACCGAAGTCGAAGCCGGAGCCGGGGGCAGAAGCGGCAGCCACTTGGGCTTGAGCGTTTAAAATCCCATTTCCACATGCCTTACATGTGTTTCGAGCGACTCCAACATTTATTATACCAATCCGCAGCGAGGAGTGTCTGCGACTTTGGCTTTCTGGCTAATTTACATACGAGAGTGTATGCCAAATGTGGGCTTTGTTTTTTTTTTCGGTCTCTGTCGCTAACGAATTGCTTGTCGAAGGCAGCAATTAATGGCAGCATCGCACTGATGACTTAATGACAACTTCCTAATAAAAGCCAAAGAATTTAATCAATTTATTAGCCTGTTACAAGCCAGATACATGCCATTATTTGGCCATTAAAATTTGCATATCAATGGCGAACACTCGCTTACAAGATCCCGCCTTGTAGGAGGACAGCCGCCAATCCATAAACATGCCATCAATTAGCATGGGAATCACACGTTCCAATGAATTACAGAATTTGGCGGGGTTCAGGGGCGTATTTATGACGGCGGAGTAAGTTTCTAGGTTCTTAGGGTGGAGTTGACCTTGGCCCCTTCTTGTGGGTAACTGTAACTATACAGTAAAGAAAAATGTATGTTCATAACAAATTTCAAATTTCAATAGGCAGATTTATTAAAAAAATCTTAAGCACTATGAATATAAAAACTTCTCTGACTTCTGACTCTTTTTACTTCAATTAAATGTTTATCTCGCCGTTCAGTTGACAAGAGCATCATAATAATGTACGATTCCTTTCCATTTAATATTATAAACGTCTTAAAAACGATATGATAAAACCTATTAGACAGGCAATACCTTTCTTTTGTTCCTGTGTAACCATATCTGAAACATTGCCGTGCTGCGGCTCATTAACGTTTATGGGGACTGATTCTGGTTTTGGCCCCGAGTGGCTGTGGAAGTAGATGCGGATTGGATCCCGGTAAAATCTATACATCGCATCTCATCGATTTATCGCTGCAAACACACAACACACATGAGCCAGCGGACTGGATGTGAGCCCCCGGCCACGGTCCTAATACGTGCTTAACGGTAACATTTCAATTTGCAATTTTCGAACCGCCGTCTGTCTATCTCCCCACTCTTCTCCCTATATGCTACAATATATGCTATATGGCCTTAGTTCAGTTTGTCTGGCGGAGTGGCCACGCACTTGCCACGCCCTGCATGCTAAAATGTTTTTCAAACATGCAAAGATCACTGCCACAAAAACACAAATGCTTCTTCACTCACATAAATACAGAAGGCACTGGAAATAAATATTTTTTAAATCACAAAAAACCTAAAATTTAAAAAAAAATAAAGTTTGGTAAAGCAAGTCAGTTTCTCCTGAAAATTCCACCTAAATAGCCTTCATTTCTTATATTGAATATATTTTTAATATTTATATATTTTATATTTTAAATTCTAGATAATACTTCCTTTTCTCAGCACCATTTTTCCCTGAGTGCACCCGGCAAACTCCCAGCTTAGGCCAACTGCCCGCAACAGAAACCAAACCCTTTGACATTGTTTTGGTTTTTGTTCGGAGCTCGACCCGTGCGATATATAATCAGAATTCGTAGGCACGCATTATTGAATGGGCCCGTGTCCCGCTCTCCCTACCTAACCCCTTCCGTTCTTGAAAAAAAAAAATATAAAAAAGGGAAAAAAGAATACAAAAAGTTGTGCTACGACGGTGTCGTGCCTTATATGTTAGGAGGAGATTCGGAACTAGAATGAGAACGAGAGCGGGTATCGTATCCGTATCCATCGCCCGCTCAATGTTCGTTCGCCAGATAAGATACTTTATTGACATTGCGTGTCTAAACACTTTACCGCTACGTTAGTCATTGTTCTTGTCGTTCCCGATTGCGATTGTGCGCTTTAAGCTTATTTGCATACTCATATTTCTCCATTCGGCGGCGGTCTCCGGTCTCCGGTCTCCGGTGTGCGTGTCTCTGAGCCACTCACAAGCATGTGTATCTATTAGATAGATTCCGAATAGTTTTAATCAGAAGAAACACACTATTTATTAGAAATTGATTTCGACATGTGACACGAAAGTGGATTTATTCATCCGATCGCAGGCGGCTAGATTAGGAATGTTTGAGTGGGAAACACATGGAATCATAATCAAGTTGTATGGGATTTGGGTCAAGTTGACAAGTTGTATTATTAAATAATTTGTCTTCGGCCTATTTCATTCTGTAACATCTTAATAAATTATTTCTATGAAACATTTGCAAATTAGTTCATTTATTCCCTTTATATTCCATTGTATTGTTATAATACTTTTACGACAAACCGAATTACCAAAAAATTATAAAAGAACAATATCACATGGCACCTTGATTGAATCATTTTATGTTTTTCTGGCATTTATATTTTACCCAAAAGCCCAAAGGCCGCTGAATTAATAACCAAATCCAATCGTATCTTTTTTAATTGAGATTACATCCAATCAGGTTTGAAGCTTTGCTCAGGGAATTAAAATTTATGATCGCACTTCATCATTAAAGGGCTATGAAACGGAGCAGAGTAGGCAGATTATAAATTTATGTTCCTCATTGTTATGTATGGGACAAGTTTTGACATTCGCCGAGAGTTTCCGGTTTGGCTCGATCCGTTTGAAATGCCAAATTAGGGCCTAATGTGATCTAATTTGGTTATTGACTTCAACGCTTCTTTATTGCGGACACAAGTTGGTTCAATAAATTGTCCCAAAATAAAGAGTGTTTTTGGGGCCATTCAATTTTTTTTGAGTCGTAAATAATCGAACTGAATGGGGGGTACAGGTAACCATAAAAGGAAAATTCACAGCTTTGAGTAGATGAGGCAATGTCAGGATTTAGTCATGGGAATTTCGATGCAGCTGCAAGGCGAGGGGTGTGAAGGTAAAATATACTAATGGACATAAAGGGGCACTGAAACATTTATATTTTAATGAAATAATATATACTTTTTTTCTGTTAATTAATATTGTCTTGTAATAAAAATATGTTCCTTTTAAAAAGTGTCAAAACAAACTAAGATTTTTTCTCTTTAGTCTCAGAGGGATTTCGATTGTCTGGTTTTATCTTTTTCCCAGGTGCGAGCCAATTGCGAGCGGGCGCACGTCAAGTGTCAGTCAGAGGCTATGAGGATGACGCCGTCGCCCCAAATCATTAATTTCACAAAACGTGACTTTTTTGCCATATGTGGAATTCTAATTCCACTCATTAGGCGGCGCACCGAGTCCGCTGCCATTCTAAACATAACTTCAAAAAGGTGCAGACTGCACTTGTGACACGTTTCGTAATCTCTTGGCTGCTTGGTTCTTTGGCTCTTTGGCTACTTGGCTACTTGGCTGCTAGCTCGGCAGCTTCTTGGCACCAAGGAGAGCATTTTTCGCTGGCATTTTCCATTTCCCATTTTCCATAAGCAGGCAGGCCGCCGCCGCCGCATCCTCGAAGAAGCCCAGTTACGGATTCGGATGCAGATGCAGATGAGAAAAAAAAAAAACAGAAGCAGAAGCAGATACAAATACGGAGGCAAAGGCAAATGCTTACGCGTACCTGCATCTAAGGACACGCTGCACGAGGATGGGGTCTTTGGTGCATGCTGCATGGTACATGCCGCTGGAGGACCCCTCAAGGAGATTCTATTTCCGCCGAGCAAGGCAGCCCATTAGCTGTTGGCCAGTGGCGAATCCAAAAGGGGTATTAACACATAGTTAAAATAATAAAAAATAGTTAAAAATATATGTTTCTTAATAATTTCCCTCTTAATTTCAGGAGCATACTCCTTTTGCCAAGCCGAAAACTTTTAAATGCCAGCGGTTAACCGCAATATTTCAGGCTTTAGAGTGCAATTTTAATGGGGAAACCCCCGTTAAAGTATGCGTAGCCCTCGCCCCTGCTGCTGCAGCCATCCTTCCTCTTATCCATCCCAGATCCTGGGCAGGAGTCTAATTAAAATAAGCAAGCTGCCAGCTCCGCACAACGCACAACACGAGGCTATGAAAGGTCGCGGATTAGTCCGACTTGGCTAGTTACAGTTGGCATAGTTGCTGCTGAAATTGCAAATGCAAATGCAAATGCGAATGCGAATGCAGATACAGATACAGATGCAAACACGCTGCATAATTGGCCATTTCTGGGCTGCAGTTGCCGCACATCGTTCTCAATCTTAATTAACAAATATACAAACGAATAAAAGTGCGAGAGCCAAAAAGCAAAGGGAAGCAGTGAAAGGTCGCGGAGTCGGACAAAAGACAAAAAGCCCGCCACCATGCGACATAAAATGCAATTTACGACTTGTCATAAAGGGAGCCCCGCCATATAGTAAATCATTTTTTATGTAGCCAAGTCGGGGCGAGAGGACATCGCGGCCATAAGTAGCTGGCGGGGCTACTAAAAACGCAAATAAGCCGGTTAGGCCGAACATAAAATCCTTTAGCACCTTTCGAATGCGCGGATGAAGGATGAAGGGATTCGAGTGGGATCGGGATGGGATTGCGATTCATCCTTCAGGAATATGGCTCACCAGCTAAACTCGAAATTTACACAATCAACAAATGACATAAAATTCCTGCTGAACGGTACAAAAAAAAATGGACACAAAAAAAAAATTAAATTGCATGACAAATTCCCCACGGCACGATGGGTCCAAAGAATGATGGACGATGATTATGGAGGAGGGAATAGGAACCAGACAGAGAAGGAGTCGAAGTCAGAGTCTTCCAAGGAGCGAGGAGCGAAACAACATTTTAAGTCCTCGAATTCCAACATGTGGAGCAATAATAATAATTTTATTGTTTTAACAAAGGCAGCCAACAGAAAGTTGCTTGAGCCACAGCTGAGCGGCTTTTAAAAACAAATCGCAAGGTGAACACGGCCTGGCTTCCTGCTGCAAACACGAAGGCATCCGGCAGGACCCACCGGCAGGACTCTGCACCAGCAGGATTCGGGATGCGGAATACCCAAGACTCAGGACCCAGGATGCGGGATAAGTGCCAGGCAAGCGGAAAGATACGGAGCATACATATAAAAGAGGTTTTCACCGGCGACGCGACGCTGGAAAATGTATAAAAAAAAAGAAAGCGAAAAAGAAAACAAATATAACAAAGCCAGGAGGGGTCCTGTCTCCCCAGGACTAATACAGATGCACACACATAACTCCGACACGAAAACAAATAAAAATGGCGAAATAAAGCTGAATAAGATCTGTAGCGAAATATTTTTATTGCCATTTTGGCGACGTGGGCGGGTGTCTCGGTGTGTGGGTGGAGGTGTGTGTGGGTGGGCGGTGTGCCTGGCGATATAAATATAAATATAAATAGAAGGTGGAAGGCAACCCAACCACCATAATTTACGCGGCCATAATTTGTCATTAAAATCTTCCCAAATAATTTTATGTTGAAATGCAAATTTTGAATATACGACTTTTTCATGCGAATACAAATGCACAAATATATATCCCCGGTTCGGGTACGTAAATATAAATTGTTTCTATAAATTTGCCAGAGATACGAGAGCCCCAGCAGCAGCAGCAGCAGGTGAGGAATGGGCCCGGACTCGGGAGCTCCGAGCTCCGAGCTCCGGATTCCGGACTGCTAAGCCCGGGAGATTGCCTTCGTGGCCTTTGATTTAGATGCATGCGCTGCGGGTAATTGACTGGAACCATTCGCCTCCACATCCGCATCCACATCCAGACATTCCCCTGACCCTGTCCAAGTCATTCATTTGCGTAAATATGGAAATACTTTGTCTGTGTGTGTGTGTTGGTAAGTCCTTTGAGAGCGGCGGGCCTGGACTCGCAGATTGAATTTTTGCATTTCGCAGAGCAGCCAATCAATCTTCTCGAAATTTGCTAGTTACTAAAATTGAATCAAATGTGATTAAATCTGGGAAAATGCTACTTTATCAGATCTTGAATAGGGGGATATCGATGCAATGCTGATATAGGGGAGAGTAAATGGACAGAATGGTCAAGGGAATCTCCAGGAATATGTTTTCTTTTATTGTTTGTTTTAGGTCTCAAGATAATTTGAGCAAATATTATTTGAATGCCAAGAATTTAACTTGTTACTTGCTATTAAACTAAGGGTTTTAAGGTATTACGTATACGTAATGATTACAGATAAGTATTTATATTAAATTGCAAAACTAGGCTTTCATTTACCTTTAACTTAATTTACAAAACTAGCTTATTATCACTTACTTAAATGGGATTTTAACATAGTATCAATAAGGCTTTCACTAACAACCTTTGCATACATTTTCCTTAGCTCTAACCATAGCCTAACAATATATTTCCCAACCTCTGTTGTAAACCTTTAACGATTTCGATTTTATTTACTGCTTCCTGTTAGGAAAATATATAAAGAATTCCCTGAACCTGCAGTCATTGGCAGACAATTGGTAAATCTATAACAAAAGTTATAACCCGTTTACAGCCCTTTGGCATGACAATTGCCACACATGCTACACATTGTAAATATTTTATGTCAGCCGGCAAATATTTAAAGAACTTCACACTTGATATGCGAACTCAACTGGGTGAGAGGGACAGAAAGAGACACTTTTGTTTATGGCGGACCAACCGACGGGTGCAAAAGCAACAATCTTTGTTACTACACTCCGGGTTTAATCTTTATGGCGCCTTCCCTGCCCGAACTAAATCATAATCACGGGAGACGTTGGCAAACGCTGCGTGTCATTTGAGAGCACACATCATAAAGCAGCAATTAAGACAATGTTCAAATCGTAAGCGTCGAAAATGTCATAGAAAATGCGTAGCACAATAAAAAGAAGAGAACACCCATAAAACTCTGGTATGGTATGAGATGAGTTGCTATACAAGATGGTATGGGAGTACCATCCAAAGTGGGAGTCAAAGAGACAGTTGGCAACGTTGCCGCCGCTCCTCTGCTAATTGTCTGTCAAAATTCTATGCACAGTAACGGAGATGAGATAAGTGCGTAGTAACCGAGTTGAATGCACAAGATATCAGGGAGCTGGAGATGGAGCTGGGAAGAAAAAAAAAACGCAGCCTGGAAAAATGTCCTTAGGTGGGCCATTCACCCGGGCTCTGGTCCTGCGAGGGAAGTAATGAAAGCCCCACAAAGGAGGAAAGTCGGCTTTGATGGCAACGAGAGCGATGTGGCTGGCATTTAAAATCCTTGAATGAGTTGAAAGCCGCAGCCGAAATTGAGGAATCACTTTCATAGTTGAATTATGGCTATAGCTAGGTATATATAATATAAATTGGTGGGGTTTGTGACAAAGAAAAACTATGGAAAAGTAACATTACTTATTACTGTAGGAGAGAAGTTTTGTAGGAAATTGGAAACATTTTAATATTTTCCAGAGGCAATAAAATTTAGTTAAAACCCCTTTCTATGTATACATATGATTAATAACTTAATTTTCTCACCAAGCCATTTAATGACATAAAGCCGAATCCAATGGCTCGTTAAGCAGACAACCCTTGACCAAAAGGAATTTTCCCCAAAACCGAGCAGCCTTGTCACACTGAGAGATGCAATCATCCCTTAAAATCAGAAGTTTCCATCGCAAACCAAACACTTTCCCATTTACCAACCATCCTGTTTCTGCTGCTCCTCCTCCTCGGCAGGCGTCAATTTATGAAGTTTTATACTTTTGACTATTTACATTGGCAGAAACACTGGCAGCAGAAAGCCAGAGCCAAGGCTTTCGAGTGCTCATCGCAGGCACTCCACGTAAAGTGGAGAAATATGTCAAGTCAGTGGCAAATATTTGGGCCAAATAATTGACTGGCTCTTACATAGTAAGGGGATACGGCAAGGGGCTTGGACTGGGACTGGGACTGAGACTGGGCGGTAGCATCTTCAATCTTCTGGCTGTCAGGCAATCTTCGGGGCCAAGTCCACTCTCGACAATCCCATTTCGATCAAATAGATGTCGCAACAATCACCGCAAACCGCACACATGAAGCGTCTCTGTATCGGGCATATGAAAAACAGTCGCCAGTCGCCTGTCGCCCCATAAAGGAAACGGAAATGACTCTTAGCAGCAGCAGGCCAGCGATTCCGTATCCGGGATTTGGGATTTCGGACTACGGACCAAGGACTTCCAACTATTCGGTGTACTAATGCCGAGCTAAGGCAAATATAATTGCGTGTGTGTTTCGGGGACATTTGCATGCAGGCGTCATCTGGCCTGGGGTTTTGCGGTGGCCATGTGGCCAAGTCCGACAATTGTGCTGAGTCCAAGGATTCTCCTCCCATTACACATCATCTTTCGGGACAACTGCTGCTCCAGCTCCTCCAGCTCCTCCTGCTCCTGCATACGTGCCCAACAAAATATTGATTTAAATGAGTTTCGGTTTCTCGGCTTGGCCTCGGTTTTCATTTCCTATCGCAAAACTCCAGCAATCAGCAAATTGTGATGCTCAATAGTCCCACTTTTTCCTCAATTCCTCGAGCACTTCCTCCACTCCAGTGGGCAGTGCCTAGTGCCTAGTGCCACTCGTTAGATCTCCGCCAGAGTGTTTGTGTGTTGTCGGAGCAGCAAAAAATGCATGATAAGCAGAATATTGCACATCGATGATGAGCTCCACATCCTGGCCACGCTCCCGGGATGAGGATGAACGCGTGTGTGTTTGCAGGAGGTGAGTCTTATGTGGCCAGCGGCTAGCTGCACTTGGCGAAAGAAATTCATAGAAGGAATTTATATATTCTCGCGAAATATGAGTTATTTGTTGAAAATAAAAATCTTTATCAAAGTTCAGTAAAGTAAAGATATTTATAATCTTCAAAGGGGATACTCAAGAAGCTAACTACTTATTAAAAACACTTATAAATATTTTAAGAACATTAATTCCTTTTATAATAATTTTTCCTCAGTGCCCCTCCAGGCCTGGCTTTTTTCTCCACCCACTCTTCGTATCGTAATTATGGCAAATCACTTGTCAAGGTCTCTGCCGGGGCTATAAGAACACGTCAATAAAATAAACTACAATTTAAAGTTGCCGCTTTCGGTTATAGTTTACAGCTTTATTGCCGCCAAGGGCGCTCAGATGGCTTTCTGTGTGTCGGGTCAAAAGGTACGAGTAGGTATTTTTGGCAGATACTTTCTGGGAAAGATGGCCAGATGGCCAGCAACTCCAGAGTTTGGGTGTAAATAGCCCGAAAAACCTTTGGAAGTTTCTTTTTCCGGGAGAGGAGAGGGCTAAGGAAACTTGGCAAAAGTCATTTGAGGCGGCAAAGCCGCAGACACTGAAGCAAAACGAAAGATGTTGTAAAAGTTTTGGCTTAGTTTCGCTTACCTAGTGGCATAGAAAAAACCGTTTGAATATAATTCTAATTTGCATATTATTTTGGCCTCAAGAGCCATCCCCATTTTCGGGAGCCGGGAGTTGGGAGTTGGGAGCGAACCTTGGGCGTACATAATGGCCTGGAAAATCTTATACAAGGCAACGCAATCTGCAGGATTGCAGCGGCCACAAAGCTCTTAAAGTAATTAGTGGCATAAATTAAATCCCCAGCCCACCGCCGCCTGGACTTCTGCCCCGCGAACAACAATGGGCAATTGTTTGAATGACCCTTGTGCCACTTTTAATTGTTGCAATGCTGCGAAACTTTTCGACCGGCCGGTGGACGGTGGATGGTGGACGGTGGCCGGTGGCCAAGGCGAAAGAGTTGCGGAAAAAGGCCTCTAGCTTTTTGTCACCGCGACGGGGGCAGCGGGATAAAATTGGGGAGCCTTTGCCAGGGATCCACGGATCCACAGAGGACGCTCCAAACGCACTGCAACAAAAGCGACCGTCCGACCGCGGGGCATAAATAACTTTTTTTATGCGTTTCATATGGGCTTTTTATATGGACAGAAGGTCGCCGGCCTCGCGGGCGTCCCACAAAAATGCGCACGAAATGAGGAAGAAAGTTGACACTTTTTAAATTGAATATAAAATAAAATAAATTGTGCGTAATTTAAAATATCACCACCCCGTCGACGAAGCTGGGAATTTTTCATTGCCGCCAGCTTAATGTAAGCCTAATTGCTTTCACTTTTTTTGTATTACTTGAAAGGGCTTGCCACATTGATTTACATTTGATTTTGGCCCTTTTGGCTTTTAGTTGGACGAAATAATTAAAAGAAAATACCAGGATGAATGTACAGCAAGTAAAAGTGATGAGGATGTGTTTTCCATAAAGTTAAAAGTCAAAAATATTGGCTTATTCAACAAATTATCAAAGAAATACTTGGACTGACTATATTTTATTTTATTAACAAATTTAGTATGCTAGTAATTTGTGTTCAACTAAATCCTAATGCTAGGTATCCTTTAAAAATATATTCCAGACTCTGCAAACTCGAATAATTTACCCAGAATATATTTACCCTTTAAGAAAAATCACCTGGAAAAATCCGAAATAACAAAATAAATTCGTCGTGTTGCTCTTTCCATTAATTAAGCCAAATTGCATCCCTTTTTTGGGGTTAAAATGAGAGCAAAGGGACGACAGAAACTATTGCAACATTGATTTCCAATTGATTTTGGCTTTTGTCGCCTTTCTGTCATAAAAATACTCATCGAAAATTACATGCCAAAATAAAACAAGCTGTTGACTTGCCAAATAGCCGTGAAATATTCCCCCAGGGCGTAGGTGAGCAGGTAACGGCAATCGCATCGTTTTCCCGGAGAATTTCGCTGAGACAACAAATGTCGGCCACCAGCTACCAGCCAGCAGCCACACAGCCACCCACCCAAAGCGACAGCGACTGGCTGTTGCCACGCCTCCATTTTGGCCCCCATTTGGTGGCCTCCACTGGCGCTTTGCTCCGCTCCGGCGTATCTGTCTCCGGACAGTAACGAGCCCTGGTCATGGGCGGAATGCCGGAGTAGCAGGAGGCTGGCTGCCTAGCTGCCTGGCTGGCTCTCTGGCTGGCAGGATATCGTAAAGCGACACACAATCACACATAAAATTTTACAACACGAGGATGTTTTTTATTGCACTCGTCCCCAGACTGCTGCTGGCTGCTGCTCCAGCTCCAGCTCCAGCTCGTCCTTGTCCCCAATCGAAGGAACTTAAGTAGCCAATTACTGAAAAACTTCGAATTCCACTCCGGCCATGAATTTCGCTCCTTTCGATGGCCGATATTTATTTATTTTTGCTTCGCTCCGACTCTGGCTCCAGCTCCGGCCATGGCAAGGGTTTGTTAGCACGCCCATCAGCCGGGTAAACAACAAAACATTTTTCTATTTAATTAAAATGAATTCACCTTTTGGCCGGTCGCAACAGTGTCGCTGATTTATGGATGGAAGCCAATAAATTTGCACAGCTTCGCGGATTGTGATTCGGATTCTGATTCGAATTGGGTTTGGGAGTTCTGCTTTTGCTTTTGCTGATGCTGATCCTGAGCCGTAAGCCATTTAAATCACGAGCTGTGCTGCGGTTTTAATTAAAAGGAATTTATTTTCCACTCAACTGCAGATAAGTGCGCAGACAGTTGGAGCGGAGCGGAGAGGAGCAGCATCCGCAGACGCATTCATATAAATATAATAGTTTACCTTTACCTTTGCGCCACCCTGCAACACCAGCCAGAGCCAGAGCCAGAGCTACCTCTTTCCTTCACCACACACTCACTCAAATGGACACAAATATTTGCCCACCTCGTATTACATACCCACGACTTGCCATTATCGTTAAGACAATACAAATGCCGCATATGGCACGGTGAGAAATCAGGCGGTAGAAGTTATTATACTCAAGATTAATTACCATCAGCAGTCAAATTTATTACGAGAAAGTTAGTGAAATGCAAACTTTAAAGCACCTAAAAACAATATAGAATTTAATGAAATTGAAGATAGAAGAAATCTTTCAAAATATATTTAGGGAGATTCTCTTAATTTTTGCTGGCATTTCCAAGTCATTTTCTATAATAATAATAATATAATAATAATAATAGTTAATTTTTGCAATAATAATGTTAAATAAATGTGTAGCTTATGAGGTACCTCACAACATTCAATCAAAAACTGTAATAAAACAGCTTTAAGTAAATGCCACCAGCTAATAATGTTAATTAAATTAACGTGTCAATATTTAATAATTATATCTTGAAGTCATGCTCCAATCGCACAGGAAAAATATACCGTATAATTTCCAAACCAATTGATCAGGAAATAAAATAAAATTAAGGAGATGTATTAGAAAATGACTCTGTGTATTTATATCCTGGGAACTTTAAAAAGATTCCGGAAATTCTGTAATTATGGTTTAAGGTATTATAAGAAGTCCTATGCTGCGTTCTGGAGCTTAATTTTATTAGATTTTTATTTATAGAGGTTCTTAAGGAATTATTAAAGCTTCAATTTATAATATAGGCATTATTTTTTCGAGTGCTTTGTTGGTCTGGGCCTTGTATGCACATTTATGTTATGTATATTCGTACTGCCTTAACCCTTTGCAAACATGTCTATTTTGGTCAATGGCAGCGATGGCAACAAGAGCCATTTGTTAATTGTTGCCACACCTCCGGAGCTGGGAAAATCGAGAAGGAGCCTCGAACTGGGGATCTGGTAAATGGAATCTGGAAGCTGGGACCTGGACCCGGGAATATATGTGTTGGGATGTGTGGCGTTCGGCCGCCCGGGGGATGGGATGTGGATGTGAATGTGGATGTCTTTGGCCGCCTGTCATAATTACGGAGCAGGCTGCTCAAGTTGCCGCAGCTGGCACCTAAGACGTTGGCCCAGACCTGCATCGTCGCCTGTCGTGTTATTATGGATGGATATGGATGGTATGGCCCCCCGCCGCCGACGTACTGCTGACCACAGATCGGGTTTCGGTATTAGGCGGTAATTAATCATGCGCCTTGTTATAACGGCCATTGGGGTAATTACAGCCTGTGCGGGGATCTCAAATGCATTCGATAAAAATGTAAATGCAGCTGATAACGGCCGAACGGCCTGATAGCCGAAGCTGGGCCAAAATTAATGGCCAATAAGCGAAAATGAATCATGCAATTGGCGCTCAATGGCTTCAACTTTTCGCAAATGTTGTAAAGCCCACGGCCCCGAAACCGAAGCCTCGCTCGCTCTCGAGGGCCCACTAAAACCCCGATATAAACAGAGCCCGCAGCCAAGATGTTAAGCCACCCTCGGCCTCAGTCTCTCGGTCAACCCACAGCACCCCACTCTATACACATATACCGGAAATCGTCGGCGATAAATCTCCCATTTACCTTTAAACTCGAAATACGACTACCAATGGGGCGCTTTCGCCGGCCCCCGGGGGGAGTGGAAAATCGGAGCCAAATCGGAGGCGAAATCGGAGGGAAGTGTGGCGGCAGGAGTGGACACTGTTACGGCCTTAAATCCACTAACAAATAAAGGAATAAATTGCCCATAAAAAGGATTTCGCAAATGCCGGCTGCAACTACGGAACCCACTTGTGTTTCCTATTTTACAGTTATTGTGCACTTCTTTCTAGTTTAGTTCCTCGCACTAAACTTAAAGAATTGCGCGACCACAAATGCCAACAAGTCTGTTGCGGGTCCTTTCCGCCCCGAAAAGTGTACTTTTTACGATTAAATTCTTCTGAGCCGAACAATAATGTCGTGCATTTATTATAAGCATCGAGGAGGAACTTTCGGAGCAAGGGGAAGTGGGTCTATTTAAATTAATTAAATAAGACTATTAAAATTGCCGGTCAATAAAAAAAGCCTTAACTACGAAACTATAAGCAATAGGAAATAAAATAAGAGTTCATAAATTGGTTTTATAAGAACATAAACAGATTTAATAAATAACATTCATAGATTAAATATTTTAAGGATTAATTTCCTAACATAATAATTAAAACTGAAATATAAAATTCGAAGATTTAATGTTTTGTGGATTAATTTCCTAACATAATTATTAAACCTTGAAAGTTCTTCAAAATAAATTACAACTATTTCCTCCTCCACAGCACTTAGATGGGATTTATTAATGATTGACTTAAGCTCAATATTCTCATGAATTATCACTATTTTAAACGCTAAAGTTTAAAACCTTTTTCAAACCAATTAGTTTTTATAACGGTCAAACTGTACTTGAGGACCCAAGGCTGCCAACTCGGGTTTTCCCCCTTTTTGTTAGTTCAGGGCTGCCAATTGGTTCGAGTCACCGCTATATACCCATTGCAAAACCGGTATTAAACCGTGCCGCGTTTTAGTTCTTTTGTGTATTTTCTATGGTGTAATTTAACGGTCGTGGTGCGGTCACACTGCTAAAAATATCAACAACTACGGGCAATTCTACATTCTAATAAAAACACACAAGTGCACTTAAAATAGGCAAAATAATAACAAATAAGTATAAACCAAACAAAACAAAGTAAATGCAAATAAAACGCAAAGTTTTCCGTGCGATGAAAGTTCGGTAGTCCAGAAGAAAAGCCTCGCGAAACGGGAACGGGAACGTGTTTGGCCAGCCAGTTTTCGTTTTGGTCTTTTTTGTTGTAAAGACCAGGCCTAGCAGCACGATTTGCGGGGGAAAAGTGGAAAGGTGGACCCGCGGAGAACCGCTGAAAGGAGCGCCCAGTTTTGGCAGCAACTTTGATTGCAGCAGCTCCCCAATCCCGGTGGCCGAAAAGCGAGGAGAAACGAAGAAAAACGGCGAACGGCGAACGGAGGAGGCCACCAAAACGGGGGCGTCTGTCTGCGCGAGTGTGTGCGTGTGTTAGCCAGAACCAGTTGCAGTGGTAGTGGTGCTGCCGTGAGCCTATGCAGGTGTGTGTGTGCGTGTGCCTGTGCTGGGTTTCTTGATGTCTGCGCTGTTTTTTTTACCCAGCCGAGGTGAGCACACAGGTGAATTATCGGTGCAGCCAACAACAGCCAACCGCCTTGGCAACAACAACAACGACTAAAGCCCTTGCTCGTGCCAGTAGAGCCCTGCAATAGAGGAAAGGCAGGCCATCAATTCGAATACGATTACGAATACGGTAGGAGGAAGGCAGCCCGGCAGCGAAAATGTTGCGTTTTCTGAGCCGTCGCAAGGTGCGCAACAACTACGTAGATAATTCCCGAGCGGGCGGTGGCGGACCGGCTGGCTCCTCGGGAGGCGGTGGTGGTGTCAGCGGCGTCATTGCCAGCGGCTCGCAGATAAAGCCGCAACGAATCGTCGTCAACAAGAACAAAATCGACTGCCGCGTCATTCTGCTGGACAACACTGACCTTTCCATCGAATTATCGGTGAGTACTCGATGTGTATATCGAATTACATTAGACGAATGTCTTCGAACTGCTGCCGTTTGCAGTAATTGCGGAAAAACAAATAAACAAATTGGTTTAAGAGGGTGGAAGGCAAGGGGATAATCCGAGGTGGGAAATCAAAGAACACACAGTTAGAGATAGAGTTGCTTACTTTGTAAGGGTTTCATTTAAGACAAAACTAAGTAATAGCTTGATTTAAATAAACATTTTTTAAGAATATAGTTGAAGTAATATTAATAGAATATTACTATTTAGACTTTTGATTTATTTACAATAGAACTTCTATAACTCAAGCCTTTATTTCTTCTTATCTTCTTATATTTATCAAGTTCGGAAAAAATAACTTGTATTGAGAGGAGTTCGACTTTATCAAAATAAACAACTCTTAAAATAGATTCAATGTCAGGTTTAGCGATTTTCTTTGAAGTAAGACTAAAAAACATATATGTATACAGATGTTTATTAGGGTGACACAACTTTCCGAATCTTAAATAAATATTCTCTTAAAATAATTGTAAATTTCTTATCACATCACACCCTTAGCTATTGCTAATAAAGAATGTCATAGCTTCAAGCTGACATTATTTGCAAACAAAATTTTAAATAATAAAAAAGCCTCATGTGTGTATTATTTTCTTGGGAAAAAGTAACCCCAAACAATTGACAATTACTCTTTGTACCCACAATTCCAAAGTTATTACCTGTATTTTCGAACTAGTCACATTGAGCCACCCTAACGAAGACACTCGGCTGGCGGGCTTGCATTGCCTCACCTCGTGTGATAAAATAAGCAAATTGCTGCTGATCAGCACATAATTTAACCCGCCAAGCGAACGTGATTAGTTCAGGGTCGCTTTGATTTACACTACTGACGGCATTCATTTTCTCCACTTTGCGCTTGCAGAAAAAAGCGTTGGGCAGCTTCCTGTACGAGCAGGTATTCTACGCTCTGGACATCATCGAGAAGGACTACTTCGGGCTGCAGTTCATGGATGCCAATCATGTCAAGCACTGGCTAGATCCCACCAAGCCGATCAAGAAGCAGGTTAAAAGTGAGTAAATGTGGGAACATTATTATCCGAACAGAAATAGCTAGACAATGCTAATTAATTGTTGTGTTTCCCACAGTTGGACCACCGTATACATTCCGTTTGAAGGTGAAATTCTACTCTTCGGAGCCGAATACACTCCGCGAAGAGCTTACCCGCTACTTGTTCTTTCTGCAACTAAAGCAAGATCTTCTGGAGGGGCGCCTCGACTGCCCGGATGACAAGTCCACCGAACTTTGTGCCCTGGCATTGCAGTGTAGGTGTTATTTTGGTTATCAAACACTTGGAGACTGTATTTAAATTCCCCTTTTCCCTCACAGCTGAACTGGGTGACTACGATGACCAGGTCCACTCGGCTGCCACCGTCTCCGAGTTTCGTTTTGTGCCCGAGCAGTCGGAGGATCTGGAAATATCCATTCTTGATGAGTACAAGACGTGCCGGGGTCTCACGCCGGCCCAAGCGGAAACCGCGTTCCTGAACAAGGCCAAGTGGCTGGACATGTACGGCGTGGACATGCACACGGTGCTGGGCAAGGACGGCTGCGAATACCACCTGGGTCTCACACCCACGGGAATACTCGTGTTCGAGCGCGACCAGAAAATCGGCCTGTTCTTTTGGCCCAAGATCAGCAAGCTGGATTTCAAGAAGAAGAAACTGACACTCATTGTGATCGAGGACGACGACGAGGGCCGGGAACAGGAGCACACCTTTGTCTTCCGGCTGTACAACGAAAAGGCCTGCAAGCACCTGTGGAAGTGCGCCGTTGAGCACCACACATTCTTCCGGCTGAGGGCGCCCGTCAAGGGACCTTCGGCCCGCCAGAACTTCTTCCGCATGGGCTCTCGCTTCCGGTATTCCGGCCGAACCGAGTTCCAGACCACGCAGCAGAGTCGGGCCAGGAGGACAGTGCAATTTGAGAGGCGTCCATCGCAGCGTTTCGCCAGCAGGCAGTCGCATTTGCTGCGCGAAAGGCAGAAGGCTTCCCAAGAGTCCGCTGCCTCTGCCGTGGCCTCGGTCAATGCCCGTGCTGCTGCAGCTGCGGCGGCCGCTGCTGCATCCCAACCGGCCGTACCAGTGCCGCCTGTAGTAGCCACACATGTGGCATCCCCAGCTCCGAGCCACGATAATAACAACGATCCCTTCGACTCGCTCATTTCCACCGATCAGTTTATGACTGTAACGCCCTCGCCCTCTGTGCTCACCGTCATTCAGAACTCGGCCATCATTGAACCGGATGCCGCCTGCAGCGGTTCCATCAGTTCCTCGTCTCAAGCAGCGGCGGCCACCTGCGCCTCCCTGGGTCGCAACTCCCTCAAGTCGAACTTCAGCAACGAGGACCCGGCTTACAGTAAAATAGGCTCCGTTGGCAAAGCGGCGGGGTTGACAGTGAAGTAAGGCATATCCTTAATTATTGTTTGGTTAAATGCTTTAAAATTCATTTAAATTTACAGGTTGGATCCGGAGTACACGCCACCTTACTCACCGAACGCCACCAAGAACTTTGACGAGACGAATCCGTTCCGAAACGCCTCTTCCTCTCATCATAGCAGCTTTGGCAAGGCCTCCATCAGCTCCGGCCAGCTCAGGTAAGTCCTCCAAGTCCTCCAGTTCACCTGTCAACGTACTCCGCTTACACTTCCCGATTGACTAATGCGCCTGTTTCTGTGTTTCTCACCTGTCTCTCTCTTTGTGTGTGTTGTGTTCACCTTTGTGCAGTGTTAAGAGCGGCTTGTCGGATAAAGATAGGGAGCTAGACTCATTGCTTAAGTCCATTGTCAAAGATCCATCCCCATCAGTGCTAGCAAACGAAGCCATTAACGATGCTAACAGTATCAGGTAGCGTAATCATTGGTTAGTTAATGTAATATATTGACTAGAGTTCAAACAAATCCAACAGGGTAACCATAAACAAGACCTTTGACATGGACCACAACACGGAGACACTGAAGCGCCTCTCGAATGCCAACGAGAAGCCCAACAACCAAGTGAAGCTGGCCAATGTGAGCACCACGGCTCTGCCGCCTGGCAACATTAAGTGCAATATACTAAAAGGTGAGTCTTAGAATTTGTCCAGTCCTGCATTTATATCTCTTATACTTTGCTTAATCATAACATACAAATAATAATTGTTTAAAATTATATAGTAGACATACATTTTTGCTAATTGTATATTGCGGTCCATGACTTAGTTTCTATGTAGCTGAAAGGTGTATAACATTTACCTTCGTAAAACGGTTGAATTTTATGTAAAGAAATTAAATGCAAAATTCGTTTCAAAGCTGTTTATCTTACAAATAGCTCAATTAAGAACTTATTAATTTACCAAAAGCCTTTCACAATCTCTATAAAAGCTCAATGTTTACCACTAAAAACTAGTTACTGTTTCAACTGCATCAGTACTTGAGTCGGAGTAGACATACTAATATATGTATTACAATTACTAATCCTTTTAGCTCGTGTTGAGGAGGAACTGGGCGCCGGAGGCAACGCCAAGCTCACCAATCAGATGTTCGTGCCAGCCGCCCACCCCAGCAACATGCATCCGAGCAACGCGAGCATCGCGGCTAACACCAACACCAACAGCAGTAGCGGCGGCGGCGGCGGCGATGGACCGGATTCCCTGAACGCCACCTACATATCAGTGGTAAGTTGTCGGCCAGCGAACCAGTTTAAGCCACAGCATTGCACTCGTTTCATGCCTTCTGTTTGTACGTTTTTATTTCCATTTGTTGTCCGCACTTAATGTTTATCCGTGTAATTGCGTGTGTTGCTTGTGCTTGTGTGTGTGCGTCTGCGTGTGTGCCTGTATGCTCGCTAAACCACGAAAATAGGGAGGCGATAAGCTGACGCTCAGCATACCGGAACAGAAGCCATCGACGGGCGGCAGCAGCAGCTCCAGCACCTCCTCGAACACAGCCGCCGCCACCAATGGCAATGCGCCCTTTAGCAATGCCACCTTTGTGTCTGGATTCGTGAGTGGACCACTCACGCCGCCCTCATCGCTGCCGGCGAATCTCAACAATACTGGAAGCGGCGGCGGCGTCACCAGTGTGACCACCATCAGCACGCCCAGCAGCCCCACCACTGTCCCAGAGCCGATGGCAGCGGCGGCTCCCGCCTTGAGCAACGCCTCGGCAGCCGAAATACTCATTAATGAAATATTCATTAACAACATCATCAACAACAATGGCAGTGGTAGCGGTAGCAACGTTACCGATACCGCTGCCAAGCCGGCGGGCAGCAGCTCAACAGCAGCAACAACAACAGCAACGCCCAGTGCCGGCACCCTGCTCTTCTCCACGCTCAGTGAG